>OZ010673.1:10030741-10630741 GCA_963932185.1 Troglohyphantes excavatus | reverse complement strand
TTTTGCAATTAAGCTATGGGATCTCTCTGACTTTGCAACAAAGCTGTGGAATGTAGCTCGACTACTGTTCAGCGATCGGTGCACGGTAGCTTACGTGCATCTTTATATATCTGCCTTCGAAACAGATTTCTTTACTTGTCTCGTTTTGCAACCGACCGCTACTTTCACACCGCAAAATTAATAGCATCAAGCTGCTATTGAATGTTATGACTTCGCCTACTGATAGATCTGTGCACTAAATATAAATGACACAATCGGAAAATCGAAAAAATGGATCAATCTGGTTTTGAAACCAAACGGTTCAAATAACAGTATCATTTTTTAGCATTCAACGATGGTCAAGTCTACTTGCGTCCATTCGGTAAACGTTTCATCATTGAATCACTTAAATAAACCTCGTCGTTTTAACGACCACATCTATTTCTTTCCAGCCGACCTGTGAAGCTTCGCGACTTCCCGGACCACTACCGCCTGATGTCGGCCGACTCGGACTTCAGGTTCTCGGAGGAGTTCGACCTGCTGAAAGGGGTCGGGGGTCGCGAGGGGGGCACCTGCACGGCTGCCGACCTGCCCGTCAACCGCCCCAAGAACCGCTTCACAAACATCCTGCCCTACGACCACTCTAGGATCAAGCTCATGCCCACGGACGACGAAGAAGGGACGGACTACATCAACGCCAACTACATTCCGGTAATGTTGTATGCTGTATGACAAAATAACGAACTGTGTACTTCAAAATGAACAACACTTTCTTGAGTTTAAAAACTTTGGCTTGTTCTCTTCCTGCTGATTTGTTTCGTTATTTTCAAGTATGCCAAAATGTATCACTAATTACTTTGAAACATGAATACTTCATACCTTCGGCTTAGAATGAAAACCTGGTATCTTCATGATGTTTATTGAATACTGTTCTTGCAATGGCCAAAAGCCCTGAACCACACACAACCTTCTCGTTGCGAGTCTCAAATAAGACCGAGTGCCCCCTGGTGGTCACCGAGTGGAGATACAATACTTTGGGAACTTGCCACTTGAAACAAGAAAGGCCAGTGTCAAATTTATCAATTTTTAAAAAAATTATTTTGAATATATCAACTTTAAACTTCTAAATGAAATAGAAACCAATGTCGTCAGAATCTTCAAATCAAACACGTCCGTTATTTCCGTAACATTGCAAAAAGTTTAAGCTGCAAAAATATTGAGCTGTAAAAAGATCGAGTCTTAAACTTTGAATCCGTTTTTCTCAAGGCAGTCAATTATGACTTGGTCTTTTCATGTTCCAATCACCAGATATAGTTATATCTGTATCACCCATACAATTCCTGTATTTTTAACAGCGATCTGTCTCAGTAACACTAATACTACCTCCACAGGGTTTCAACTCACCCCGTGAGTTCATCGTGACGCAGGGCCCCTTGCATTCCACGCGTGACGACTTCTGGCGCATGGTGTGGGAGCAGAACTCTCGGGCCGTCGTCATGCTGACTCGCTGCGTGGAGAAGGGGCGTGAGAAGTGCGACCGCTACTGGCCCTACGACACGCAGCCCGCCTACTACGGGGACACCCAGGTCACGCTGCTCAACGAGTCCCAGTACATGCACTGGACCATCTCCGAGTTCAAAGTGGCCAGGGTTAGTATCCACACCCTACACACACCGCAATTCATCCCGCCACTTCCCTGTGAAGACATTTTTATATATATTTACCCCACGATGACCTCTTTGAAAGAGCAGCGAGCTCGTAATCGGAGGGTTGCGAGTTCGATACTCGCCGTATAACCAAAGATGCGATGTATGTCGGGCCGTAATTAGAGGTGTTCCACAGATGCATCCGCACGAGGTGTCGCGCTAACAAGACACACTTGAATAAACGTTTTAAATAGGACTTAATGTATAATTTAATTTTACTTATATTAAACTACTTTGAAATGATTTTTAATTAATAAATAAATAAAATTAGGTGAAAAATGAATATTAAAAATTAAGCGAAATTTCTCATTTTTTCTTCATCACAAGGACAAATTGCACTTCTCCTCTTGCAATTGTCTCTCCAAATTACTATTTGATGCTCTGTCTTATTGCGATGAAGAAGTGCAATTTCTTATTTCCTCTTCATCAGAATGAGAAATTACACTTCCCTTGCAATCGTCTCTTCACGTTAACATTAAATGCTGTTTTTTTTAATTGAGATAAAGTGATTTTTTTTATTTGTTCTTCATTTCAGTGAGATATTACACTACTTCTCTTGATATCGTCTCCAAATTACTATTTAATGCCCTGTCTTAATGTGATGAAGAAATGAAATATCACATTTTGCCTTCATCTCAATGAGAAATTTCACTTCTCTTGCAATCTCATCTATTTCGATAAATATAAATGATCTTAATTGGAAAGTCTTGTATATTAGAAATAATAATATGAAAAAATTCTTATTAAAACTTACATTTTGCATTGATTAATTACTATTTCGATGTCCTGTCCTCTTGTTGTGATGAAGTGTAATTTCTCATTATCACCTCATCATAATGAGAAATTGCACTTCTTCTCTTGCAATCGTCTCTTCAAAATACTATTTGATTCCCGGTCTTCTTAGTGTGATGATGAAAGGAAATTTCTCATTTCGCCTCCATTACAATGATAAATTTCCCTTATTCTCTTGCAATAGTCTCTCCATTTCAACCTGAAATAAATTATGATATTTGAAATAATAGTATTTTTTTAAAAAAAATCCTTTTTCAGACTTACTTTTTGCATTGATGAATTACTATTTAGATGTCCTGTCCTCTTGTTGTGATGAAGTGTAATTTCTCATTATCCCCTTATCATAATGAGAAATTGCACTTCTTCTCTTGCAATCGTCTCTTCAAATTAGTATTTGGTGCTCGGTCTTCTTAGTGTGATGACGAAAGGAAATTTTTCATTTTGCCTTCACTACAATGAGAAGTTTTCCTTATTCTCTTGCAATCGTCTCTCCATTTCATCCTGAAATAAAAATAATTTATCTGATATTAAAAATAATAGTATTATAAAATAAGTCTTATTTAAACTTTTTGCATTGATGAGTTACTTTTTGATGCCCTGTCTCCTTATTGTGATGAAGAAGTTAAATTTCTCATTTTCCCTTCATCATAATGAGACATTGCACTCTCTTGCAATCGTCTCTCCATCTAGACTTGAAGTAAAAGAATGTTATTTAATATATACTAGAAATAATTGTTTTATTAATATAAACAAATTCTTCTTCAAACTTACATTTTGCATTGATGAATCAAAAATAAATTTACATTGCAAAAATAAATCGTCACATATGCCACATAAATATCATGAACTCATTATCAAAATAACTAAACGATGCATCTTTGCTTTTTAATATCAACGAAATATTAAGATTGCTTAGAATTTTAATGTTTCGAATGTATCAATTATTTTACAAGCTTTACTTTTTGTCAAGTTGCATCGCTATTTAAATTTTTTTTAATAGTTTCCTGTAAAATCATATTCAACCTAGAAAATTACAAAACTACTTTATATGAAAATCAAACCTACATTGAAACTAAAAAGCTTATATTTAATAAACGTTTACATTAATTTGATTGGTAAATGAAAATAAAGGTCATGGACAGTTTTAGAGACGTTTTCACAATCATAAAATGAAATAGTTGTCGTACAAATAACCAAAATCAAATTAAATGTGCATTAAAGTATTATTAAAAGGTAATTGAAGAGCACAGTAAATCATGAGATAGTCTTCAAGGAAATAAAAGTAGCATATAATGATGCTGATAACGAACACAAAAAGCTTTATGAAATATTTCATTATTTACACGCTAAAACTTCCTAGGTATTATATGTAAAGATAAAGTTACTTACTTAAATGCAAAAGGTCCTCACGAAGTTTAATATGCTGAAAAAAGGAATAATTTTATTATTTCAATAATGCTTCCAAAGCTTCTTCAAAATGGCGTCCAAATGAGTGAAATTTAAACAAACGATTTAACGTAATAAAAATGTATTGTTTGAAGATAACAGTACCAAACATTGTTGCAGTTGTTGATGTCTTGATATTATAAGTATAATTTAGATTTAATAGTTAATTTATTTTATTTACAACAACACATTCTTGTAGAAATATTTCTAGATATGTAAAAACATTCTTGTAACAATCTTTTTAGATAATACATGTAAAAATAAATCAGAAGTCAAAATTAATCTTTGTACTATCGCGTACCAATGTATTGTCATTTGAGTGATTAAATATAAGTTAAATGTAAACATAACTGCTTTTAAATCTAAATTAAAATACAAATAAAAGTCGTTTAAAATGTATCGATTTTAAAGTATAACATACACAACAAACATTCAATTTCAAAAGAGTTAAAAGGTAGACAGGAAAAATATTTAACAAAGGAAATTCATTTTTTACGTTAATACAAGTAAACAGCTGTCTGTCGGTCAGAAGTCCAACGCTCTATCGACCATGCCAGAACGGCACGTTTGAATTGTAGCAAAATACGTAAAAGAACCAAAACCCCCAAAGAGGAATCTGTAAATTACTTTTTTTGAAAATTCGTATTTCGCCATAAGTCAAGGGATTCAATGACGAAACGATTGTCAAAATTGACGAAAGTAGCCTTGACAATCGCAGTACACTCAAACCTGTTTTTGAGCGGTGGATAGGGACCGCATAAAAAAAATTCGCACAAAACTTCACAAACCTATAAAAAATAGTTTTCGTACACAATCACATTTTTTTTATGCGGTGGATAGGGACCGCATAAAAAAGTCTCACATAGAAAATAACTCAAAACCTTACGAAATAACTTGGAATTGCTTTTTTAAACGAAATCAAGACACGAGGTTTGACAGCTACTTGGAATCTCGCCAAACCTTTTGGAATCTAATTTAAAAAATACACATGGGAACATTTTTAAATATTTTATTTACATATGTACTTATTTTACACACACAAAACTTTTCAAAACGTATAACCATTATCCTTCGTAGTCTGACAATACGCGAACTTGGTTCAAAATCGCTTTCGTCACTTGAAGATACTACCTCGCACTCGTTTAGAGTTGACTTTTTTTCAGTTACCATGTAGTCAGTGATCAGTTTTTGCGACGACTGTTGTTTCACTAGACGCTTGTATATGTCTCTGTAGCCAGATAATCAATTATGTTCCAATTTGATTGAAGTTTTCATATACTGCACAAAAAAAATCGCACAAAAAAAGACCACACAAAAACAGGTTTGAGTGTATTTTAAAAATTATATTGTAATTTTTGGGAGTGGTCTTAGAGATTTCTTCACTTAACTGGCGATATATTTTAAGTCAAATCAATAAAGTATTTTTTTAAAAAATCGACTGTTGAATTGGCGATGTGTTAAACTGTTATCCCAATCCACATTTTTCTGATTTACGCTTTCCCACTTATTCCTATTAAAGAAATCCTCTATCAATTAATGCAAGAGACAGCTCTAACGAATAGCGATAGAGATATAAAGGAAAAGGATCTGTCCTTTTGTTTCATGCGATCCAAGAAACTTAGTGTTTTTCGTTCGTCCTAAAAATGTTCGAAAATTTGATTTTCTTAAATCCATGTCTTCAATTGTAGGTTACCTATGTGTCTTTTTGAGTTCAAGTTTCAAATTAACATAAGCATACATAAATGGGAAGTTTAAACTTATTTATAAGTACAGAAAGGCTTAACTCACTCCAACTCCTGTTGCAGCGTTTTTAACTGATAACTTTTATGGTGTCCAAAATTAGGAAATGATTATGTGATTGCAAATGAAACGATTGTATAATAAACTATCATCCACCAAGCTTAAAATTTGAAGTGCTAATGAAGAAAATATGTTGTATGTATAAGTATTAATTGTTGACAGTAGTACTGTTAAATGCTTTAATAATTGTAATAATACTTTTAAAAATATTGTTTCGTAATAACAATGACAAATTAAAGTTATCATATATTGTTGTTTTATCTATATTTACATTGTTGAAATTTATGATATTTTATTTTTGTTATTTTTTTACTCGTTTAATTTTTTTATAACAATATTATAACCTATAGTTGTGGAAAATAAAACTGACGAATTGCAGTAAATTGTTACATTTCAAATGCATGAAATGACCTCTTTTTTTGTGGATTTATAAAAAAAGAAATCGTCATGAACATACACCATACAAGAACGAGATTAATATAAAGAACACGACCCTTTGTATGAAACACTTGGAGATATTCCACCTAAATCCCGATAGATCATCTTTCATCTTTTCAAAACATAACCAAAGGAAAACAAGATTGTTTTTTTTTTCTTAATATCAATCTCGTAACTATTTATAAAGAATCAAACTTTACAACATTTTAATATTTTACCCGTATACCTTTTAAATTGAAATAGCTTTTTTTAAAGTGAAACCTAAAAAAGGCTTCTACAAACTTTTAATTCGCGAATACTTAGTATACGAAAAATTAATATCAAGATTTTTAAAAGGTTTCACTTATTTTTAAACTCGGGTTGTCAATCAAAATTCAGAAAACTTTTATTTCCCAAAAGTAAATGATATACGCAAAAAAAATTTTAATAGAGTATTCTCTTATTCAGTTTAAATAAAGAAAACAAATATTTTAATTATTTCAACTTTTCGTTATAGGCTTTAGAAAAGAGACAATCTCATCCCTTCTAATTCTATATACACAATTTCAGAAGTCACCGTCTCATATTTCATATATCTGTATCCAGCTGAAGATGAATCACAATTAAAATAATTGAAATTTCTATTATATTGAATAATCCGGAGAATTGAATGTCAGATAATTGACATTGATTAGTGGCTTGCTCTACGCGAACTTGTGATCGGAAGGTTACTCGTTTGACATCGTTATCCTCTGAAAACATTCGCCGTGTATAGTGGACTGGTACACATTAAATTTGTCATAATCCAAACGTACACATGCCAGCATCAGGCTGGCTTTGGGTGCCAGCTCAGGTGTTGTCTTTGTTAACAGACTATGTTTTAAAATGACAAGACAGTGTTCCCGAGTCTTTCCTTATCCCTTCGGACACCTTTATAGCTTATAATGTAGTACTGGTGTGACTGTCAACCAACCATCCAACATCTTCTGTTTGTTACAGAATGACCAGTCTCGTGTGCTGAAGCACTTCCACTTCACGACGTGGCCGGACTTTGGGGTGCCGGAACCTCCCCAGGTCCTCGTCAAGTTCGTCAGGACGTTCCGGGAGAGGATGGGCACTGGCGACCTCAAGCCCATCGTCGTCCACTGCAGGTAAGGTTGTCCATGCGTGAAGGAAGATGAAATCGAAGTTTTGTAAAGAGAGTCCTGTTCATTTTAACAAATCAAGATATCGAGTTTTAAGAACGGCCCAACAAAAAGAGTAACCATAAAACTGTCATCATAAATTGTGAAATTGGAGTTTTTATGACTATGTGACGTAATCCAAAGAGAATACGTCATATAGCTAGTCCTAGTTAGTGCTAATTGCCAGGGAGAGTATTGCAGATTTATTCCCTTTGGTGCCATCTGGCGGTTTTAATAAGAAGTAATTTCTGCTTTAAGGGGAAATAACTTTTTACTAAATTTATAAAGGTACTAAAAGAGTATGGGGATGATTTAGCGAAATTTCATACATACAAGTGACCTTCCTCTTGTTTTGAAGGTCAAGTGTCATAAATTTCATCAAACTCGGAATAAAACTGTAGTTTTATATTAAAAAAACCATTGACACTCTTTATTATGTAAAGGTATTGAAACAAAAAACAGTAGTTTTTGAAGTTTTTTAATTTTCCTGCATACAACCTTTAACAAGTCTGTATTTTCCCTTCCAGTTTCAGTACTTCAAAATTCAGTACTTTCAGTACTTCAAAATTCAAGGTTTTGTGCAGGTTTTTTTACACGTTTCAAAATGGAATTTAAAGCAAAAACCTTTAAGTGAATAGATCGTAATAAATATGCAGTTTTCACGCATAAAACCTTCAATTGCGCAATATTGATGGAGGTTTTATGCTGACTTTTTTTTTGTTGGCGAGTCCAACACAAGACTACGAAAATAGTTCCAGGACCTTGGAAACGAACCAGGGATTATCATTATTTTCTTCAAATGTGCGAGGTGGAGTTAAACAATGTTCAGAAGAAAGAGTTAAATGCCAATTGTGGTCCCTTTCTAGTTACGAGCCAGCACTCGTCGAAATTGTTAATTTTAATAATGTTCATGACCACTCGCATTTACGACTGCCCATTTTTAAATTACAACTGCCTAATTTAGCCACGACTTCCCGTTCCAGTAGATCATGTAACGAACTATAAAGACTGGCTTATGAACTTATAAACTACACTTGCACACACCCGAGAAGAGGACTAGTAGATCTTTTCCAGTTGTTCAAATTTATCAAATTCAAATTGGGTTATGTTGAAGTCTTGGAAAAGAATACATATAGTAAAACTAAAGGCTGTCAGTTCAAATTATACAAATCACAGCGCTGCCTTAGTAACAGCCGCCCAAATGACGGGTACATTCATTAATTGTAAAGAGGTGATATTATACCTCAAACATTTCGATTTTAAAAATATTGTAAAATGGAGTATTTTTATGAATTTAAAAATGGGTTCATATTGCTAGAAAAGACAGCATTATTATTTATTCTTAAAATCCTTATTAATTTTTTATGGGGAGGGGGGTGAGTTTTTTTAAACGATCAGATTCCAAGTGGGAGATTGTTGGATGTATTAAACAAGTTCAAACCTGCTAGGCTTAGAACCTGTAGTTAGTGGTCATTATTCATTATCCCTATTTTTTCTGTAGAATGTAACTTATTCGAACAACATGCAGTTATCTATCCAAAATCGTCCAATAAATCCAACCTGCTCTGGCTCTGGAACAAAACTGCTCAATTATTCATTGTGTTTTGCTTTAATTAATAATAGTTGCCAGTGAAAGTTAGGTAACTACTTCACTCTTTAGTTCATACTAGTGTAGTTTTACTGTATGACTTATGTGTTTCTTTCGTGAATCTGCAGTGCTGGGGTGGGAAGGTCGGGCACCTTCATAGCGCTAGACAGGGTGCTGCAGAACATCCACAAGCAGGACTTCGTCGACATCTTCGGCATCGTCTACGAGATGAGGAAGGAGAGGGTGTGGATGGTGCAAAACGAGGTATGAAGGGTCTTTATATCAATGTCTTTCTCTCATTTTTACTTGGGGGAAGGGCTTAGGGTTGTGCGTCGAGTGTTACCGCATACAGACTCGCTCTTCTTAAGGCAAATAAATGAGGATGTCTTACAGTTGAAATAATTTTTCAAAAGCTTTTTTCTTTTGACGTATATATTTTAGCTACATGGGAGGGATATCAGGATAAAAGCACCGTGTTACGCTTTAGGGTGATCGACACTATAACTCCGTTCAATCTCGGAAGCTGCTAACGAAAACCGTGACAAACTGACATAAATACGGCCTCTTTCGATAGGAGTTTCATAAACTTTCAATTAATAACACAAAAAAAAACCATAACGCAAACTTTATGCGAAACGTAATTTTCTAATAAATATTTTATGTAAATAAAATGTAGCAGCATTCAACATTTGAAGTTGATTGTCAACAGTATTTTTAGTTGATAAAAAAAGTCCCGATTGATTTTTCAAAAATCTGACAAAGTTATTCATAAGTTTCATGCAATCTTATTTATGAGTTTGTACGGAGGATTGAAAGGGGCCGTGTTTCTGAATTCGCACCAGGCCCTGTGGCTGCTTAGTGTGGATCCAAGGAAAGAACGGTGACAGTCCATTTGCAGGAAACGTAAAAAATTTCGTGTCTCTTAGACATGTGCAATAATAAATTTTTAATGTTTTTTTACAGTCATCGTTCTCACTGTTTCATAATTTGGCACAATGAAAGTACAGTCCTGTAACTAACAAATCTTCGGCTTAATTCACAAACCATGTCCACGTAACTAACATGGTAAAGACCTCGTAGTTGTAGCGGCTTGGCATTTTTTTTTTTTTAGGGAAGTCTCCAAATGGTCAGGTGCGTTCGGCGCATGCGTCGTATGTTGCGCTGATCGCAATGGCTGCTCTTTTTTCTACAGTAAACAATATCCGTAGACGTGACAAACGTAAAGCATATCGTAGGGCCGTAAGTTATGTTTTCAAATCGAGTTCATTTGAATGACGTGTTATTTGAAAATGATTGAATTCCTGGGTTTATTTGAATTACGTCGCACTAGAGCTACACAATGGACTAATGACGATGATTAAAGATCCATCCCGAAAGAAAGACCTGACAACATGGTCAGATGATAACTACTGCTGAGCTGTCACCCCACGCAACCTGAATAGGCGTGAGGGCATTGACGTATTTATCGTGCAATAGTCCCTTATACACATCGAATATTATTTGACAATAGTTATCAAAATCGCACTATTAAAATTAATCACGGAAAATAATTTATCTAAATTGCAAAATCATGTACTGGCAACATGTTTTATTCAATCACAGGAGCTCAGAAATTACGTGACTCTTTAAGCCAATCATCCCTTCTCATTTACAATCTAAGCTCGGGTATTTAAAAAAAATATTCATCTAGCTAGAACGTACTTTGTAGCGCAGTCGGTAGCGCGCGGGATTATGAACAATGGGTATCGCGTTCGAGTCCCGACGTTGGCCACTCAAATTTCTCCGCTCAGGTGCCCCTTCAATACGTGACCAAACAGCTAGTTTTATTTATTGCGATAACATATAATATAGATACTCATTACATGTAAAATGTCTGCATAAATTACATAAATTAGTGACATGGGGTAGGGGAGACTAGCGTGACGGTGTGTGATATAGAAGGGGGTAAAAAATCACGAAGTGTAGCGTAACGTAATAAGTGAACGCTCCCTTTGTTGTATTTGCAGCAACAGTACATTTGCATCTACCAGTGCCTGATGTGCGTCCTCGAGAAGAAGGAAGAGGTTCTGGAACTAGGGAGACCCAATTCCCACGACAACCAAGGATACGACGGTGAGTACTCTTGAGATCGAAACATCGCAGGTTATGTGTGTGTGTTACGACGGTGTGTGTGCATACGTGTTGTGTGTCTGTCTCAGTTGGCTGTGTTTTCCCATTTGATTCCGTTGTCGCCCATTGAAGGATCCCTTCCATCCGCAGCCAAAACGGGCGGAAATATCGCCAACGGAGACATTCCAAAGACAGATTGAGGAAACATTCCAGAAAGAGAAACGAGATCCCAACTATTGCTGTTGATCTATAATCCGTCCATGCTGGTAAATATACCACCGATCAATTTCAAGCATGCTGCATTGTTACGTCGTATATTCAAGCATGGCAAATGTTACTTTCAAGCATGAATAAATCGTATTTCACCTTAAAACAGTAAGGTATATACCACCAACTAATTTCATTGCATGGCGAAGTATTCCACCAATAGACGCCAAGCTTAAATGTCTCCACCAATCAGTATTAAGAATGCATGGCAAATCGCATGAAATATTTCTTATCCTATTTTTTAATGTTATATATGTTGGAATGCTGACTATTATTAACGATGGTAAGTATGAAGCTTCTGTTTGTTACATGTATTGTCCCTTGTAGGTCACTGTGTTGTTTGTGGTGTCTTCTGCCACTTAGCTGTATTGTCTGTCCTGTCTTTGTCATATTTTTATTTTATTTATGACTAATTATAGTAACCTTGTGTAGCATTACACTAATATATTAACTAAACACATCTACAATTGAATTATGCCTTACCTTATTTCAAGAGCACTGACCTTAAATAAAGTGATTCATCAAATATTGTAGTCTTTCAGAAATTTACAATTACTTTAATAAAATCACGATTTAGTGGAAACACCATTGATACAAAATAGCATCGCGAAACGGTATAAAACAACAATAAATAGTTGAAAGATTGATTTAATCGTATAATGAATAATACGAGTTGATACCTACAGCTGCAAAAATACCAATAAAATCTAGAGAATTGTCGTAAGACATTTGGAATTATGAATACGCACTCGGTATGATGTAGACATTGAGAAGTTGGAGTCTAGGCCTTTACGTGGCAGCAGCAACTAAAAACTAAGACGTGTGGCAACAACCATTGTGCCAACCTACCCCTCCAGCAAAAAAAGTCAGCATAAAACCTTCATAAAAAATTTGAAATTGAAGGTTTTATGCAGGAAAACTGCAGTTTTTTTGAAGATCTGTAAAATGAAAGGTTTTTGTTTCAATGTCCTTCATAAAAACTGTAAAAAACCTTCATAAAAAACCTTCAATTTTTAATCATGAAGGGAAAATGCAGATATAGTAAAGGTTTTATGCAGGAAAATTAAAAACATAAAAAAACTGCAGTTTTTTGTTTCAATATCCTTTATAAAACCTTCAAAAAACCTTCAATTTGACAATTTTGATGAAGGTTTCATGCTGACTTTTTTCGCTTAGCCGCTTTCCTATGATACATGTATTTCAATTTGTATAAATCGTACTTGAAAGTTAAATAGATCAACTGTGTATTTTTTCCCTACATAATTCTCTCAAAGGCATTTTTCTATCTGTATCCGAATCAATAAAAACTGCAATTTTTGTTTTCTACTCTAACACGCAGGTCACACACCCACTCAAAAAACAAAACAAAAAGAACTCCATCAGATCCAAACACGGTTCATCCTCCTCTTCCATCCCGAAAAAATCTTTTCCGGGGGGGAAAACTATTTTTATCCCGGATCTTCATTTTTCCTGTTTTATTTTTCTTTTCTTCTAGATGACGAAGGGATCGCCGAATCCGGAATTTGATGAGGGCTGATGGAAGAGATCCATCACACTGATTGTCTTTCGTGCTTCACATCACTCATCCCTGAGAACGCATCTGATTGGTGACATCGTCAGTAGAATCGCATTTAAAACGTTGCTGATACGAAGGGCAAACTTAGCATTGGGGAATCTTTTTTTTCAGCTTCTATGACATCAAATAATAGGTGGAAGTATTTTGTTAAATTCGACATTTTAACCCTTTGCGGTCGAGAGGTGACTCTCGGGCACCATTTGGTTTGATGTGCTGATTAGTTGTAAGAAATTCGCCAAAGATAATCTGTAGTTGCTGGTTCGCCCGAGCGAAAATGGCATCGAAAAAAAGTTAACTCTAAAAAAATAAGTATAAAAGAGTTAACACTAAAAAAGTTAACTCTATAAAAATAAGTATAAAAATAAAGTTTTTTTTTATTGAGTTCGTCACAGATGCGAATATTAGGTAGACCTTTTTTTATGAAAGAGGCCGCAGGAACAAAGGCGTATAATGTCCAGCTCAAATGAGCGGCACCTTTTTTATTCCGGGCCTACGTTGTAGCTTGTTTCTAAAACGATGTTGGCGAGCGTCAAATGAGCTTGAAGTAAATGCCAATGGCCCACTCTGCAGCTCTAGTGCGACATCGATTAAACAAACCAAGACACCGTGCCAATGATGTTTCGCGGTTCTTTTCGTTATTCACGTTTATGTTGGTTTACTTTGTCCCACATGTACCTATTACACTTAACTTATTTTAAAGATGTTACACATCAGAACTTTAAAAGTATTTTTCTCGAAACCACCTTCGTTGAGTTTGCCCTTCGTAACCAGAATGTCTCATGTGATTGGTGCCATCAACCCCCCAAGAACGCTTTTCAGTCATTTTGATTGGTCGCATAAAAAGGGGAAAAGAACTGTTTACTTCCCCTCCCTCTTATTTCATATGGAAGAGGTCATTGGATAATACGTACCGAGATGGCTGAAATAATATTTATGAAATTAGTCAGCTGCTCTGTTTAACTTGCAGTCTTTTATGATCGAGCTTTTATTAGAGGTAGAGTAAATTAGTGTTAAAGTATCTGTATATGAACAATGGCGTCGTGGTGTGCCAAAATTACTTTTTACGAGTTTTATATCTTGGAGATAGGTAAAAAAAAGTAAATTGTAAAATATATACTTAATTATGTAAAAAATATATAAATTTTTATTTTAATAATTCATAAAATGTTATTTACAAAAACAAACGTTTTAAATTGACATCTCTTGTCGAAAAAGATGCATTCCATAAATTTTTAACATCAGTCATATTTGTAGATATTAAAAGTTTTTCTTCAATCTCTTTTAGATAACTTTCATTTAAGTTTTTAGAACTTTTTATTCCATGAAGTACACAGTTATTTCTGAAATGTAATGTATCGATAAATATTAGAATAACTTATAACTGAAACTTGAATAATTTTCCAAATTTGTATACCCATATTTTGGTTAATTAATATTTTTCAATTTAGTTGTATTGTAATTAAATTTATACATGATTTTATTTAAAAGACTGAAATATTTTATCAATTTATTCCACATATAATAAGAATTAAATATATTATAAATATATAAAAATAATATTAATGGATTTTTGTTAGGATAGCAGGTTTTTAAAATAACTGTCTACTTTGAGGAAAAACAAAAATGTTGCAATGATTTTACTACTTTTATATTTTAAAAGCTTTTGGAATCACACTTTCTATCTATATTTATCAATTAAATAGAAAAATCACGTAACTCCACTAGGGGCAGTTGCTCAAACAAGTAAATTTGCCTACCTATATTAATGACTACTACTTCAAATAGTGTTAAGTACAATTAAATATTTACTCTAACTACCTCTGATTATTTAAAGAATGAGGTTACTGAAATATCAAATGCACATAACTGGTTATTCAAGAATTAAGAAATTCTAATGAAGTATTTGCTATGTAATAGTGTAGTAATTTAAAGATTATACAAACATTCAATGACATAAGTCATTTATAGCCATATATTAAGTTTTTGCTTGTGTCAGTTTATGTGGCTTGTTTAATTTTGCCGGAGTATACAATTTCTTTTTTTACTAAAAAGTTATTAAAAAAAAAAATTCTTTTTACAAATGAAAACGACGACATTAAAAGACTATAATGCTGTTTAAAAAGTTTATTTAAAAATTTTAGAATCATTGATTAATTTGTTTTTTGAGCTCTACTTACGTTAGCTATTTACATGACTCAGAATGAATGTATTTATTTCACTTAAGTTTATCTTAAGGTTAAACTTAAGGTTAAACTTAAGTTTTGGGGGCACTCCGCCAAGGCGTCAAAATCACTCTCACCAAAGGCGATTTCAGTTCAATTATTAAACCCTGCGCAATACTTGCGTAGTGTAAATATTACACGCATTTTTATTTGTAGTCTTACTAGCGAATGGTTCAACTCATGGGTTTTAGAAATTGTAACCCTAGAACATTTGTCAACAAAGTTGGCGATCAAACACATCCTTGGTGGAGTGCCCCTCTGTACTTAAGTGTTACCAATTCTCGTTTTGTCTAACGTGTGCTATAACTATTTCATAAACAGTGTCAGGTTAAGCATTTAAGGGTGAAATATTTACCATGTCCTTCATGTTGTAAAAATATTTTCCATGTTTGGCTGCACTGGGCAAGCCAAATCAATTTATTTTTCATTTTTATAGGACTACTACAATTTTGTAGTATAAAAATATTTTTGTTGAAAATAAAAATCGTATTTTAACTATACCAAGTGATTTTTCACATAAAAATCTCGGTTAAGTCGTACATACCGGCCTGTTTAGCCGGTATTGTGTACATGATGTTTGAATTTATAAACGAGAACATGAAGTAATATATATATATATATATATATATATATATATATATATATATATATATATATATATATATATATATATATATATATATAATGTTTTCTTTGTAGTATAAGTGTGTTAAATTTTTTAGTCCTAAAGCAAATCATGAATTGTACATAATAAAAAAAATGTTAGTGTATGTTCATGTTTTGTTTCTTTTTAAAAAAAAACCGAAACTATGATATTTCTTTTATATGTTGGCCCATTGTCCATCCTTAATGAAATAAAGTTAGTCTTCATATATTTCCAAAATGTGATTCAGAAACGAATTGTAAATATTTAGATAAATAAAAATATTTTATGAATATCTTTTGTTGTGACTTTACTGCATATTTGTTCATCAACCTTTTGTAAAACGTGTACGCAGTGCAATTAACAGCATGGCGACCAAATTGCCAGTTTATCAATTTCTATTAAATCATATAACTTTGCAAATAAGTCAGTAGGGGATGATGAGGATTGCCGATGCACTTTTTTGAACTGCTGAAAAAAGCACTTAGTTTAAAAGGACACGGTACCACATTTTTATTTTTGACATTTTTATAGTATTTATATAATATATGTTTATATATAATGTATATTTTATAAATTTATATAAAATAACAATGTCACACAAACAATCCATAATAATTTGTTTTTTTATTCAAAATTCAAATTTTTTTTTTAGATTTTGGCACTTTTTCTTTAAACGATACTACTTTTTTTTATATACGCTACGACTTTTTTTTATATTTATAGATATTTATATATTTGTTTACCAAACTTTTTTTCTCAGATTCTTTGAAGTGCGACTACATAAGTATTGAATAAAAATTTGTGTATTTGATTTTTATATAAATAGTTATTCATAAAACCCAAAATTTAGTCTGCATCCCCAACGTTTTTACACACTCCCAGGTTTTATATTGAATTAATTTATAAACTTACAAAAGGCACTATACTTCCCTCCTCTCCCCTAAAAACACAATGCTTTTTAAAATTTGCATTTTGATGGATAACAAAATTTTCAGAATGAAATCGTAATGAATTAATCTGTTGATTACGTTCTTTCTTTTACGATAAAAAAAACGATGAAGATTTGAGACACTGGATTGGTTGGTTTTCCTCCGAGTCACTGGAATAAACCAATTATATAAAAGAAATAATATTAAAAAAAAATTCAAATATCTGTAAAAGTTTAACCTTGCACATTTTTCTTGATAAGCGCGGTGGCCTGTGTGGTGACACGCACCCCACATCCCGAAAGGCAGCCCAGGCCAGTAGTGAATATGATTGCCAGTCGAAAGGAAAGCTTTTAGGGCTGCATTGCGTCATCCATATCATTTATTTGCGCAGGATGCAGATGAAAGTAAAAAAAAAAAGTTGTCCCGTCTGGTTTTTTTTCTTTCTCTCGATCATTTCCAGCGCGTTACTCTCTCAGAGTGCGAGTTCCCTTCAAGCATGTCGGGTGGTGCGGACGAAACAGGGTGCTTTGTCTTCACCTGGAAGATAGAAAACTTCAGCGTTTACTTGTCGGAAGAGAACCGGGCTCTGGGCAGCCCGGTTTTTAAGACGGAGGCGAACGGGAACACGTGGTGGAAGCTGGACCTGGTTCTGGAAAAAGGCATCGGCACCGAAGTGGTCAAGTTCACCTTGAAACGAATAAAAGGGGAGCCGAGGAACGACCGATGCAAACTCTCTCTTTTCGCCCTTTGCGGCGAGGTTCCCCTCAATCGCAAATCCGCTGTCGGCCGACCTGAGTTCATCCGATTTTCCGCGGAGTATTCCTTCAAAAGAAATGCGATATTCGGCGAGACGAGACACCTGTTCCTTCCGCAAGACACCCTGACCGTCCGCTGCAAGATTTGGCAGGAACTGATGAAGCCCGGGGAACGTCTGTTCCGCACCGTCTTGCACCGAGCGAACTTTCTCTGGGAGGTCATGCGCTTCAACGCTGTCCACTTCAACACCAGCACGGTGATTAAGCAGAGTTCGCTGCAGTTCGCCATGAAACTATCTAAGAGTGGCCCGTTCACGCACAAAGTCATGATTGACAGTCTTCAATCCGAAGACGGGTGGCCTTCTTTGGTGAATTGCAAACTTTCTATCTTGAATAACGGCTTCGTTATTTCTCACAACGACCATTTTCCGGCTATCAGCAAGGTGTGGGACGTCGAAATCTGTATGGAAGGCATCACGAATGACAGGCTGTGTCTGCAGCTGGAATGCATAGTCGCCGTCGAGAGGGAATCTACTGAACACCCTCAGCTATCGTCCAACCCAGCAGGTGTCGAAGACACAAACGCTACTTCTGCAAGTTCCAAGTCAGCTCTGAGTGACGATCTCTTGATTCTGTACAGGGACGGCACATTCAGCGATGCGACCCTGCGCGTCGAAGGCAAATCCTTCTCAGCCCACAGAAACATCCTGGGCGCCAGGTCTCAAGTCTTCCGCGCCATGTTCGAAGGCGATCACACGACCGAGGGTCGCTCGGGAGTAGTGGACATCCCGGATCTGGACAGCGAGACCCTGGACCGAATGCTGGTCTTCCTGTACAGTGACTCTCTAGAAGACGTCCAGTGGGAAGAGGCCTCGTTGCTGTACTATGCGGCCGACAAGTACGCGATCCACCCCTTGAGGTGCATGTGTCTGACGGTCCTGGAAGCCGGTCTGAGCGTGTCCAACGCGTGTCACGCGGTCATGCTGGCGGACACGCACCAGGACGAGCAGCTGATGCGGTGCGCGATGGACTTTGTTCGGGACCACGACGAGGTCATCTCTTCGGCTGAGTGGGAGAGTCTGGAGGACAGCAATCCTCGGCTGACCACCAAGCTCATACGAGAGATGTATTTGAAAAAGGGGAAATCATGAGCTCTACAGCCAATGATTTAAGAATTAAAGACGTAGGTCTTGCTGTCTGGTTCTTGCACGAATCAATAGACGATTTGTTTTTTTTATAGGAATAAGTGAAAAGTATAAATCAGAAAAAAAGAGGGCTGCCTTGTTCTTTCGCCCATGTCTTCAATTATTAAGGCCAGTGTGCACGGGAAAGTTATTTACTATCAAGGAAATGATTCGAAGAAATATCCCGAATGTTTACACCAGAGGCTATTTCTCTATCGAAACTCATCAAAGGGTTTCGTTCTTATAAGGCAACAGCAGTCGTTTCCAGTCATCCAATAACTGTCTAAGAATACAACACTCGTCCACTTATACGAGCCTTAAAGCCAAATTATGTACAATTTCTTAGATATTTATTGTTTTCATTCATAAAAATGTAATTAATAAAGAAAATACACACGGAAAGAAATGGAGTTTGGAAGTACCTTATAACTGAAGTAAGTTCTGCTTGTTATGGTTTTGTTAACATTACCAATTTTTGATAACTAAGCTAGTCTAATATTAATCTGTCTAAGAATCAAATGCTAAATTTTTTTTAAATAGCTTGTACCTCTATTATCATACATTTTATTTTTTCCAAATATTCTGCAACTATTGAAATTATAAAATAGTATAGTAACTGTATTTTTACATTTTTCTAAACTAAAAAAATCTATTTGTAATCATTTGCAACCAAAACAAAAAAAATATTAATATTTACACTTAAATTTCCGATAAAAATAATCAAAGGGTTATTACACAGTAAAATTTACTTTTCGAGATATTTAAGAGTATGATGGACTTCACGCAAACAACGCCAACTTAGGAATAAACGAAAACACGTATTCGCATCATTTAGTGTATAAAAAATATTGTCTGATAACGTGGTTTTTTATTCGTCAATTCGAAATAGGTTGTTTATCCTCAAATATTTAAACTCGACACAAGGTCGTGAACGGAGTCCATTGGCTCGCAATACCCATCATCAATTGTGGTGTTACTGATGTACAAGATATTTAAATAAGAAATTACTAAAGATCTCAAAAATAAAGTTTGAATTTAGTGAAAGTGTGATTACGCAGCCAAAGTGGTAGGCCATATCGGCAAAAGCAAGCACCAACGAATTAAACTGCTTTGACCCAAGATTAACAGGCAAATATTAATGGTTCCGGTTTCATACTTAAAGTATACAACCATCTCGTTCACTCGGCTTAAATATTAGAAAGTGACTTTTACGTTCTTTTTATATAAATATTATTTTAACTTATTTTTTGAAGAACTATTCATTTTAAAGAACTGCTCTTTTTTATAACCAAGTGAGTTTCTATATCCTCGTACATCTCTACAACTGCTTGATTGATTCTGTAAATCAAGTGTTGCTTTTCAAAAGCACATAAATCCCGTATGTGTGTTAAGGAGTAGATAGAAGCTTTTCTATTTGGCGAGATAGCTGGCGGCTTATAGGGTCCTGATTTCCGAATGATCTAATTTTGTAATGTACAATAATATCATACCATATGTTAAGAATTTATCAACATAAGCCCTACCTATACATTCCAAATGCAACTTTAGCACTTATAAATATTTACTGTACGATTAAAATTATGAATAAATACTTAACTGTATGAATAGGAATTATGAATATTTACTGAATTAATAAAATATGGCAATTTAGAATATTTGCTGAACCAATTAAAATTATGGATGCGAAGTCGCATATCCGGATTATCATCCATCTTTATTTATCGCTTAATATCATCATACATTTTTTGTTCTACCTATTTACCAACCTAGGAGACAAACTAGGAGAAAGTTGGATTAATGAGTACTAGCTGGTTTTTTTAAAGCAATGTTGCATTGTCCGATGTCAAAACCAACTGTTCATATGACCACGATTAAAAAATACAAATATAGAAAAATACAATAGCCCACTGTGCAGTTTTAAAGTGACGTTATGTCAACCTACCCACCCAAAATCGACCGCGGGACTCAACTTACCTAGCAACGTGTGACAAAATTTGGGACTCGAACACAACCGTCAGCTTCTAGGTTAAATGTACAGGGATAAATATCCCAATTTAGAATAAAACGAACCACGTGGTTCATAAATTACCAAATGATATTTTCTTGTACACCAGACGATACGGAGTTTTAAACGCGTGATTTCGTTTATCCATTTGCTAACATCAACTACATTAGAGTCTCTAAAAAATAAGTTTTCATTGATAAACCGTTATTCAGTTCAAATCTTGGAAAAAACATCGCTATTAATGTTCGTTTACATACCAATTTCTCTATTAGAATTCCACAATAAAACACACTTTGGGATTAAGAGATATATTGTATAATATGTATTGTGTCACAATATAAAAAACAGTACCACACACATTTTATAATTTTTAATGTATTGTTTCATCTCCATATTTCAACAGTCATAAATAAGATACACTTCTATGTACTCGCATTATTCCTATTTCATAGTGAAAATACATTCACACTCTCACAAAAAAGTTACAAACAAATAAAATGCTAAAATAGTCACTCTTGCACATATATTAAGTAGTAAAATAAATTTAATTTTTACATCTAAACTTTTTATTTAATTTGAAACAGTCCGGAGGAAAAGGGGATGAGGCATGATGGACAAAATAGTATAGTTCTACAATTTTTAAAGTTCCCCAATATTCAGCTAATAAAATAATGTTAAAAAAAAATATTAGTTTTAAAAAGTTATAGTTCTATATTTACTTATTCAAGGTATATTTGCACCAATGAATTAAAAATACACAGTGATATTAGTGTTTTCCACCGAGCGGTTAGAAAAATACCAAAATTGGTTTCTTTGTAGGAAAGTTTAAATTATATATTTAATAAATTTATTAAAAAATTTATTATATTTTTTGTTTATTTTTAAAGAAATATCTTTTCATTTATAGTCCAGTAAAAATGATTTGAAAAATGTTAAAAACAAAGTATTTAGGTGAATTTAAAAATTGTGTGTGTTGCTGGAGAAAATGGAGTTTTCATCCCGAAAAATTCTGCGACAGCCGATAACAGGTTAAAAAAATGCCCCAATGTTTTTTTAATATCTGTAAATTAAGCTTAATGCGCGTTGACTCACAGGTTTAGAGTAACCTAGAATGGGATGGTCGGAAACTTCGCCCCCAGAGATCCGTAGTTTTCTGCGAAGGCCCCTTCTACACGGACGAGATTAACGAGCGCGAAATTTTTCAGATGGCTCCGTCATTCGATAATGCAAAGCACGCGATTTGTATTCTCGAATAACCGTGACATCTGAAAAAGCTCGCGCGCGTTTATCTCGTCCGTGTAGAAAGATCCTTACAGTAAAGTATTACGTTAAATTTAGACTAAAGATTATTGTTCTCAAAATGCAACAATATCGCATAATTTGTACTATAGTATTAGAGTGTCAATCACCGTGACCATACAATGTTTTCGATATTATTTAATCAGAATGTCGAAGTTGCTGTACAGGCAGAATACACTGACGCCGTATATGCGAATACTTTTGATCATTTACTCAAACCGTTATTCATCGTTATCTATTGCATTATTTAAAGTTGCGAGTCAAGTGCATGTAATTAATTTTTTTGAAGTGAAACTTCTTTAGCGACGCTAGTGAATTGAATGACCTCGACACGGAAATCAAGCCTGAAACGGAAGTATGAATAGCACATGCGTACAATTTTAAGTCGGTATCGATGCGTCAGCTGTTGTGTGCCACGTGTTTTTGTTTAATGCAATTGGCGTGTTTAAATAATTAAAATTCACATAATTTTGATTTTTAGGGAAATTTAAATATTTATAGTTACCGGAGCTCGAACCGCCGTCGTCTCAATTCACTCTATTAACTTCTTATTGCTTGTAGTAGGAGCCATCCTGTCAATGTTATAAGAAATTGATTAAACAATTATTAATATTATCAGAAATTTTGGAAGCGATTATTTAAATTCGCACGATTAATGAAGACGAAAGAAGTTTCACTTCAACCGTACGCTTATGTGGTTGAATCGCATGGTTTTAGCGTACCTACCCTCACCTGGTTTTGCTTTTTAATATATGAATATAAAGGCTACGCTTTTCCTTCTTTTTCAATGGCCGAAAGTGGTGTAACTTTATGAACCGCTTTTATAGTTGAAACATGGCTGCCAAAGCAATGAGCTGCTGAAGCTAAAAGTTCAACGACTGTGCCTCATCTTTTAGCATTGTTTATATTAAATATAGCCTTGCTATTTCTTTTATACTTTTACAAAGTATAAAGTGCAATTTACATATAATTTTACTTAATGTGAGTTTATCACAACACCACCATCTTGATGCTACAATCACGGTTATAGTAGTAGTTTCATTTCGTTATAAATCAAAAACATTTCCCCAGTTTAAAACTTTCTTGCTTTTTGAAGTAATCATAAAACACAACAATACACAAATGATCACTCGAGGTTGGTATAACATAGAAAAGAAATTGAATTAAGCTCTAGTATTTTCTAAGGCTCAGTGACAAGTGCAGAGAGATACTAGTTTCCACGGGAAACAATACTAAGGTAGTGATTTAATATACAAGATTACTGCTCTCACTTTGACACTTTTGATAACACAAAACTAATAAGCTAGCTTTAAAGCGAGCCTTTATTGATAGTCACGCTTAAATTGAAGTTTATTATCAGTAAGGATTCTTCACTCTTTTGGTTGGTATAGCAATTCCTGTCCTTTTAAGTTGCTTCCATTCAGCTAAAAAGATTTATTTTTAGTAGCATAGAATCATTTTAATATCAAATTATGTTTCATCTTTAAATAGACAAATAAAAATGGACTAAAGTAATATTGTGATTGAAAAGAGTTATTAGCACATTTTCTCCGTTAGAATTTATATAATTATTTAAAAATTAAAAAACATAAGCGACTAACTTTCTGATCAAGAATACAGAAATATTTAATTCGCGCCTTTTCATGGCACAAAAGTAGTTGCTTGTCACCTGAGAGATGTCGTTGGTAATTCATGCAATAAAATAATTACCTACACTTTTAAAAAAAAAAAGGTACTTAAAAATAAGTACCTGAACCTACTCGTTTTTCTTTGAGGAAGCAAATGTGCGGTGACATACTCAAACTTAAGTAACCGTACTTTCTCAAAAATGAGCAGTGTGGCTGGTTTAATATGGCTAATCTCAGCTTTTGTTCAAGCAATTTAACAAAGCGACCTTCCAAACTTAAAATAGTTGTTTAGAAGATGGTTTTCCATATTATTTTATGTCGATTTATTAAATGAAAAACGAGTTATTACAACTCAATTATCTTACTTCCCATTCTTTTGGCACACCTTTTTGGTAGTACAACGGATAAGGCACTAGACTGCGATGCCCGAGGAGCTGGGTTCTATTCCCGGTAAGTTTTGGTTGTAATTGTTGATATTTATTGAAAGTGAAATTTATGAAGACAGCCTATGTAGGCAAGCCATTACTCTTCCTATTCATTTTTACCCATTGTACTCATTTTTGAGTATATGTCTTTTTCAAAAATAAAACTTATGTATTCGGAGCCATGATGAACATCGAATGTATTCAAAACTGACTACATTTTACTTATTTTTGAATACCTATTTTTAACAGTGTACCACTAAACTTAAAGGAAATAGGTACTAATACTACTGTACAAAAAATATGTTTAATAAGAGTTCGAACATGGTGCCGAACTACAAATAAAACTGTCTTTAAAAGCAACTCTGCACTACTAAGCCTACCAAGCATCTCCTAGATGACAAGCGACAACTGAAGAGTTAAAATAAAATCATTGTAACACTTAAAATCAATTTTAAAACTTGCAAAAACACTTGCACTTCAAATTGAATTTAAAACAAACTTCGCATGAGACTGCATGAGTTTCTTTTCTTCTAAATTTTAAAATATGATTTTAACACATCATTGTTATACTATACGACTAAATACAACTTGAAGATTATTCCTTTGAAAGTTCCTGCAAAGTTAGAGCTATTGCACACATCGACACTCTATTCCTAAGGCTTGTTTCACACAGAAATGCTCAGCCTGATACATCAATACGAAACGGCTTACTTTACATTACATTGATTTAAATGGATGCTTTTACACGAGAGATCATCGAGAGCATATTCAATGGAAGTAATTATTCAAAATACTCGCTTCTGTAGCGTCTTTCGTTTAAAGTCTACATAACAAGAAAACAAAATGCAATACAAGTTTCAGATATTGGTCAGTTACTACACAGTGTTCAGCATTAGGGATCACAGATTTATTGAGAAGTTATTCAGAGCTCTAGTAATATCATCGCCATCACATCACGGGTATGCGACACGTAACAATTTTGGTCCCTCATATGTACAATTCTATGAAACAACAACCAATGTCTAAATTATTAGTCACATTTACTAAAGACTTCAAATTATAAGAAATATAATTGAAAACAGGACCATTGCCATTAATTTCATATATATTCTAATTTAAAGGGAAATAAAAATTTTAATGGTGACCACCGTGCAGTAGTATGCTTTAAAAATGTAGAACCCATCTTCAAATTGCAGTATTTATTTATGTTGTACAAAATGCGACTTTCTAATGAAAATACACATCTTGCTCGCATACTTTATGCATGGTATAAACAAATTTTACATCATAATAATTTTAGTCAAAAATTTCATTTCTAATAAGATCGTAATTTACAGTTATTTAAAATTTATCAAAGTAATTATTTTGAAAATACCACTTTATCAATTAAACACTAGGTCAATAAAAATGTGGGCCCAAGCCAATTGCCTCGCATGACCTACCCTCTGCACGGCGTAGATCTGTCATTTGGTCCTGTTTTCAGCATAACTTTCATTATAATTAAATCATTTATAGACTTTGAAAAGTTTTCATTTGAATATTAGTCATTTTCTACTAGGATTAACGATGTCTGTGTTAAGGCATTTGTTCAACAGACATCGAACCAAGAGTTTTAAGTAGTGGGTTGGTTTTTAGGAGGGGGACATGTTTTTATTGTTCCACCCCGTTATAGATTCCGTCAATGAGATAGTTCATCCTGTAATAATCCCTTCTCAACCACCCGTCGTACACACGTTTGGCGACCACTCCAAGCACTGCGAACAGCACAAGCAGTCCGAAGACCAAAGACAAGACCAAGTGCATGGAAGACTTGTACCTCCTATCAGTCTCGCTCTCCTCATCTTCGCCAGCGGAGACCAGTTTCTCGTGCGAACCTGCTCCTAGTGGCGACGACTGCCCTAGTTCTTGGTGTAAAACTGCCCCCAACGTCGACTGCTGTCCAAGTTTCTTGTGTAAGTCGTCTTCCCCTAACAACGACTGCTGCCCAAATTTCTGGTGTAAACCTTCCCCCAACGAGGAAATTTTCGACGATTGGATCAGCGTCGTCGAAGGAGATATAACGGTGGTTGGCGATAGAACGGTGGTTGGCGACGAAGAAAATGGCACAATAATTTCCTCCACGGCCGCCGACACGAACTGTTTGGTCATGGTGGCATGGTCCATCAATGTCTTTGTTCTAGAACTAGGAACCAGCTCGCTCGACTGTGTAGAGTAAGACGGGTAGAGTTCGGTATACGACCCCGAAGACCCCTCAAAGTTCGTCGTGAAGTCAGTCTGGGTCGAAGACAACGTCGGCAAAATCACATTACTCGATGCCCATTCAGAAGTCGACGTTGACTCAACACTTGGAACGTCATCTTCGAAAACATTCTTCAGTTCGGACATCAGATCGTTGGTACCAATGTCCTCCACGCGGTGGGGCAAGAACTTGTGTGCTGTTACGGACTCCGCTTCAGCAAACGAGTGAGGCACTTCGGTGGGGTTAGAGACGCCCTTCCTGGCTTTAACATTGGATTTGTTGAGGCTGTTTTGGAGGAGTTCCGAATGGGGAACGTCCTGCGTCGAGACGCCCTTTCTCGGTTTGACGCCCGATTTGGTGTGGAGGTCTTCTAAAGGGTTGTTCTCCTCGACCCCTTTGCGGGGCTTCACAGTGGTGTTGTCGTTCTTAAAGGCGAATTGCTCTTCGGAGTAGGTCGCTATCTCCTCCTTGGTGGCAGGTGTTGTCGTTGTTGATGTTGTTGTAGTGGAGTTGTTTTTGGACTTCACTGGAAGTTCGGACGAGAAAGAGAATGAATCAGTGGAATTGGAAGACACGAATTTGCATTTGTTCAGGGGTCTGCAGTAGAAGTGCATGCAGTTCTCTTTGGTTGTGTTTGTCTTGAAGCTGGCGACGGAACATGAACCTATAAAAATAATGTTAAAATTAAAATAAGTCAACAAACATCAACTTTAAGCACTAAACATTATTTGGAATGTTATTGCGACTTCCTAGATGATGTTTTATACGCCTCAAATATAACTATAAAACATCTAATGCATGGTTATATTCGCAACATCAAAATTGTGTCACGAAGTCAGCAAAACAGGTATACTTTAGCCAAATGAACCAAAATATGTTATTTTTATTTAAACTGTAGTTGCTTCTTTATTGACACCTAGTTTAAGTTGCACATAGTTTATACATAAAATTATTATTTTCAGACTTTGAATTTTCATCAAAAATTTCTATCTGAATTTCACAGATTTCAAAAAAAATTATAAAAAAAACCAAATAAAAAATCTCAACATTCTACTTTCCTAATACAATGCGAACTTGATATTACACTCGTATCCAAAAGCTCCCCACTAAATATATATTAGGTATACAGAAATTAATATTTACCTTCACTCATCACTTTTAAAATTATCCACTCTAAACATGAAAAGAACATGCATAACATATCCCATTCCTGGTGTTCTTTTTAAATACCTCTTTATAAAGAACATCAGGATATTACTGTACCATAAAAAAAAATAGTAAATATGCAACATGTTCCTCGACCACAAAGGGGCAAATACAGAGGTGAACGGGTGTGTACCGTATGTTCCTGAGCAGCACTCCTCCATGCACCTGGGGAGGCTTGCCGAGTGGTAGTTCTTTAGGAGGGCGACGTCAGCGTTGGCCAGGAGGGAGCGGGGGACGCTCAGGACGCTCTGCACGTGAGCGACGCCCGTCTCGCATCCGAGCCCCAGCCGCAGGACGCACAGCTGCAGCAGCAGTAGCAGCTCAGCGACGCACCGCATTCTTCGCCCTGTTGCAAGAGAGAAAGGACTCTTTTAAAATTATAAAGGATATAATTCACAACAACAACAACAAGCTAATAACTTCGCTACACACATTCATCAACCTATTCACAAACTCCATTTAATCCTTTGCACGACGCTGTCTCTTCGCAGGGGACACTATAACGACCCGTTTTTGTGGGTCCCTGTTCTTTAAAATAAACCAAAATGACATAAGGTTGTGTTTAATAAACATCGATATATTTTTTTAAACTTGTTCTATGGCAGATTCAAAAGAGATTATGTTTTCTCCCCTCTATGAGCATAACACATTGTGAGAAAAAGAAGAGAAAGAAGAATAAATGTTCCATAGAAAGAACGCAAATGTCAAAGATGTTCTTGGAGTGTAAAGAGTTAACTTGTCTCGCCGTCACCAAATATGAACTCCGCCATTAATGACCCCAAAATGCTTTTAGGCGAGTGCCTTTTGACGTGAAACGTCTTTCATTTCGGTGAGCAGAAGATCACTTATAAAACCGCATGTAACAAAAAGAAATGTAACACTAATACGCTTATAATTTTGCAACTGTATTACACGCGTGCTATATTTTGTTATCGTTGTGAAGAGGAAAAAAGCAATTGTTCGATCATACATCTATCGCGTGTGCAGTTGGTGCCTTTGTCGCATCACGCATGACACAATCGGTGCTAAATTTAGCCTTGCACCTGGTCCTTAATCTCGGCAGAACGTTTGTCGATCCTAGCGGAAGTGGTCGCGTTTAAGAGTTTGGTTTTGTTAATTAACGTAGCACTAGAGCTGCTATTGGCGACAGTTCGGAGCCTATCTCGAAAGAAAGACCCGGGAACGTTGCCCCGTATTTTTGAACCACGGTCAGATGACGAGGACAACACCTGAACTGGCACCCAACGCCTTCAACAGACGTCGGGACTTTGGACCCCGATCAGATTTATCGTGCACCAGTCCCGTATACACGCCGATAATTTCTGTGGATGTTCTGGACGACATTCCTCGTATTTTGTAGTGAAGCTGGCAACCCTCCGATCACAAGGTCATCACTTTTTTACTTTTCTTAGTCAAGTCCGACGCACAGGATAGAACCAGAAACCCTCTCATTTCCAGCTGACGCCTTTATTCACTCAGCCACGGCCTCGGTCGTGTTTGACAGCGCTCATTCTACCATAGTAGGTATAATTTATCGAACTCAACCCAGTTTTCATCAGGATTGCAAGATTTACTGATATGTATTTTATTGTAGAAATTTATGGGTTACTCAACTATGGCGCCCCTGCCATCGACACACAAAGTCCAGAAATAGCGTGATTAGACTCGAGCAGCAAGACAGAGGGATGCCAATACACACTCACGGCAGAACTTATCCGTGTCCATAGGGAGATCCCCAATATAAGCTAAGCACATGGAAGCTTTGTAATACTTGAATAAATGCAAGTTGTGCATTTGGTTACACCATTTTTGCACCCTAGTGCCCATACACCCTCAGCAGAACGCACAAGACGTTTCGCGCACCCCACTGCAACTGTATCCCGGATACTACTTATCCTAATTTTTTTTGTTAGAATTGTGGATTATTGAATTAGTAATATTCAGTTAAAGCTGAGAATCAACTCACAACCCTCCGATAACGAGCTCTCTGCTCTTAATGCCATCACCTGACCAATTTTACTTGTCGAACTGTCCATGAAATTATTAGACTTCCATACACTCCCCTAATAGTATAGAAAACAAAGCAATTTTCCAGTGACCTTTCACATGAATACTCTTCTCATCATCACTCTCAATTAAACGACATTGGGGGACGTCCACTAATAAATTTAAAAAAACGACGTTTATTACGTATAATTACCAAGGGGTTGGGCGTGATGAAATGGGCCGATTAGAACATGATTAACGGAAGAATCACAAAGACGGCTTTTATCGCTTGCTAAATGAGCGAGGGGGGAAAAGATTAAAAATAAGTGTTTCGACCTTGACTTTTCAAATTTTCATTTTTGATCGGACCTTTTTTTATTTATTTTCAAATTGGTGTCGAATTAATTCATTAAAAGGGACAATGTCGAAATTGTTTATATTGGTTCCCTATTCATTTATTTAAACTCGACTGTAACACCCTATGCCACCGAGGAGTATCGATCCGCCTTCCTATTCGCCCATCAATGTGTAAGCTCAACTGCTTCGCTATTTCTAATAAGGTTAGTCGTGAACACCACCAGTGGCGTAGCCAGGATTGTCCGAAGGGGGGGGGGGGGGGGGGGGGGGGGGGTCCATAAATTATTTTTGGTCCGACCAAAACCAAATATATATATTTTTTATTAATAACTGATTTGAAATTTTTGTAACTAATAATTTTAATTAAATTTAATTAATAATTTGAATAAAATTTAGTTCATATTTTGAATAAAAGTTAATTAATAATTTGAATAAAATTTAGTTCATATTTTGAATAAAAGTTAATTAATCATTTTAAATTAGCAATTTTAAATTAGCAATTTTAATTAATCATTTTTAATTAATAAGTTTAAATTAGCAATTTTAATTAATCATTTTTAATTAATAAGTTTAAATTAGCAATTTTAATTGATAATATTAAATTAGCAATTTTAATTGATAATATTAAATTAGTAATTTTAATTAATCATAATAATTTTTAAGTAGTAATTTTAAATTAGTAAATTTAAATTATGATATTTTTTAATTTAAGCAGTAGTTTTAAATTAATATTAATAATTTTAATTGATTAAATATTATTTGTAAATTATAATTAAGAAGTAAATTAAAAGTTAAAACACGTAGGCAGTGCCGTCACACAATTTTTTTTTTTTTGGGGGGGGGAGGGGGGGGGGGGTGTGAGACAAGAAATTTCCCAACTTAACGATTTGAAATTCCCAACTTAAATATTCGAAGTTCCCAACTCAACGATTCAATATTCCCAACTTAACGGCGTCGGGTACGGATACCAGCTCGGGTCTTATTCTCGTTATCTGACCATGATTAAAAAATACGAGGCATTATTACCAGGTCTTTTCTTCGAGATAGACCCGAACCAACGTTGTGGCACGCAACATTTGTTGCACGCATGTTCCAGTGCAGTGTCCGTTCTAAGTGCGATGTTAATTAACCAAACTTAACGATTGGAAATTTTGAACACAACAGTGCTAAAAATTCCTAGTTCCAACTTATCAACTTTTTATAGGATAATTTTATTGTGGAAGTCATGTAACATGATCTGTAAATAGTGGGAGTGAAAGGGACTCGGCAGTTGTGTCAACCCAACAGCCATTGCTAATCTTAACATAAAACATAAATAAAATAATATTCAAAAATAAAAAGTATCTACATACCAATATGACCATATTTATCAAGTAGTAATTAAATTATAATTTTTTTTTAATTAATAACCATTTTAATTCTAAATTAATCAATGCAGGAAAACCGGAATTTAAATTATTATAAATAAATTCAATAAACTTAAAAGTATTCAAAGAGAGAGTCCTCCAAAGTTAATGTTAAAACGAAACACGTATCACATAAAATTAGGTAAAGAAAATAGGTACTGAAAGATGCGTTCTCCGCGCATAAGATTTTTCGTAGCAATCGTATCGAAGTCAGAATTTTTTTTTTTAACCGAGGGGTGATTTAAATAAAAGAACCCATCGAAAGTTCTGGAAATTTCTATTTGAAACTGGTAAAAACTAAAAAAAAAAATATTTATAGAAAAACACACAGGAAACGCACAGCGTCAACATTACACAATTTTGTGATTGGTTAATCACAAAACAAAATAACAAAAAAAAAATCCTAGACACGAGACTATAAATTTATATGGGACTGACGCGCCAGTCCCATATATTCGAAGCGCCATGGCGCTTCGAATATTAGCTGAAAGAAATTTTACATTGTGGAAGGCAAAACCAATATAATATAAAACAAAAGTGATTTTCGAATAAAAAGGAGCGGATTTTGATTTAGACAATCGCACCTAACACAATTAAAAGAGAAGTTATTTTAATGAAAAGAACACTGTGTGACGTTTGCGTAAAGTGCAAATCCATATATTTTAAAATTCTTTAAATGATAATCTGAACGTTAAAACATATAATATAATTTTGACAATAACGAACAACAGAATGAGCAGATGCTACCATTTTTTAGTCACCTGCTGAAAATCTGAAAACATTGCTCCTTAATTTAAACAATTTATTATATATTTAAAATGTGGGATTTTTTTTTTAAGGAAACGATGCCACGGTTAAAATTTTTTTTCGCTTGACGCAATAAAAAATACAATGAAATTTATAAAACAGTTCCGCCACTGGCGTTGTCTCGGCTACAGACTACATTAGTCAACTCCATCTGGAGCCTTAGCGTCGTATCGGTCGAAAGTGTGCAGTGAACTCTGAAACCAAACATACGAATTTAAGTTTAATTTTACAAGTTGGACAATTTCTAATTTTCCCTTAATAACCTTGGTGTTTTTGCTTTCATTTGTTAAAAATATTAATTTTCTTCAGACATAAATTTTCCCAGCTCGGGTATTTTTAAAATTATTGGGGGGGGGGGGGGGTCGGACTCCCCCCCCCCCCATACCTCCACGGCGCGACGTGCCTGCGCGTAGGGGATGAATGGGTCAGGGAAAATACCTTACTTCAAAGCAAGCAATTTCTGGATTGATGCACTGTGAATTCCGGCTCAACTGCCGCCCCATTTCAAGTGTTAAGAAAAGTATCCCTTTACATGTACAAATAAGCAAGACAATCATACAGACCTACTACCCCATCGTCTCCCCCCCCCCCCCCCCCCCCCCACACACACACACAGAAAAAGTCGAATTTTCTGTCTTCAAGGTTGTTTCACCATTGTTCTCTTTAAAATCATCCCTTCAGGGGACAAAAAAGAAAGGAGCAGGAGATACATGTGGGGTAGACCAGGAAATGCGACGTGTGTTTTCTCTATAAAAATCAGAGAAAAAATCTTCGTTTTTTTTTGCATTTGTTATTTAAAAAAAAAAAAATTAAACTGGCTATGGGGGGGGGGGGGGTTCTAACCCAAAGTAACCCAATGCTGGCTACGCCACTGAACACCACGTCCGTTCGTTCGACGACCTTCCAATTTCTTAGTAGAGTACTTAAACACTGGGCCACGCCCCCTTTTTTATACACTTTCCCTACAACATGCATGAATTTCTACACAAAATAACATGATCTACAAGCTTTAAAATTTAACTATATATCTTCTCTTATAATATATAACTACACGATAATAACTACTAAAATTAACATATCATAATCCATAAGATTAAAATCTGAGAATGTATTTTCAATTATACTTAAATATCCCTACACAATAATAAATATCTACTCAAATTTACATATCATAAACGGTAAGCTTTAAAATTGATATATTTTCTCTTTGACAGACTTCAGACGCCGCTATGATACTCATGTATTAAGATGCTGAGCATAGTTTTATCTTAATAATTAAAAAAACGATGCCTCTAATTTTAAGTACGTATGCAAAAAACTTCGAAAACCATCCAACTATAAATAGTTCTTCAAATATCTTCCACATCTGAAATAACTTTTTACGCATTTGGAAAGACATTCGCATCAGAGGATTGTAATTACTTTAATTATTTTTCCTCAAAATAAGCAAGACGCCTTTTTGTGAACTTTTCTTTACGGGAAGTCTGTTTAACGACATTTTAAATGACATACAGAAAAACTTTTTTTTTTAGAATCGTTAACATTTTTCATATTTTTTTATTATTCATTTTAATGTGAAATCTCGTTTACCTACCCAATTTCCATAAATCGCAGATTTTTTTTTGAGGGGGGTGGGAGGGGGTGCAAAGAAATGATTAATGATTTCTAAGATTACGAAAATAAAGCGAAAACCACTTTTCCCTACTCAAAAGTTTTCCCATCAGTTTTTTCAATTAATTTTTTTTAAAAAGAAAAATAATTCACTGCAGACTTTCACTTATATATCTAGAACGTATTTGTGCCAGTCGGGAAAATTGAAACATTTCATGATAAAGACATTCAAGTTAAAAAAAAACTTTAAAAGTCAACATTAATCTTAAAAAGTACTTAAATTCTGGAAGTAATTTTCTCAAAAATACAATAAGAAATTGCAATGGGAATATATACACATTATAATAAACATGATTTTGAAGACCAGAGAATCTGCCTCGTAAATATTTTGAACCACAGTCAGATGACGAGGACAACAATTGAGCTGACCAGGGTTCAAAATTAGTGGTCGTTTTCGCATTTTGACATCTAAAATTTGTCATTTTCACGACCGTATTTTTACACCCAGTTATCATTTTTAATACTAACGTTGATATCCAATAATGACCTCTCATACTTTTAAGTAATTTTGTAAGAAAGAAGGGGATGTTTTTCAAGTACAAATGGAAACATGCTTCTAATTTTATGCAAAACGAGCATTAACGATTACAAAAATAACGTAACAGTTGCCAGCTCTGCTTAAGCAATTTGAATTATTTTAAAATTACTTCAAAGCAGAACATTTTGGCAACTAAAAAAAATTGCCAAGTGCCAATAGCGTCTAACTGTTATATCCTAATTTCGAACTCTGGAGTTGACACCCCACGTACCTGCATAGGCGTGAGGACGTTTGAACTACTATAGATGTAACGTGCACAGGTAAAACACACGTTTCGAAACAAAAGTCGCGTATTCGAGTCTCGTTGAAGACCACTCAATTTTTTTTTAATATACAGTAGAACTCGAATAATCTGGATGAATTGGGACCAAATCCCATCCGGATACTCGAATATACGAATAATTGCATATTTCACGTAAAAAAGATAAATTCTTAGTAAAAAAACAAATTTTTCTTTAGGATATAATGTAATTTATACTAATAAAAGTTATATTAGTATATTAAGTAAATATACTAATAAAAATTATATTTGTATTTAAGTAAATATACTAATAATAATGTAAATTACTAATAATAATGTAAATTACTAATAATAATGTAAATTACTAATAATAATGTAAATTACTAATAATAATGTAAATTACTAATAATAATGTAAATTACTAATAATAATGTAAATTACTAATAATAATGTAAATTACTAATAATAATGTAAATTACTAATAATAATGTAAATTACTAATAATAATGTAAATTACTAATAATAATGTAAATTACTAATAATAATGTAAATTACTAATAATAATGTAAATTACTAATAATAATGTAAATTACTAATAATAATGTAAATTACTAATAATAATGTAAATTACTAATAATAATGTAAATTACTAATAATAATGTAAATTACTAATAATAATGTAAATTACTAAATAATTACAATATCATTCATCGATAAACTTTTAAAATGCGGAATTTTCAGATTTATTGTATTTCCTTCAAAGCGATCCGGATCCGAATAATTGGCGATCCACTTCGTTTGATCCGGACAACTGGACTTCGGATAATTGCAGTTCTACTGTACAAGTCTTAACGAGTTTTTCAGCAATCCGGGGTCAAACAATTAGTATACTATAATACAGCCTTATTGAAAGTGAAAACCATTTACCAGAATTAAGATAAATATATTCACCAAACTTCTGGTACAAAAAGCTTTTCAAACTCATTTACCATTCACCCCTCTACCATAACAAATTCAAAACGACATTCCTAAGTGGCTACACACTTCGCAGCAAAAGTATCTTTCCAAAGAAGAGCCCAAGGGGGCAACAGAACTCGAGTCTTGGAACAAGAAATTTTTTCGTAGTTACTGGCCATCTACTCTTTTCAGTCGGCTCGCTTTTTTCTAAACGAATCAGCGATATTTAGAAGATATTTTCGAGCTGCAGGGCATCATCCAACGGAATGGAGGATACCCCGTAATGGCGCCCTTTTCATGGGGAATTTCGAGAGTGTCTTTGAAAGGAAAAAGGTTGTTTTCAGACATAAAAATGGTTGCTGGGAGTTCAAGTATTAGGAATAATGCTTCATTTATTTAATGCGCATAAAACGTTAAGTGTGTATGTTTCCACCGATTCGAAAGTTTTTTTTTTAAATATGGTGATAAAAGCTAATGTTGTGTGTCTGTGTTAGAGCACGGACAATACGGATTTATATGAAGCTTTATTTCGACAGATGATAGAGAAAAATAAGGGTTGGTCGACAACGTTAACCTTGCTTGATAACAAAAGTAAAATACGCAAGATGTGCCGTGTGATGTCATCAGTCCTCATATGTGATTTGCTTTATTTCAAGATTCTACAAGCATCGGTGTCAAATTTCCTATCGAACGAGATCAAATTAATGTCAATTGCGGTATTGCAGAAACTTTCCTTGAAAAAACTTCGTCAACGAGTTCAGAAGATTTCAGGAATAAGGAATAATCAATCACCCAACACAAACTTTTCCAGGGAGTAGGAAATTTTAAATAGTCATTTACATGCTGCATTGTTTATGTCTAGTAGAGAATCGATTACTATTTCTTGAACAACATGTGTCAAGAGTTTTGAAGGATATTCCATCATATTTATTGCATGTATACAAGAGATTTACAGTTCGATAAGTCTACTTGTCATCGAGATATCAGCTCAGAGTTTCAAAACATTTTTCAGAATTTAAAGATTTCAAAAGAGTTAATAGCAAACAAAGATAAGTTCATCTATAGTAAACGTGCATTTGAAGGCGTGGTCCCCAACTTTTAGATGGCCATGAACCACTGAGCAGAAAATACGATTATGTGTTTGTTTATACAAATCTACAGTTATATTCCAAGCTTGATGACATTTCAGGCACTTGACCTTCAAAGAAAAATGAAGGCCTGCATGAGATTTCGAAAACCCCACCCATCCCTCTTCTCACCTCTTAAAGCAGAAATTAATAGTTACTAAAACCGCAAGATGGCGCCCGGTGAAGAAATCGATCAACGTAAACCCCAGACAACGCCGGGCCATATAGATAGTTAACAATAAAAATTTATTTTCTGAAAGAAACATTTTAGTTGAAAATGCATCTTTCACGGTTGTATTGGGATAATAAAAATATATTTGGCCCAGATCCCCATTATTTTGGATAACTCACGTTTTAAAACTGCAATCCTCAATTGAGTGGGCTAACTGCCAAGTGATGTAGGTAACAATATTACATTACTAAGCATAAGATAAAAACTCGTCTTATAGAACATTGCGTTAAGAATATTAAAATACAAATGCAACGTTAAAATACGCAATAAAAGTCCGTATAATCCGGACATGTTTCGGGAGATACATCACCCTTCATCAGCGGAAAATGTAAAGTCTGTGTGTAATGAAATATAAATAAACCCAAGCAATCTAAAATGTTGCCAAAGACCAAAAAACTAAAAAACTATTACAATAGTTAACTCCAATTGATTGTAATAGTTTTTTAGTTTTTTGGTCTTTGGCAACATTTTAGATTGCTTGGGTTTATTTATATTTCATTACACACAGACTTTGCATTTTCCGCTGATGAAGGGTGATGTATCTCCCGAAACATGTCCGGATTATACGGACTTTTATTGCGTATTTTAACGTTGCATTTGTATTTTAATATTACTAAGCAGTTAGATCTATAATTTGACCAGGTAGTGTGTTCAATAATGTTGTTTAAGCATCAGTTGACTGTCATTCCACTTAAAATTAGAGTACAGGCGAGTTACAAACTTTAAATGACGTTATCTCGAAACTCTATTTTACAACTTACTCTCATTTGGGCAGCCAACCCCCCAATTGCAAAATGCTTTTTTCCAATTTTCATTCACTTGCCCTTTCAACTGTAAACTTTAGTCATTAAAAAACATTCTGCAGCTCAGACTCGCACCGTAAAAAATTAAACATGGGCAAAGAACCAAAAAAATATATATGTAGCTAGTTTCAAAGCCAATTCCATTTCCCTTGGGTAAACGCAGAGAAACTTCCTCACATGCAGCTATCCATCTGCTTAAGGTTGAGCAAAAGGAAATAAAAAAGCCGAGAACACTTTCAGTTGCCTCATGTGGTTCAACAATGATATGGTGGCATGGATAACGAAATCCCACGAGGCAAAGGTAACGGTTGTTTGATGATAGGGGAACATCACAAAAATATCTAAAAATAAACCATGCAATTAGGTTTCTACAAAGCGTTTGTTTTGATCAAATAGTACTTTGGCTCCACGTAATTTTTTCTTGACGTAAAAGCAAAAGTTATTTAAATGTTTGTTCTGATATGATTTCGAGAATAATATTAAAAAATTTAAAAACAAGGACTACCAAATGAGTTCCCCTATTTAGAAACATCTTTAACTAAAACTAATGAATGGCATAGGAATGAGCTTAACAGTTACTCTGAAAGAACAGTAATTATTACAATATTGACAAACAACAGTTATTTTGGTATTTTTTTAGAAAGGAAAAGGATAATATAAGTGTTTAATTCAAACTAACTAAAAAACAAAAAAAATCATGTCGAAACTGCTTATTACAAAAAATATATATTTTAAACAACATTTTTCTATTGAATTGATCCAAATTTTAAAAAATATATAAATTTTTTCGCTCGGCATTCTTTTAAACAATTGATTTAATTACAGTAAAGATGGCTTTCTATATGCTCTAAAAAATCAAAGCTATTTGCTTTCTGCCAAAAATATGTACATAAAATGTCTATGCAAAAACTATATTCAGTGCATTTAATTCAGATATTTACAAACAATGCGAATATATATTTTCAACGCTACATATATGTAGTCAACAAAATAGCTTCAACAATTCTACATCGCCATAGGCAAAAAAACAACAACACCCGCACTTTAAAAGTAAAAGTATTCGCAAAAAAAAACGCGATATGTATAAACAAAATATTTTCGCAGCAGAAAGGGAGAACTGAGTCATAAACGCAAAACTCCTACCCCACCTTCCTTTTCCACCAGCGCCAAATTAAACCTTAAACATCCTTCGCCTTCCCGTTCTCCAATACATCAATTGAACGAACCACATCGCAAATTACAACATCTAAGCATCGATACGAGACGGCACCGATAATATAAAAAAATATATGATACTACGATTTCCTTGGATTCAAATGATTATTACAATATTTTGAACAATACAAAATCTGTAAAATGAAACAGTTATATCGCAAAGAATCAATGGATCTTAAAATTCACACAGCTTCACTATAGGGACTAGAAGAGGACTCTTTTAGTCACTATAGCTTCACATATCGTAAAAAGCTCTGTATCGTAAAATTCACATAGTTTGGGATATTTTGATCCAAGGTGAAAGACAGGAATCCTTCGTAATATCAAATGAAAAAGATGATAAAATTAAACAGAGCCATCTAATCGTTTGAAGAACTTAATTTGTTCGACATCGAAAAATTACATTTTTGGTGATTTGAAAAGAACTGTTATTTCTCAAAAATAATATTTTTAATTATCGGGAATTGAAATAATGATATTTTTCAACTGTTATTCAATTATCATCTCATCCCTAGAATGGAATGACACTAAATGTTTCATATTTAGGATTTGAAGAACGAAGATTTCCGTAATATAAAAATTAGTACTTAAAATCATCAACAGAGGAAATTTTGCGCTGTTCGAACAGAAAACAAGTCTAATATATATAAAAAAATAGTTGCGAGATACACAAATTAATTTAGTGATTAAACTCAAAAGAAATAATACTTTATTGATCATCAGAATCTCCTGAATCACATAGACTATTTTCAATATGCTGACTATTCTTGTGTACAGCAAATTGCATCCGTTGTTTATCATGATTCTGATGAATCAAGGATTTTTTTGCATTTAATCACTAAATTAATATATGTGTATCGCAATTATATTTTTATGTATATATTATACCTGTTTTCTGCTCGGAGAAAGCCAAAATTCATCCTTCAGTGATTTTTGATACTCATTTTTTTACGGAAATCTTCTCTCCGTGTGTTTAACATCTTCAATATGAAACTTGATGCAATTCCGTTCATTAGTTTTATCTACAGATGTCTCTAAACAGCAGAACTTATATTATGGCCACAATGCATATATAGGTACATCGGAAGCAAGGAAGGTTAAACGAGATTTATTAAACGAAATTTATCAATTGTCCAGATTTGTTAATCAAGGAGACATTTATAGTTTTATTTTAATAAGGAATAACATGTCTTCTCGAACTATAATCAATATGGCAAACTCTGGAACTACACTCCGCACTTACATGATAGGATAATTTAAAAATGGCAAAAATTCCAATAAATATTGTTAATTATGCGGGAATGATTGGCATTGTCTCAGGATGTGATACAACGTTGGACAAATATTTCTGTGACCATACAGTCTTATTGATAACTGTTAAAATGTATGTTTGTACATCATTTTAAACCGTCAGCGTCCAAGTAAAAGTTGTTGTACTACTGAATTTCCATAAAAAAAATTATACAAATTCATAGCTACTTTTCGGTAGGGGCGCTTCACTGACTAGGAAGATACAGGGGATAACAGTGAGGACAAATATCTGATTACTTTAAAATTTCTATGTAAATGTGTATTTAAATTTGCAAAAAGAATGGATTTAGACCCTTTCAACACCTGTAATTGCCCTCACTGCTTAAACACACACATCACAGCTATTCAAAGGTGTATAAACCAAAGGTGTATAAACCAACTTTTCAAATGTCAAGGTTTTCAAGTCAATCAAAATACCAAAATGCCCCTTCTTTTTAAACTCACATCAAAGAATTTCAGCAACATTCAACAAAATAGTCTCTGGGATCATAAAAAATTAATTATATACCTCTCATTATTATCTGGACACGATATGTTCAAAGATAAACCGTCAGGGGGCGTGAGAGAGAGAGAGAGAGAGAGAGAGAGAGAGAGAGAGAGAGAGAGAGAGAGAGAGAGAAAGAATATCTAAAAACGAGACTGAATTCAGTCGCGCGTGCATTCCGAGCATTTAGGGAGAGAAAAATAACAAAAAAGAGATAAAAAGAGAAGCGCAGAATTAAAAATTCATAAGATTCCAAGGTGGAAATAGCTTCTCTAAAACCTTTGCGTGCGTCGGACATTTTTCTTTTTGTTCTTTTCTTTCCCCCCAGTCGCGTGTCACCACTGCTCCAGTGACATATTTCTTCCCGTCTCTCGCCGAATCTCGGGGACTCGCAAGAGAACGCGAGATTCCGACGTTTTGCTTTAATCCGCTTAAAAATACCGACTTTTTCCTGTTTCTTTAATTGATATGCGAGGAAGATTAAATGCTGAAGGGATTAGAAGGATTTGGGTTTTACATTAGTAAAGGGTTTTGATGGGAGTTTGAAGGTTACGTTCAATTTAAGCTTGATTTTATTTTGGACTGATAGCAAAGATTTAATGTTGGAATAGGACGCTCGTATTAAAAACGGCTAATCTAATTTTTTGCTAAGTGATCATGAACCATAAAAAATACCTCCAGCAAATGTAAATAGGAAAAGCAAAATATGCATAACGAACTAGATATCTAAACAACCAAGCGGTTGCTCTTATTTAAGCTATATCTTATATATATTAAGCTGAAAATTTCCAAAATGTGTCCGGATCTCTGTTGGTTTGTTTGTTGATTTATCAGTACAAGAAAGGATCTGTAACTACAAAACGTAGAACTTTGAAATTCACAGAATAGGTAGCTTAAAAAATAAAAATTTTAACGTGACTATTTCCAAGGCCCTACGATGTTCCATTGGAATATTATGAAATTTTTTAGCGTATCCCAGGGAAGTTTCACGAAGTGGCAACCGTCACACCAGTTAAAATCAACGAGAAAAGTGAAATTCTAATATAAAAATTATAAATGGATTAGAATGTCGATCTTTATACGAAATACTCCATAACTACAAAACGTAGCTTTATGAAAATTACAGAGTAATTTAACTTCGAAAATTAGACATTTTTTGTCATAACTTTTAAGTTTGTACGATGTGCCATTCGTATATTATAACAGTTTTACTATATGTCATTCACTTAACATGGATGTCAATATCGTTTATAATTTAAAAGAATATTCTTGTCGTTATTGACGTTCAAGATTTTAAACGTTGAATTATGGTAGAGGAAGCGCGCACTGCTATACTGTTCCCCACATGATACAAACGCAAGATGGGGAGTGGTTTAAGAATCGACATGTTCGAAACGCCTGACTTTCGTCTACAAGATAGTATATTATTTACACCCATAGGTTAATTCTACGTGAAGTTGAGGATTTTTCAAATATCATTTTTATTGTTTATGCACTCGTACTGAAAGCAAATATCTATTTAATTTCAAAAAATATTTTTGAGGAGTAATTTTTAAAACTTATGAGATATAATCTAGAAATTATTGGATTTTTATAGGTGTATAGAAACCAAGTAATAAAAAGATATTTTAACTTCAAATTTATTAAAAATAAAGGTATTTTAAATTTTAATTTATAGAAAAAACTTTATTAGTTTTTTTAAGGAGTAATTCTAAATTGGTGTATGCGATTATCTCTGGGAGGAGAGGAAATGTATATATTTTCAGCTATTTGACGTTATTTTATCTATTCCCGTGCAAAGAATGGGCAGCGTGTGTCATAATACTAGAAACATTAAAATTTCCTTAAATCCTAATATCCTTTCCTTAAATCCTAAAATTTCCTTAACATAAAAGTTCTATAAGTTATGCATATTTGTTAAATGAAGATTTTTTTTTTACGATATTCACTGAGTGACAGCCCTATAAGCTGGAAATTTGAAACTATTAATTCAAATCGGGTTTTCTCAAATTTAATGGGCCAATTACACCAGAACTGTGAATATATGTTGCAAAACTTGCTATTAAAATTCATAAATAGAAAAAATACCATTTAATACAACACTATGTTTATTCGGACAATGCAATATTATTTGGCAATACAAACATTTGAAAATACAATAATTTTAGCTATATGAATTTAGGATGCACATTTAGAATTTTTGAAGGATTCAATATTGCAGAGCACAAAAAGTTTCTTTAAAGACAGCTAACAAATCCAAATCGAGGTTGTAGGATTTTTTAGAGGTCCGCCAGAGCTCTTCTCAATATGCACGACATCCGAGTTCCTTTGGTTGGCTTTCCTTCGGAGCTCTTCTCAATATGCACACCATACGAGTCCCTTTGGTTGGCTTTCCTTCAGAGCTCTTCTCAATATGCACAACATCCGAGTTTCTTTGGTTGGCTTTCCTTCAGATCTCTTCTCAATATGCACAACATCCGAGTTCTGGCAATAGACACTGTGAAGTTGAATAAAAAACAAACTTGGGAGTTCTTTCAAACAAATATTGTTCAAATGTTTGTTTTTTTACTTTTTAAAAAAACTTTTCATTTTCGAAAACTGACGCAGGACGCGTTTCTTCAAAGCTTTGCGTCCAATCCAAAATTTGCTCTCTTCTAGAATAGTTGTCAGATTGGTTCTCATAGAAGAGTCGCAGTTCCAGATGCGCAGCACAATTCTCTGCAGTGAATCCGCAATTCGGCGGGAAGTTGATCACGATAGGAGACAAATCCCCGGTTTCATTTTGAGGATACTTTGGTTCTGAATCCTCTTTCATATCATCTGGAATATCAAACACGACACACTCTTTGCTGTGCTTTCGAAACTGAATATTGTTTCGCAAATAAATATTCCACAAACAAGCCATATTTTTGACTCGGATCTCAATCGATATCAAATACGAATTACCTTTTTTTATCGCAAAATTAGACGAAATGAAATTTTCCAACTTCACTGAATAAGACTTTATAACTTTTGAAGTAAACAATACGAAAGTGGTATATTATTTAAAACAAAGTACATTGTTGTAATTATGCTAGTGGTTCTAAGTTCTAAGTTTAATGATAATGTGTTACGAACCAAGTAAGAAATTTTAGTGTTTTCCTATAATAAATTACATTGTTTAAATATATTTAATTCTTTTATTAACGTTAGTTTCCTTTTTTTTTTAATTTCTGTTTGTTGTTTCAAATTCTTTTATACTTTAAAATAATGTATTTTAACAAGTATTTTTTCAATTTATTTAAATTTAAAGAAGAGTATTTTTTTGTTTTATACAATTCTGCAGTTTTATTCAGATCTTATTCCGATCTTCCATACTTCATTTGACTTTCAAAGCAAGAGGAATGAATTTACAAAATATTTCAAACAGCCACCTTCATCCTCCTTTCTAACCCTTATAGCCCAGTAGAGATAGCTCAAAAAAAGAGGTTGGCTTACAAAAAATGGAGTAGTCTTGATTTTCGGGTATGTTGTATGTATCGACCCCCTCGTGAAAAATCCAAGTTTTCGACCTCCCACCCCTTGTGCGTTTTCCGCCATCTTGAAAAAACCGCTAAAAAAAGGAACTTTTTAAAGGTTTTCCTCAATAACTCTCTTCCAGTACATTTAAGGTTAAAAGTCACAATTGCAATTTTAAAGAGCATTAAATTTCCTACAAATTTCATGTATAACATATTGGAAAATTATGAACATGTACTGAGATATAGGGCCGTAAAAATCTATAAAAATTTCAAAAACATGAAAAAAGTCAAATATGTCGTTAGTTTTATTTGAATAACTTTTTTCTGTGCAGTTTAGCGTAAAATGCATAATAACCAATCTTGTAGAGGATTAAATTTTCTACAAGATCCATACAAAATATTTGTAATTACTACGAACAGATGCCGAGAAATGTTGAAATAACAATAACAATGTCGCACGTACTTTCCCTTCCTTCTCTTGCATATTTCCAGTTGTAGGAGTTTCGGTTCTCGTTCTGTTGTGTTTTCTCGTTTTTTTTTTTGTTTTTAAGCTCTGTAGTGTGTGCTCTTTTGTTCAAAATGTCGAGTTTACATGGAACTGTGTGCTTTATCTGTACTGAAAGTTTGAGTGAAGGTGAAACGTTCGTAGTGAAAGCGCTAGGCGAATTATGTGAGTCCAGTGTAAAGCGTAAACTTTCAACTCATTCTGCTTTTCTAAATAATGTGAACGAAGTCATTGTTCATACTTCATGCCAAAAGAACTAATAATGACAAGCTGATTGCAGCTTACCTCCGAAGGGCAGCTTCTCAGACTGCGCCTGGACCATCCCGTAGATCGTTGAATGAATATGTTTTCACTTTCAAACATCACTGCTTCCTCTGTGGAAACGAATTACCTAAGGATTTCGAGGAGAAGCAGAAAAAATACACTTTGGATAGACGTGATAAAGTGTTTTTGTGTGGAAAACTGTCCATGAAAGAATCAATTTTGAGTATTGTCAATGCATGTGGGAACCAATGGGCGCATTAAATACTTCGACACATTTTCACTCTACCCGAATCTACTGGTGCTAGTTTTCATTTGAAGACTTGGTTAAGGGGGTCCGATACCTTCGACATTTTTTTCTTTATTTTTATACTTGTACAATCCATTTTTTTTCTCTTTCTAAATATACATAAAAAACCATTTTAAGACGCTCAATTTTTTTTTTAATTGCACATTTATTTTTAAATTAAAATTTTAGTAAATTTTTTAACAATTTTAGAATTCCTACTCCTTTTTTGTTTTTCAATATTTTGAAGCAATTTTTTTTATTTAAGATCTTGAATAACATGTAAATAGATGTATGCATTCAAATTTTGATTCAGATACATCACTTTAAAAAAATAAAATATATTAGAAATTTTGGAAAAAAAATTGACGAAAAAAAATAAAATTCCACTTTAAGTGGTTTTAAAAAACAAATTATGGTAAAAATAGGAAATCTGAATGCATACATCTATTTAAAATATATTTATCTTGCTATACACACAAAAATTATGATTTTAAGTATACTAGTAAAAAAGCCTTAGCATTTTTAGTGTTCATTAAATTTCAAAACCACGAACAGAGATATTTGCTTTTAAAGTTTACATATGATACAACTATGTTATAGGAACACATCATTAAAACATTCATAACTAAAAAAGTAATAGGAATTTTTTGAAGCAATTTTTTGTGAGTTATTAAGATAAGTTTGAATATTATTTTTTAAATATAAAAAAAAAATGACTTTTTTTGCGAATTTTGGGTATCGGACCCCCTTAATCAGATTGAAGGAGAGTTTCGTCCAGATATGAGAATTATAAAAGCGAGGCTTTGGAAACAATATGGAGTTGATGTATTGATTGCTGAGTCACATCCCCATAAATCAGTGTTATATTTCAAAAAGACTAGTTACAAAATTCTCAGTGATAACTGGTACGGCGAAAGGAAAATAACTTGGAAGAAGAACGTTTTCGTATCCTTCAGGTTGCAGCTAACGTCATCGCAGAAGACATTCGTTCTCACGTTTATGACAATAGTGTGTATACACTTTCAGTTGACTTCCTTCAGGATGTGAAGTCTGTGATACCACCTTCTTTACTTCATTTCATGGAAAGTGTGATTATGAAAGACAAGAAAGGGCAGCTGAATGGACTGAATGTGACATTGTCACATTCAGTGATAGCCGCAGTAAGATCACGGTCATTTTTGTCATCCCTTCTCTCTGGAGTAGGTACTTATTTGTACAAGAAATTTGGATCACGACTTCATCTTATTATCATCCTTGGGATTTTCTTCCAGTTATGATGAAGTTTTTATGTTTGAGCTATCTGCTGTACTCAAGAACGTAACCCTCAAGAAAAATGCATTCTGCCAATTCATTTTTGATAAAGCTGACTTCAACGTTAACACTCTGAATGGAGAAGGTACATTTCATGCAATGGGAATGATCATTTCTGTTACTCCTAGCACCTCTGTGATCCCAGATGCATACGAATCTGTTGTAGTTATTGGTGAATACATTGACCTTTTAGTATTGGTCACGGGTTTAGCACCAGACAATGTGTTCTTTTGCAAATCTGGTAGGAGCAACATGTCAATCTACTCCAAAATATATCAAAATATTGTGGAAAACATTATTTTTCTACATGCGATAAGTGGCTGCGATACAATCTACGGTCTATTTGGGCAGGGGAAAATGAAGTTTTGTACCACATTAGAAAGTTTTATTCCACATTTTTAAAGATCCAGTTGCAGAAAAAGAAAACATCACGGAAGCCACTGAAACTTTCCTTGTGGCCCTTTTTGGCGGTGACCTAAACACTTCTATAGATGAGTTGCGGTATCTTCGCTTTTCTAAAGCTGCTATAAACACAAAATTAAATTTGGCTTGCCTACATCCAACTAAGGATGCAGTTCAATAATCATGCATGTAGAACTTATCTGTAAGTTCAAACCTGGATGGGGTATGAAAAAGACTCTCTCAAATGGACCTGGAAGAAGGATATTGGTGGGTGGTGGCCTAACTCCCGTCCCAATGAATAAAGAACCAGCACAACAGGCATTGCTTAACATGATTTCGTGCCAATGCAAAAAGACTTGTGCTAACAAATGCAGCTGCAAAAAAAGCTGGGCTTCTATGCTCCGTGGTATGTCTTCATTGTGGATTCCAGTCCAGCAGTAATGCACCAGAGGTTGAATTGAACATGGAAGAAGACGAGTTTGACGATCTACTGCCTATTGGTTGAAGTAATGAACTTTATACATCAAGCACACCTGTTCTAAAACAACAAAACTTTATAATGGATTTTTAATTTGAGATTTTGTATTAAAACAAAAGTTAAGATGCATTTTCAAATTGTATTAAGTTTAAATATAGGTATTTGTAAATCCTTTAAAAATTTGTGTTTTTCATTGTAAAGTTTTTGTATTCTCCTAAATTTGACATAAATCTCACGTATTGCATGCAAATTCATGTACTATATACGTGAACTACATGTATATATTACATACATAATAGATTAAAAATATTACTTTCAGGAATACTAATTTCAACAAAGGGTGATATTTGCAGTTTACAACCAACTTTCACCAAATTTGTTATTTCAACATTTCTCGGTATCTGTTCGTAGTAATTACAAATATTTTGTATGGATCTTGTAGTAAATTTAATCCTCTACAAGATTGGTAGTATGCATTTTACGCTAAACTGCACAGAAAAAAGTTATTCAAGTAAAACTAACGACATATTTGACTTTTTTAATTTTTTTGAAATTTTTATAGATTTTTACGGCCTTATATCTCAGTACATGTTCAGAATTTTCCAATATGTTATACATGAAATTTGTAGGAAATTTAATGCTCTTTAAAATAGTAATTGTGACTTTTAACCTAAAATGTACTGGAAGAGAGTTATTGAGGAAAAACTTTAAAAAGTGCCTTTTTTTTAGCGGTTTTTTCAAGATGGCGGAAAACGCACAAGGGGTGGGAGGTCGAAAACTTGGATTTTTCACGAGGGGATCGATACATACAACATACCCGAAAATCAAAACTACTCCATTTTTTGCAAGCCAAAATCCTATCTCTACTGGGCTATTAACTCGTTTAACCTTTTTTACTCCTTACTAACCCTTAATTAAAATAATGCAACAATGCAATATTTTAACAATGTAATATATCCTACATAGATAGCTATGAGATGGAAAAAACGATGCATTCTGATTGGCTGATGAGTAAATATCGCTAATAAACTTCCATAATGTCACCGAATCAATAAAATATCATATCGCCAAATGTATAAAAATTCCGCCAAATGAATAAAAATGAAAAAAAAAATACAAGCAATTATATAATTTTTGTGAATTATTCTTCTCTTATACAAATTTAAATATTATACATTAACATTTTAATTCGAAAAGTCAAAAATAAAAATAAATAAAAGTTCAGATGGTACCTTTTGCCATAACCAGATTTCGCAAATTTACGCATCGACATCTTGTTTCTGTTCAAGAAGCAAAACCCGCTACATTCACATTCCAACTAATCAGAAGTCTCGTTTGCTGGGTATAACTGCTTTTGAATCTGTATCCAGCGTGGACAAAGCTACTTTGAATTCTATGTTACTTCTTTCGATTTTTTATTAGTAAAAAACTTATTTTTATTTTTTATTTTTGACCTTGAAGCCGAAGTATTAAATTAGCTAATGATACCAAAAACCATTTTAAAAAAAAAGGAGAATATAACGCGTTTTTTAATTGGTCTATTTAAATATTGCAATCCAATTTTAATTCCCTACCAAATATCATGCCGGTGTGTAACTTTCCATACTTATGTAATTTCTAAAATAAAATGATGTTTAGTCATAAGTCAGCCATTAATTTTAAATACTAATTAATGATGATTTTCATTTTATGTAACAAAAATTTTACACCGGCCAGCTTGTTTTCTTGTTACCAACACGATACTCTGATCACGTACGATATGGAAATGAGTCTTCTGGGGCTGGTTCACAGATAGCACTGCGAGTAAAAACCTTGATTTTTTTTTAAAAAATCTTTTATGTGAAATTTTTGGATAATAAAGAAACTGCTCTCAGATCAAAACTTCCGTGATATATTTTAAAACAATTATTCACGCGAGTCTCCCCAAGTCTTCAAAGTACAAAAATTATGGAATTTTGAAAAACGTATCCATGAAGTTTGTGAACATTTCTCAGGACAGAGGATAAAACTACGGGAATTAATTTTTATATAGAAGTTACAAGTACCCGAAGCGCGACATGAAAATGACGGTCAAGATCACAAATTAGCAATAGGGTAATTGTTCGATTTCATTTTTTTCTATATAAACCACCTCAAACACAGGTAATTATGGCAAATTTGAAAAAAAAATCTTTTCATACAATTATTTGCGGTCGGGTAAATCAGCAACTCGAGGCGATTTTCCGCATATTTGGTGAATTTCTGACAGTGATGCCGGAGAATTACCTGTCGACAATAAAGGGTTAGTAAAACTCGAAATAACAGCAGTTAAGATTTTGAATTTTCGAATATGAAACTGACATTGCGCTCGCTTCCTTATAGGCATTAGTAACTGTTGTTTCTTATTTGTTATCGTAGTAACATCTGTTCAAAAGGTTACACCCAGGAACCATGTATCAAGACAGACATTTTCTGACAGTGGCGGCCCGTGGTCGAAAATGTTAGTGCAGCGGAAATAATGTGAATACCCCCCCCCCCCCCCCCTCCCCTTATTTTCCACAACCCATACATGAACGGGAATTCTTTATTATTTACTATTCAAATCAAAGTTTCCTTTCAATTTTTACGAAATGCTAACATGCGAAAAAAAATAGAAAACAGTTACTTATTTTTTTTTTAAATTAAAGCAATCCTCCTTTCTTTTAAACATGCGAATCGGTCAATTTTAATATTAACTTAAATAACAAAACAACAGCAGGACCACGTCCTGAAACAACAGCACACAGTCAATTTATCACGAAAACCATTTCCGTCTGGAGATATTAACGTAAGTTATCGTTTCACCCACCCATCCCAGCGTTTCACGGACGAGCCAATCAGCATATCGAATCTCAAGTGCAGCTAAAACAAGAAAATTCATTTCGGCTGTACCTTCTCACAAATGCAGTGCATTCGCATGGGGAGGAATATCCATAATATGTAGAGGTTGCCATGGCAACGATGCAGCCGATTTTGAATTACGCTTTTTGGCTGCGATTTTGATTGAATGGAGTTTTCCTCCCTCCTGAATTGTACATTACGGTAACAGGCTTGCTATTTATCGGAGATTTTGTTTACTACCGTAGAAATTTCATTTTTAATTCTAATCTTCATTTAAGAAAATTAGTAAAATATCTGATTTTAGTTTAAAAATACTAAATTTAGGTGCAGCCCGGCTGTACCTCCTATTGTGGACGAGCCGCCACTGTTTTTTGACCAAAACGACCTCTAAATATGTAGTAAAATGAAATAATCGTCACAGAATTTTACAGAGTGAAACAAAATGGGGTAAGGCTGTGTCTGAGAACACGGCAAGAATGGTTTCCTGTGAAACGTCATTTCAGCAAAATATAGAAACAGGGATTGGTCGCTAACAAAACTTGGCCGGTAAAAGGAAGATAAACAACTATGCGTTTAACCCCGTTATCCCTCATCCATGCCCCGTTTGTTTCTTTTCAAGATTTTATAAAAAATATATTTTAATCCAGGAGTTATTTTGATTCTGAATGAATCACCCTAAAAGCGTAAAAATTGTGTTTTTAACCCGATACCCCATGTAGCTGATTTTAAAGATGTAAACATGTCAAACATAAAATTACCGACTCCTCTCATTTCCATATAAAGAAATACAAACAAAAACCAATAAGTAAAATCTCATCATAAAAAATCGCAATAAGCAATACCTACGACATAACGAAATAAACGATAAAACCATAAAACAATAAATCAAAAATGATTTATATATTACATACACCCAAAAACAAAAGTCTACAATCCTATTTTACATCAGATTTATAAATGATATATGAACCAAATACAAGGCTCGTCCTGATTTTTCAGAAAAGATTTACAAAACATTCCCCGATAAAGTCCATCGCCTGCGAGAAAAGGAGCTAAGAAAGAACAAAGACAGATACAAAAATAAAAGTCAAAAATCCAATCCCAAGACAAAACTGGAGATTTGAATCTCATCTTCGCAACCCCAGAACAATAGAATATTTCATAAAGGAAATATAGCATTTCCTTAAAAGGATGTTACGTGAGTTATTCTGCATTCCTCAGGCATATTCCTCAAAGATATGGGCTCTATAAATGTCTTGTACATATTGCTTTATTTTATTGAAGGCAAAGAAGAACGACAATCGTACAACGCTTCTTATTATTGGTAAAAAATATTAGTTTCGATTTTAAATTAGTATTATGGAAGGGTGTTGTTTAATTTTTCAGTACATTTCTGAAAAATCAAGGCCCCCCCCCCCCCCCCCCCATCCTAGTTCTACAGGGAATTTCACTCGACAGTACAGTTAGAGTTAAATTCAAATATTCCACGAAATGGGGCTGCCATGTGCTGAGTTTAGTTGTTTAGAAATTTAAAGTAAATGAACTCACAACCCATCAATTGTGTGCCGAATACTTTACCGATGGCCCCCTAAATTGAAACGGTATTAAACAATTACATTTATTATGGGCCTGAAGTAAAATAGTACGTGTTTTACAAGGTTCAATAACGAAATCTCTCTTAGAGACATAAAAATGCTCTGTTCATCTTTTCAGTGTTAAAAGCAACGCCAAAAAGCAGCGAGAATCAATCAACGTAATTAGAAGATGAAAACTCAGTTGCAAAGACGTGGTTAATTTTATTTGAGTGACAAGAAATAGTGAAAATAAAACAGAGATGAAAAATGCCGCTTCCGCCATTGTTCTTAACGCGACGCTCATGACAGGAACATAAAGGGAACATGGTTAATTGTTATTCTGGAGAGCATAATGAATGGGTCGGTGAAATACATCCACGGAAGCAGAAAATCAACTAAAAATGCTTCAGGGACGTTTTAAGGATAGTTGACATGAAAGTGTAATTAACTTTAAGGAAATTTTTTTTGAGAGAAAATGGTGCTGTCAAATTGTATAAAAGAAAAGTATTAATTATAATTAATTATAATTAATGAGATTATATATATATATATATATATATATATATATATATATATATATATATATATATATATATATATATATATATATATATATATATATATATATATATATATATATATATATATATATATATATATATATATATATATATATATATATATATATATATATATATATATATATATATATATATATATATGAGATTCTATTAAAAAGATTTCTATTTTATATTATACTAGCAAAAATACCCGTTCTTCGCACAGTGGTAAATAAAACAACGACAAACGACAGAAAATATATACATTTCCTCTTCTCATTGTAGCAAAAAGCCTAATGTGCGGATGTTTTCAGTAATTATTAAATCAAACAAAACTTATGACGTCATTTTTATAGTGTCAATAACGAAATAAAAATTCTTTAAAATCGCAAACGGTATTGTCATCCATGTTAAGTGAATGGAATCCATTAAAATAGTTGTAAAATACGAATGGAACATCGTACAAACTTAAAAATTATCACAAAAAATGTCTAATTTTTCAAGTAAAGTATTCTGTAATTTTTATAAAGCTACGCTTTGTAGTTATGGAGTATTCCGTGTAAATATCGGCATTCTAATTGGTGTATAATTTTTTTTATATTATATTTTCTCTTTTCTCCGTTGATTTTAACTGATTTTACTGTTGCCACTTCGTGAAACTTTGCTGACGTACGCTACAAAATGTCATAACATTCGAATGGAACATTGTAGAGACTTTAAAATAGTCATGTTAAAATTCTTATTTTTTGAACTAATTATTCTGTGAGTTTTAAAGCTCTGCGTTTTGTAGTTACGGAGCTTATTTTGTACTGACAAACAAGCAAAAAGAGATCCGGACACATTTTGGAGATTTCAGCTTTATATATATATGACTAGCAAAAGTACCCGTTCTTCGCACGGAAATAAATAAAATAAAGACAAATAACTGAAAATATATACATTTCCTCTCCTACCTGGGATAATCGCATATACCATTTTAGAATTCCTCTTTAAAAAGTGATAAAGCTTTTTTTTATAATTTAAAATATTTTTATGTTTAATAAATTATAAGTTAAAAAAAAGTAAAAATATCTCTATACTATTTGGTTGCTAAAACACCGACAAAAATCGAATAATTTCTAGTTTATCTCTCATAAGGTATGGAATTTTAAAAATTAAACATTCCTGCACAAAAATATGTTTAGAAATTAATATGAATTTCTTTTCGGTATGGGTATACATAGTTACATTAAATACCATAATAAAAAACGACGTTTTTAAAATCATTAACTCAAGTGGAATAAGTTGATGGATATAAATAATATACTATTGTGTAGACGAAAGTCAGATGTTTCGTACATGCCGATTTTTAAGCCAGTCCCCTTTTTGCGTTTGTACCAGGTGAAAATAAGTGTACCGCTATCATTAATTCAACGTGGAATTAGCCTATATGGATAAATGACATACCATCGTGTAAAGGAAGGAAGGAAGGCCGTTTCAATCCTTGTAGGCCATTTATTCTCTCCCCCTTTCAACCTTGTACCGAGTAGGGGCCCAATACAGCGCGGTCTGTACATAACCGATTTTTTTTAACACGGATGCCGCAATTTATTTGTGAAATGACTATAATTATATTTTAGTTTACAGTGCTTACTTTAATCGATGAAATTTTAATTACTGTTGTCATCATTATTGAAAGATAATGTGCATTATAACAGGTATTTTATGTGAATAATTATTTACATAAAGCTATGATTTTTTTTTATCTAAGGAAAAAAATATTAAATTAAATAATAAACTAAGCTCTATGATCTTTATTTTTATATATTTTTTAAAAATAATTTCATCAAGGAGGGTTTCATTAAATTGCAGTTTTAAAGGAATAACTTCAAGCGTGAATTTTAATTAAACTTCTGAATCAATTTCGATATTGAAATGTTCTGAAGCTGCATGGAAGTGAAAAAAGCAGCAGAAACAGATAACATAATTTTTTAAAGCTGACCAAATTAATAAATTTGATAAAGAACTTAAATGATTTAACTTTCAAACATTCCGAATTTCCCTGTTCCCAGTATTGCAATTTTGATTTGATTATTTCCAAATGCCCGTTCCAATGTATCGTTTAGGCTACATCTTTGCAATATCTTCGACCAACAACTTGTGTATCTAATTAATAGTTTGCATTTTTGTCCTCAATAATGCAGAACATAAGAATGTAAATTGCAGCCAGAATAAACCTAAACGTTTTTTGCAGATAAACTGCCTCAAATTCTTTATCAAAGTAAGAATAAAATTAACAGCCCAGCATAAATACTCAACCAAAAATAGTATGTTTTGAAATACTACACAACTTTCTTTTACTACGCCCTGCCCATGTTTTAAAGAATTCCCTTGAATAATATTATTACAGAAGAATAACCACCTATTTTAATTTTAAGTTCATTTTTTTATTTACGGATCAATTTATTAAAAATTCGGTATTTACTCAATTTGTTAAACAATTTTTTTTGATTTTGTGATACTGTTATTATAGAATTCGCATCGAAAAATACCTGTCATACAAATATTTAGTAAGTTTCCACAGCAAATTACAGCCAAGGCGCACTTCATCCAAAGAATACACTGTTATAACTTGGCGATAGTTTAGCAAACGGTGCAGCATATTATAATCTCATCATGTACTTTCAATAATTTTACATTTAATATTTAATGATCGCCATTCAATGTTTTAAAAGGAAATATTCATTGGCACATTAAATAAAATATGTTTTAAATTATCAGTTGGTATCTGTGAAATTTTATTCTTTAATAACATAAAAAAGTCTAATAGAGTTGAAAATTCACAATGAAACCAAGCTTCGTACATTTAAAAAAAAAAATACTTGCAAAAAATATTTTTCATATAAATAAAATGGACGTTCATACACAGATTACTCGCATTTTGGATGAATTGTTCTAAAGTTCGATCTAAGATAATTAAATATACTTACAATAAACCTGTATAAAACAAAAGAGATAAAACAATTATAACATTTTAATACAATTCTAAACCATTTCTTTAATATAAAATTCTGGTTGTTTTAATTTTTGAATGGTTCCGTATTGTAGCAAAAAGCCCAATGTATATACATTTTTCAATAGTTATTAAATCAAACAAAACCTATGACGTCATTTTTATATTGCCAATAACGAACAATTTTATTTTAAATTGCAAACGATATTTTCATCCATGTTAAGTCAATGGAATCCATTAAAATAGTTATATCATACGAATGGAACATCGTACAAACTTAAAAATTACCACAAAAAATTTCTAATTTTTCAAGTAAAGTATTCTATAAATTTCATAAAGCTACGCTTTGTAGTTATGGAGTATTTCGTGTAAATATCGGCATTCCAATTGATTCATATATTTTTTATATTACATTTTTGCTTTTCTCCGTTGATTTTAACTGATTTTACTGTTGCCACTTCTTGAAACTTTGATGACGTGCGCTAAACAATGTCATAACATTCGAATGGAACATCGTAGAGACTTGAAAATAGTCGCGTTAAAATTCTTATTTTTTTAACTAATTATTCTGTGAATTTCAAAGCTCTGCGTTGTGTAGTTAAGGAGCTTATTTTGTACTGACAAACAAACAAACAAACAAAAAAAAACAACAAACAAACCAACATCCGGACAGATTTTGGAGATTTCAGCTTTATATATAAGATTTTAATTCCTACTTCATATCAGATTGCTATTTCATTTCATGAAGTAAAGGAAAATTAAAATATTTTTTTCGGCGTAAACTTGGAAGTCGAGTATTCATTTGCAATAATAAAGTATTAGTCGAATTTATAAGCTTAGGAGAAAACCATGCACAATACATATATAAAATAGTGGCTCTAGAAACGAATTCCAGTGAAACATTTCCTTGTCCGGGGACTGTTGACGAAATTAATTTAAAATTGTATACTTAACTACACGCTATCAAAATATCACTTACTGCACAGTTTCCTCCTGCTCAACAAAATCCCTAAAATCAATTTAACGAGTCTTGGCCGATTTACTATTAATAAACATATTTTTTTTTTGTTTATTTTAATTATAATTCTATCTTTTAAGCTAAATATATATAATATTTTCCTCAGTAAAGAGTTACATGAAAGGCACAAAGATTACAACGCTATGCTCCCATAAAAGAAGATCTGTAAAACGTGTTTCACCTTGTTGCGACTCTTCATGCAGGGAAGCCAACAAAAGCGACTTCCTCAAAAACAAACATTTCATAAGCCAATTAGGATGACGTTCCCTAAGCAGCAAGAAGGCACGAATGTACAGGGTGATCCCAATAGTTGGGCGATGGTCATTGTTTTTCTGTATCACATTTAGCTGTATTGGCCTAATAAAAACATTATTTTCTCACAACTACATCTTATATATTAAACAAGTCTCTAAGCTTTTTTTTTGAAGCACTAGGGATCTATGCCCTTGCCAATTAGCTCGTCGACTCCCGGCGGCCTTGTTGCGCAAAAACACCTTGCCTTCCTAAGAGGAGCGTGGCCTGTACCCATTTTGAAAATAAATGTTCATTCATTCTTTAAGATTTTCGTAGTGCCTTACAAGTATTCGACGAGGCCCTGCTCTTCTAGAGTATATCTACTAAGCTTCTTCTTCCTTTCTTTAACAGCACACTGCTGATTTTGTTACTCCCCATTTCGAAACGGCTCTTTCTTCATCAACACATTTACCATAAAAATTATTGAGTCATCGTTGGCTATTGCGTTTGAGGGGTTTCCATGCATGGTGATGCCAAATGGCTATTATTATTTTACCTAATATTAAAACTTATTATCAACGATCATTCGTATTAAAATTAAGTTTTTAAAAATATGGAAATTCTAAAGTCATAATTACACTACAAACACAATAGAAAGAGGCTTTTTGCCAAATCAAATTTTAGGCGCCAAATTTTAATTTTCCAAATCAAATTTTAATATTGATTATTGATATTGATATTTAATATTGATTTTAATATTGAAATACTTTTTCTAATTAAGATATCGAACAAAACTCGCATTTTTTAAGCAGGTTGACGAATGAAAGTTTTACCATACAGAATTTTTACAAACTGTGTGGCAATAGTCATTGTTTGCCTGTTTCACATAATAAGCCATTATTCTGTATGCCTTAACTACTTTGTTTGATTCCACTAAAGCTAAGTAACTTGTTTTAAATATAAGCAAAGAAGTCGAGTGAGTAAAAATAGCGTTTAATTTTACTAATAGAACTAAATGTGATACAGACAAACGATGATCATTGTCCAACAATTCGTATCCATTCTGTATAGTGTTAAAAAATATATTAAGTGATGAGTACCAGAAATATTCGTGATTTTATAAGTACTTCATTTTTCTACAAATGCATTTGAAAACTCCCATTATAATTCGTAAATATGTAACTTTTGGTCAATTGACTAAAACTCGTCAAACCGTAAAAATCGATTAGCAGAAATTTCGATATAAACAAAATCAATGATCATCGCTCATAAAAACAAAACAAAAAAACCTTTTACAATTGAAGTGTAAAAGGGTTAAAAATCTACTCTCAGAGAACCGTCTGACATTTAATAATAGATGAGATTTTTCATTTTATAAAAAGCTCCAGGCCGTTTTCTGAAAACAAAAGTTTCTAAAACTATTCCCTAATAGTTTCCTAGGTAAAATCCCCGCTGGAATTGTAACAAAAGGGAAGGACACGATTTTCTGTTGTATCAGTGAAGTATTTGAAATGTTGAAAGTTGAAATAAATTGCATGGATGCAGAAAAGCACCAATTTTTTTTTTTTTTTTATCGAAGTCCCCAAGCAGGCCATTTTTACTCGATTTTGTTATATTTTATTGAAGATGCATGACCTTACGTTTTGACTGCGTTGGTTTTCTCTTAAACTATTTTTGGGGGATTTTATAAAAATTATTATATGTCGCCTATTCACTCTTTTTTTTACGGGAAACGTCTTTCCTTTCGGTCAGTAGGGATCTCTCTTGCAGAAACGGCCTTGTAGCGCGTCCGGGTCACCAATACTGCTGCATTATGCACCACTTGGCTACGCTCGGTATCGAACCGAGGAACTTCGGCTTGCTACGCCGATACTCTGCCGGTCAGGCTAAAGTGATCACTTTCGCCTGAGCGGGAGTATCGGGTAGATGAAGTGAACCCCACAGTAGCCCCCTCTCAGTGAGTCGGACGGAGGAACGAATGATTGAGATGCTCGTGAAGTGTTCTCACGTGGCAGTGGTTGATGCCGATCTCTTGTGCTGCATTTGCGCCGGTGTCGCATTTTGCCAGTGTTGCATTTTTTTTTCCGGTGTAGCATTTTTTGGGATAGAAGTTTGCGTTGATCTGCAGTCCGGAAGTCACCAATTATAGATCGATGCTAATACTTCTGCATTATGCACTACTTGGCTACGCTCGGTATTGAACCGAGGAACTTCGGCTTGCTACGCCGATACTCTGCCGGTCAGGCCAAAGTGATCACTCTCGCCTCAACGGGAGTATCGGGTAGAAGCGATGAACCCCACAGCCTGTAACGAAAACATGTAACATCAATATGTCCTATATATTTGCAACCGTACTACCCACGCCCCTTACTTTTGTATCATTGTGTAGAGAAAAGAAACCATTACTCGTTCCCCTATGTGTCTGTTGTCGCGCCAAGCATGATGAATAAAGCTGATTTTAGGCTTACGAGCGGCGTTCACAAAGGCGTAGGTCTACAGTACATTTGCCGATCCGAGCGGGAGTGGTGCCATAGTAGGTGTAATATATTGAACTCTAACCGGTGCACACCGGGAGTTCTAAGGCTAACAAATGTGTAATTTTTTTGCAGAAAAATGTCTGTTGTTGAGGCACGGGCGCCCGCGCGTTTGACACTTAGGGTCCATAATCTAAAAGAGTTATAGTTGCAGAGTGCATTTTTCATTACTGTTGCTGATAAAGCAAATAATATTTTTGCAATTATGTGTAAAAAATTATACTTTGATTTGTTATTGGGAGAATATATTCATAATAATATTTTTAATATTTTTGAAGAGTCCATAAACATTTTTAAAAAGAAGATTATTGCTTATCATAAGTTACAACATTTGAAAGTGGCAAATTTTAATTTTCCATACTTATTTATTACTGTTAAGTTTCATAAGACACCACAGTTCGATTTAGATTTAAAACATATGGAACTAATTGATACAGTCAGAAGGCTTCCGAAATACTTCAAGAAAATCTAAACGTTATAATAGACTATTTGGTTATCCAGGATGATAATTTTGTTATGTTGGACAATCATAAAGTCATAAATATCCTTGACATTGACATTAAAAAATTGACACTTATGATTTTGAGAGTTTCCACATCGGAACATTTTGGAGGTTTTTGATTATGTTTATGAAAAATTTAGAAATATATTAAAATGCAGTAAAGGTAAATGGTATGGTTTAATTAAGTTTTGTGTTTTAACAATTTAATATATAATGGTTAAACATATTTCTTGCAAAAGAAGGGTATCCCCATGGGTAGCAGTTTCTGTAGTTCTTTTGCAAGCATATTTTTATATTTTAAGGAAATATAAAAGCTATAGAAATTTACAAAGTGAAAGCAGTACGATATATAGACGATTTGTGTGTATTTAATGAAAATACGAATTGCACAATACGAATACATTGCTGATGCTGCTTTTCAAATATGCATCCACCTTTTGCAACAAAACTCCTATTTTCCTAAAACCATTTAGAAGCCTTTTAAATAAAAAACAAATCAATTTCACATTACCCCTTTTCCCCAACCCTTTAATGCGAAATTAGATTCCCCCGTTCTTAAGAAAGATCCCAAGGAAGAGTTCGTGTTATTTAAATGAAGGGGTGGGGAGGATGGTTTATGAAGGGAAGTCCTCCTAAATTGCATCACGTGCTCTCGGAAGCGTGCGTGTTTCGGACACCAGGCCGTTAATGGTGGGGGGGGGGACGAAAATGGTTTGTTGCTGTTTGCCCTTTGTGGCTGGGAAATTTCGAACGAAAGGAATTTGCTTGCAGTGAGAGAGTGATCTCTCGAGAGCAACGAAATCTCTCTCTTTGTTGGCTTGCTTCTTTTTTCTTCATTACATAGAGAAAAGACTTTTAAATTGAAAATTATTTTGCATTTACCTTAAGAAACAGAAAATTGAACGGCTCCCGAATATATCTGAAAATATAATGTCTATTATCTCTAAAAATGTGACAATTTATCTAAAAGGCATTTAAAACTGTTGTGTGTTCTGATATAATCTGGACATTGTATAGAACTTTGGTAAAGCATCATCTGGAGTATGCTGTAAAGTTTTGGTCACCGTACCTTAACCTGGAGAAAGTTCAGCACATGGCTATTAAAATGGTCCAAGGTATTTCAGGCATGAAAAATGGAAATAGATTAAGAAATTTGAATACGTCTACTTTGGAAGAGATACTGTTCAACTGTTAAAATTTATGAAACAGAGGAGTGTCGATGATTTTTATTTTACTATGAGTGACAGAACGAAAGGCCATGGGTTAGGTCATTAAACAAATCACATAAACTAATCACAGAGTAAATGAAAAAAATTGACAATGAATATTGTTTATTCTACAGGAGTAACTGATTTTTAGAAGAAGTTAAATTTTCATTAGAAAATAGTTAGACCGGACCAACGTTGTTGGGCCTTGATCCTGTTATTGGTCGTCGATATTTGTAATTGTAATGTGATAAACTGGTATGGATGATGAGCTTTCGTTAGCAAGATAGATATCTGTTTCTAAACTTTTTAAATAATTTAACTTTACTGTTTTCTTGCATAAAACCTTTAATTCCATAATTTTTATGAAGGTTTTGATGTTGAAATTTATTAAGATGGGTTCTACAGGAGTTATTAAAACCACTGTGCGGTAGTCATTTCAAATATCTTAAATTATTTGAGTTTCAGTAAATGAATTTACCTGGACATCAGCAGGGTTTTGTCAGAAAATCACAACGCTCAATGTTAAATCCCAGGCACATATCATATTACACATTTCTACACGTCTATCGTGTCCAAGATGGTCATTGAGCTTTTACCAACCATCTAAAACAATTTTCAAAGATCTGAAATTTCCCACAATTACTCATGAAATCCATTCCCACGAAATGGACCGAAAATAAGGAAAAACAAACTCATAAAACTCCCCTCCAACCCATTTTCGCTTTGTCCACTTTGTCAGTTAATTCGTCATAAAACTACAGCCCCACACATTCCCCCCCCCCCCCCCCCCCCGCAAGCGAAAACCAATCCGTCACCCAATCAGATCGAAAATCATCATCCACTAACGGCAGCACTTACTCTCCCCGAAATAACCAAGGCGCAACCGCAACGGACCCGGAAAGCGGATTGGCCGAGAGTCGTCCTCGAAGTAGCACCCCGTAATAAAATCCGAATGGGGATATGAACGAGGTGCTATTTCGGGAAGGCACGTTTCAAAGCTCGCCAAATGGATATTTTGGATTTTAATGTCTGTAATTTGGGGAAAATGTTTGTGGAGGGGCCCGAAGTGGAATTGGATAGTGCGAGCTGAGAAAGAGATTTCCGAGTAGTACATAGAGGGGGGGGGGGGGGGGGGGGGTAGGATAATCGCGAAATTTCATTTAGTATGTGACGATTCGTTATATATAATAGATAAACAATGAAGAATTGTTTTGCATTGGAATGAAATGTGGTTTCTTAATAAGCAGACCAATTTACATACGCGTAAATTGAATGAAGCCCCCAAACCCCACCCATCGTTAATTTTAAAACCTTAAGAGTTTATGATTGTAAATTAACCCTTATGCAATCCGCTGTCGCTGCTGTGGCTGCATTTTAAGATAAGTCCATAAATCCGCTGTTGCTGCTGCGGCGACATCTAGAAACAAATTTGTATTTGTCCTGGAGTAGTTGGTAGCTTATAGTAGTAAAAATGTCTCGGAGTTGCTGTAAAATCATATTAAAAATTGGTCGGAGTGCAAATGGCTAAAACTAGTGAATTGAGTCAATTTTATTAAGCTTTACTTCTGTGCCAGTTTGTAATAACTTTACAAGCAAGTCGTAAACTTTTAAATTATGTCATTATTCAGACAGTTTAACAGAGAGGGTGCCAAAGCTCTATATTAGCTCTATGAACATCCCAAATGTTTAACGGTTTCGCAAGGTTTCAAAGAATATGCCATTGCTAAAATAAAGATTTAGTCATGATTTGAATGATTTTTTTTAACGTTGTTAAAAGAGGTCATAATTTTTAGTCACAGTTTCAACGGTTTTGCAATGTTTACCTCCACTATTTTTTTATGAAAAATAAGGGCGGTCAGTGTGCGGAGACAATTATAAAAAAAAGCCTAAAATTAACACTGTCTAACATGGAATATGGTTACTCGAAAATTTCTTTTTTTCCTTTGCAATAACATAAAAAAAGATTTTCGTCAAATGAGATATACTTCAAATCAATGCCAAAATTCTTCTAGGTGACAAATAAATATACTTTGAAATTACAAGGTAAAAAGAAAGATAATTTATAGATCATCTGGATCCCAACTACAAAAGGGTTCTAAGTGTTCCGTGACTTCAAACTTTGATTATTATAGATTTCAAATAAAATTGAGTCCGATATTGTGACCTTGATAAGATAGATTTCATTAAAAACCGTGGGCTTTTTCAATAAATATTTACAAAATAATTATGTTTTTAATAACTGAGACAAATGAAGTATCTGAATTATATTTAGTACCAAAGTATTTTTTTTAATGTTATTAGAAGGTGGTGTTTGCGATTTTTTCGAATTAGTAGTCAGTGGGCATCTAATGGTTGAGAACCAACTACTGATTTAGATAAATTATAAAGAACAGTTTGACTTAAGAGAATATAGCAGTTAGAGAACTTATGTAACTTATTAAAAAAACTACTCAAATCAAATTAGCTAATAATTTCATACCTCACAAATTTAAGGAAAGGAGGTGACACGTTCGAAATTAGCGGTCGTCAGTCGTATTTCAGTTTTCAGTCGTTAAAAGTTCAGTTTGACAACCGTCATTTTACACCCAGTCGTCATTTTTGACACCTAAGATTTTATAAAAATTTCAATTTGATGATCGTATTTTTACACACATTCATTTTTTACATCCTTCCTGATTATGTATAAATTGGTCGAAAAAGACGGACATACTTTGAATAAAAGGGTGCAAATATAATGTATTTCGTAAATAAAAAAAATTCCCTGCAAAATTATAAAATGCATTTGTTTTGCATATTATTATTATTATTATTATTATTATTATTATTCTTATAAGTCTTAAGGGGGTCCGATACCTTCGACATTTTTTTTTTATTTTTATACTTGTACAATCCAATTTTTTTTTTCTCTTTCTAAATATGCATAAAAAACCATTTTAAGACGCTCAATTTTTTTTTTTAATTGCACATTTATTTTTAAATTAAAATTTTAGTAAATTTTTTAACAATTTTAAAATTCCTACTCCTTTTTTGTTTTTCATATTTTGAAGCAATTTTTTTATTTAAGATCTTGAATAATATGTTAATAGATGTATGCATTCAAATTTTGATTCAGATACATCACTTTAAAAAAAATAAAATATATTAGAAATTTTGGAAAAAAAAATTGACGAAAAAAAAATAAAATTCCATTTTAAGTGGTTTTAAAAAACAAATTATGGTAAAAATAGGAAATCTGAATGCATACATCTATTTAAAATATATTTATCTTGCTATACACACAAAAATTATGATTTTAAGTATAATAGTAAAAAAGCCTTAGCATTTTTAGTGTTCATTAAATTTCAAAACCACGAACAGAGATATTTGCTTTTAAAGTTTACATATGATACAACTATGTTATAGGAACACATCCTTAAAACATTCATAACTAAAAAAGTAATAGGAATTTTTTGAAGCAGTTTTTTGTGAGTTATTAAGATAAGTTTGAATATTATTTTTTAAATATAAAAAAAATGACTTTTTTTTGCGAATTTTGGGTATCGGACCCCCTTAACAACATCTGTATGTATGCATACACTTAAATAAAGCTGCCAACCTCTCGAAAGTTTTTAATAATAATAAAAAGTGATTTTCAATAATTTTCTCCCACTTTTCAGTAATTTTGTCAGTAAAATAGTGATATTTTTAGAGTACAAATGGAAACATGCTTTTAATTTTATGCAAAAGAAGCTTTAACGATTAAAACATATATCGTAACACTTGGCAACTCTTCTTACGCATTTTGAATTATTTTAAAAATTACGCCTTGCTAAAAAAAAATGCTAGGTGCCAATGACACTTAACTTTTATGTCCGAATTTCGCACCATTCCGAATTTGGCACCCTGACTCCATCCCTAATTCATCCTTTCGTCGTCCGTCATAAAATATGCGCCTTGAAAAGAAAGTGACCGGTGCACGTTATATATGTCGTAGTCCAAACCATCTGCGCGCCAGCATCAGGTACGTGCGGTGCCAGCTAATGTGCTGTCTTCGTAATTGGACTATTATTTAAAGTTACGAGGAATTGTTCCCGGGTCTTTACTTCCAGATAGATAGATCCCGAGCCATCGTCGATAGCCTATTACGTAGCTCTCTGTGTTTTGTGTTATCTAATTTTGTATACACTTTTGTTAAATTATGTTGCCAACCTTTGTGAATGGGCTACGGCCCACTACAATAAACTTATCTATTTATCTATTACGTAGCTCTTGCGACATTAACTCAGCAATCAATAATTACTGTTTTATTTTTACTGTGCTTAGGGTACCCACTTCATTTTGAGAACTTTTTCTATTTCAATTGCCTACATACCTCGAAAGGGTTGAGTATTGATTAACCGTTTATGAAAATCATGGATTTTTCATGCAGGAAATGTTCAATTCATTATTCAAATTTTCTATTGAAAAAGTACACAAATAATAACCCTTTTCTAAGGAACTCTAACATTAAAAAACTTTTTATGCAACAAAACGCCATTCTGATTTCTTTTAACGAAAAGCAAACACACATTTTGTACCTGTCACCAGTCAAAGCGCAGAGTAAACAAATTTCCAACCTCCATCTGCATGTATTGATTCGTTGAGGGTTAAACAAAGTACCGAAATCGTTTTAAAAAATCTAAATGTTCACTGCCCAAAGTCTAAATGATTAACATAAACAAGCTTGGAATATTACTGTTAAATAATCGACCAAAGGAGAGGGCTGTATCGTGCACTGTTCCGTGTTTTCGTTACTGCAAAAAAGAACTTACAAATTATAATCTGAATACCATCTGAGAGACCCGGGAATGTACATAGAATATCATTCTTTATGCACGACAGTTGCATGTCAAATCTCTTTTGTTGGTTGTATTTTTTGAAAAATTACGTTTCATATTTAGATATTAATTTAAGTACAATCGAAAGCGAAACATGTTTTTATAAATAAAAAAGAATATATATAGATATTTATATATATGAAAGAATATATATTATTGTTATAGGTTTATATTATAGGTTTCTGTGCACATATACATATCTAAAGATTTAAAAAGAATATAATCAAATAATGTCCGTTAGAAATTTGTAACTTTTCTAAGAAATAACTTAAATAAAATACTTTATTTTAAACTCTTCGAACAAATAGAACTAAATAAGATTATAACAAATTAATTTAGTATTATAAATTTTCTGTGCACATATACAAACTCATTCTTTCGAATTTAATAGAATTAGAAAGTTCCAACAGCTTTTTTTTTAATTATTATTTGCTTAAGTACTAGTCCGTTAAATTACTTTCCGGACATACATACATATTGCATTTTTTAAAAAACGCTGTTTATCAAATAGTAAGTATCCTCCTGACAATAAAATAAGTTGATTGTTCCCTTACTTTTCGCAGTATAAAAGAATTATGACAACCCTTAAACATGAGAGTGAAACCGCGGATAACTACTAGTTACTAATATTGCAATTTAAATAGTTAATTTTTTTAATCAATACTTTCGTATCATTAATAGTATCTTACATACGATAATAATTTACAACTCTTATCTCTAGTATATGTCCATAATCTTAATCAGCAACCCTATTATTAAACCCAATTCAATAAATATTACAAAGTAAAATACCGGTTACCTTTTGAATACAGACACGTCTAGAATTAAGTCTGATTCTAACGATGTCGTTACATTTTATGAGGAAACGTATGGCATTTATAATTTAAAATGGGGGATATAATAATAAGAGTAATAAAGTGGACATATGTGGAAACGCGTCAAAACAGAGTGCTTAAAATGGGACCTTATATGTAGTATTGCTGATTCTAATATTGATAAAACTTTTCTTCAATATTAACAATTGCTGCAATAATTATAATTGATACAATGTAAATAATTGATACAATAATAATGTTTTAATCCAAATTGAATTTAAATGTTAATTACTATGATATTAATTATTTTTTTAATCAAAATTGAATTTAAATATGAATTACTAAAATATTAATTATTTTTTAATAAAAATTATTATATTTAAATATTAATTACTGCTTGATATAGAATATCCCAATACAATTTTTTTAAATAGTTAAAATCATTTAAAAATTAGAATATAACTGGACGCATATTTCTTCTAAGGGTTTAAATAAGGACGCAATTATTTTTTCCGTTATCAATATTCCGTATTATTCCGTAGCGTTGCCAAAGTGCCGATTTTTCAAACACTTTTTAAAAATTACTTATCTGTTCATAATTAAACACCAAATGTGTTCTATGCATTCCTGTTTCAAATTAGGGTCACAATTGGGCAGTCGCTAGTTTTCTGAGCATTTGGACTGCCGTAAATTTTGCTCAGAATATGCACTGAGAAACAGTATGGCGTTGCACGCTAGATTATATTTAACTAGCTGTTTCGCCGGTTTGGCCCTGCGTTACTGGGTAATCGGTTAAGACATGAGGGTGGGCCGAGAAAATCGAAAATCTACGGAGAGTTTATTGCGGGAAAATTTGTTACCCCTAACACTAATTACTATGCAAAATTTCGTGACTCTAAGTTGATTCTAGCAAGAGACTTGAATTAAAAAAAATCCACCCTTCATATACGAGGAACTTAAATCTTTGATTAACTGGATGAAATGCATAAACCTTAGAGGATACTTCGGATCAATAGACACAACAATTTCACAGATCTACCATTTTAATAAACCAAGAGAAAACCACCTTTGCAGAACATGTGTTGGGAATTTACGTATATACAGGTGCATCATTTGATACATAAACTCAGATTTTATTCATGAGTATTAATCAATTTGTTCTACAATCTTTAAAATCTAATCGCAACTCGCGAGACAAAATGATTCCGCTAAAACGAAGAATAAATTGATGTTCATTTTAAATATTAATTTGGGGCACGTGTAGTCATCTGGGTTGAAGCTCGCAATCGAAGAGTTGCGAAATCGATCCACGTCGTCCAGTAGATCAATTACATTAATTAACTCCAAAACAGAGCCACACCATGGGATATTGTCAACGGTTCGGAGACTATCCCTATGAAAAGACCCTGAAAAAAATACCTAGACATTTTGAACCACGGTCAGATGACACGGATAACATCTGAGCTGGCACCAGTGTCAAGACCGTACGGACGATTTGACCACGACAGCTTTGACGTGCATCAATGCCCTACACGTAATGGATGTTTTTGGCGTATGACGTGAAACGAAAATGTCAACTTTTCGATCACGATTTTGCGGCAATCTCAAATTCGGTATTCGAACCTACAACCTTCCGAGTGTAAGCTCGTTACCCTAACCACTCGGACACTGTGAGCCTCGTCTAAAAAAACATCGCTGTGTAGAGGGGGATTGTGCACGAAAAAAATCTGTCGCGATCCGGGTTTCCCATCGGCTGTGGTGCGGAAGTTTAGAGAGTGGGATACCACCTCAAGTGCTGTCCTCGGAAATTTGGCTCATTGTCTGGTAATTTCGAACCGTCTGATCATGCTTCGAATTTACGACGCAGTATTTCCGATACTTTCTTTTGGAATAGATACCGAACTGTCACCTCGTTATCTGACCATGGGCACCATCTCTCGATTCTAAAGGCCGGTTTACACGTACGATAAATGCTAGCAATTTATCGTAACGATCGAATTGTTTCGATTTATCGTTGCGTGTAAACAGAACATTGTAGCGATTAATTGGAATTGGATTGGATTGGATGGTTGATGCCGGCCTGCATCAATTTCTGCGAATCGTAGCGACATGTTGGAACTTGTAAACTATTCTCGTTACCATTTCTCGTTACGATTTGACTCATTTGCATCTGCATCAGAAAGGTTGTGTTGAATAGTTCGTTCTTTGGTTGACTATTGTAATAATGACTATTATAATTACCTATTTTATTCAAATAGGTAATAATGGCAGTTAAACAAACTCCTCGTGAGTTCTTGAGCGAATTCATTGAACTTTAACGGAGTTTTACCTGCTTGCGGCTCGTTAAGAGGAAATAATACTCCGGCAGGAATAAAAAAGACCTTGCTTATACAGAGCTCGTTAAAAAATACAAGGAGTTTGAACCGTCGGCAGACATAAACATTGTTGTGAAAAAAATTAATGCATTGCGTACGGTTTATAAGAAAGAACTGTAAAAAGTTAATAATTCGGCAAAATCCGGGACAGGTGCGGATGATATCTATAAACCTACTTTGTGGTACTTCGACCTTCTGCAATTTTTGAACAACCAGGACTCTGCAAGACCACCATGGCAAAAGCGTATTTAGTGGTCGACAACGAATATTTGACAATAAATCGTTACGATTTATCGTAGCGTGTAAACAATACTCACTCTTTCGATTTATTGGAACAATAAATTTGTCAATCACATCGTCACGATTTATCGTAGCGTGTAAACCGGCCTTAACACTCTCTGTTGGAATCGATAAGTCACGTGATATTTTCTTTGAGATTTCTTCGTAGAAGCGTCACCTTCCAAGAGACGATCCCAACAGAAAATGTTGGAATCAAAAGATAGTGCTAGTGCCCTATGGTTTAAAAATAAGAGGACATATTCCCGGTCATTTCATTCGAGATAGAGCCTGAACCGTCGTCGAATCACTTACTGCTATGTTAATTCAAATAACCAATTAGAACAACCGAACTGTCGCCAATAACTCATCGTGTAAATCTAGTCAAACGTTATTCACATCCATTAACTAACTACATAATGAAAATTTCCAATTAAAAATAGAAAAGTTTATTATCTCAAAGAGCATTCAAATTGAAAATCGTTGCTATCTTTAAAAAATAAGCATAAGTAAATCAATGACGACTCTTAAAAACAATTAAGTTTATTGGCGGTAAAAATGCAATTTGTTCTGTTAAGAGAAGGTTCTAATTCAGTTTATACACACACACTATCATTTATCGCCGGACAGTTAGCTTTTATGAGTACTTAGTTGGTCCAATTAGCTTATGCAGTTACATTTACGAACCTTTTATATTAACTTTTTACTACCTCTTTACTTCCTTTTATTTGACTCTTTTGTGTAACGTTGGTGATACGTTCTAGCGGGAATTTCTTAAAAAAACATCTACTAACATAGAAAATTATTTTTACAGTGAGAAATTAAAAGGTATTTTTTTTACATGAATACGTCTTTAAAATCGTTCCGGGAACAGCGGTCATCGGCAGGAACTTGAGAGGCACGAAAAGTGTTGATCGTATATATTATTTCTGTAGTCAAGAGATCCCTTTTATGCCTCTTAGACAACACGAATCTAAACACATGAAGTTACAAAAGAAAGATAATTTCAAGGACCCATTATAAATCGTTCTTTCATCTCAAAAACATAGAAATTTCTGTTTAAAAAAACAGGCTTAAAATAATGCATTTTAACGAGTTTCTTAAACAAGCCGTTGATGATGTTGTCATCTATAAGCATACCGTTAAACTTTGTTCTTTGCCATAAAAAATTAGGTAACATCTTTTACCTGAATGGGTGTGTGGGAGGTGGGGGGGGGGGGGGGTCATGCGATAATTATTGCACGGGCATGCTAGTATTTTAAATTTCCATAACTCAAAAAACAATTAGCTTATGGATATAAAAGATCTACCATAGTGTAAAGGAATGTAGTCCACGTTGATCAGTTTGGCGTTTACATTCTCCCCCTATGACCTTTATACCGTACGGTTTGGTTTGATTTGATTAATACGTTGCACTAGATCTGCACAGTGGTCTATTGGCGACGCATTTCGTCAGATTAGTCACATTTCGGGTACTCTCTGACATTCGGGTAACTTCAGTTCTAATCGACGGATCTCGGAATTCGCGCTAAAATGGAAAAGAACGAAGAGAGTTCTATAATTCCTTCGAACTAGTTGATAGTTTAAACTATTTGTGGGGAGTGGAAAGTGACGAATTGCCGAAGTTTTCACTATGAAGCCAAATTATCACAAAAAAGTTCAATTGCGGCATAAAAAACAAACATGTTGAAAGAGCAGTTACGACCAAGAAGTGTAAACTTATGACAAGTACGGAGAAAACTATAAGTTATTGAAGCTGCAAGAAAGAACAGGCCGAGCAGGAGCGCGAACTAGATATTCACGAAGCTAACAAGTCGGGACTTTTGGCGACCTGATTTTTACCTGAAGGTTTAAAAAAAATTTAAATCTCTAATTATATAAGAAAAAGAAATTTGATATTCCGGATATTTTCATCTGTGATAAAAAGAATAAAGTTATCTGTCAGCCACAAAACAAATGCTATTTCCTCTACACGTAAGAGTCTGAATGCTTATACATGTACGTACTGAAATCGAAAAAAAAATTATTTGAGTTTTTTAGACGAATTTCCAACGTGTATAAATTTTTTACGCATTTTTATTTTTAACTATATTTATTTTTCAGGAAATGACTCAAAGTTTTGTGTTATCCAGATATCGACATATGGGTCTGTTTATATTATAATGTGTATTAGTGTTTACGGGTTTGATAATCCACAAGGCATATTTGTATTGTGATAAACTTCTTCAATCTCTATCCATAATATATATTTTCAGTCTATGTATTTTGTACATTATTTTGATCTATATATTCAATTCTATATATTTTGAAAATTATTTTGATAATTTTTTTTGACATTCATAGATACTTTAGGAGTTGCATTATTTAACGCAACTGAATTTTTTAACTAATCATTTGTAGATCTCTCAGTATAAGATTTTAATTTTGGAGACCCTTATCCCAGACACTACCTATTTAAAATCTAAAGCATTGGATTGAATTTCTTCAGAACGCTTATATCTATTAAAATAATTCAAATACAAAATATATAAAAATTATAAGTATTGGAAATAAAAAAATAACCATCTACAAGTTAAAACAACTTTATAACTTTAAACCATTCCTCACAGCTTAGAAAACTAAAAAATTTCTCAAGCAATAAAATTGTTCTTGCGAGTAGTATGAGGTAGCATCCTGACCTCCGGTGATGAAAATGATTTTCTATTCTCTGGAATATTTTTATAACAATTTAAAGTAAAATTCCTTCAGTTTATGTTTTTTTTGTGATAATGCTGTGTACCGTTACGACAATGCAGTTTATTGATGTCCTCGAGATTTTATTAACTTTTTATAAGGAAAATTAAGGAAATTTTACATAAGGAAATTTAACATAAGGAAAATGCGGTTTTAATTTTGAACAGTATTCCCCGCTGTGTAATAGGATGTTGTTTTTCAAAAAGAACACGGGTTGGATATCTGTTGTTCAAAACAGGACAGTAGAAAACTGTTATGCAAAAATAACGCGATTATCCCAATCCTATTTTCGAATGCGAAGACTGGTTCTTAATAAATGGAGCAATGCTTTTTATTTCTGCTTGAGTTGGAAACTAGTCACAAGCCCGTGACGTCGAGACAGGCAAAACGATTACGATATTATCTTTTCAATTCCATCGATAATGCAGGAAGCGTGACGATGGAGCCACAAACTTTTAACGTGAAGTGGTTGGTTTTTAAAGTGAAGCCATATTCGCAAACGATTATTTTGGTTCGACAAGACGTGACGTTTAGAAACAAATTTGAAAGACTTCTGAAGTGGATTTTAAATATGTTTTATATTCATAAAAGTAATCCAGCCATTGAACTAAAAATTTAAATATTTTGCATATCTGGCAATAACTTTAAATATTAGTCGTATGGATGATTCTATTTGCAATGCTTTACATTTTTTATATTTAAAATTGCGTGATTAATATATAGTTTTTTGTAAATTCGATGAATGGTGGTTTTAGTTAAATGTACAACAAACCTTTATACTCAGTAATGTCTAATAAAAAAACTATTGATTTCACTCTGATATATTTTGTTCTGAATAGCTCTTTAGTATAATTTTCATAGCGAAATGAATTCTACTGGGATTGAACCAGGGAACTTGCGTCTGCTACACTGACACTCAACCACTTGGGATAAAATAATTAATCATGTCCAAGTTGGAGTATCGAGTATATGAAGTGACCAACACAATAACTTCAAAATAGAAAATAATAAACCGTTAAAGAGGGATTTAAAAAAATAATTGCTTTTATTAGCATGTGACTAAATTAGAGATCTGAATTAACTAACAGTAAAAAATAATTCATTATAAAATCTAGTTATTTTTATTGGCAAAAATTATGTACAAAACTCGCAAAAGTTTAATACCTAGCATGAAAATATTAGCCGAAGGTTTTACCGATAATTTCTCTTAAAGAGAATAAATCCCGGATCCATTCCTGATCACATCTACACCATAAATGCTTAGGATCAGGATAGCATGTCTCAAAGTATAGATGCCTATTGTAGTGAAACCTTTGATTTCGTTACTCAATACGAAACCGCTCGATTACATTACTTCAGATACCATATAGAAAAAAAAAATGCTTAATTTTCGGTTCTCTTTGAAGCAAAATAATTTTTTTAATAAAAGGAATATATTTTTCGCTATGCGTATTCTAATACAGGGTGTCCAGAATGAAAATATCCAAAATTAATGGCTTGCACTGAGAGAACCAATAGTAATGAATATCAGTTGCATTAAATAAAGAAACTCTTCAAATTAATTTGAAGGTCAGTCAAGTTCAATGTGAGTATTATTAGCGCGTCAAATATTTCAAAAAACGGAAACGATCACATCGATACGGTATTCTACCTCAGATGCCTGATATATGCTCCGATGGAATATTTCGTCATACTGAGGATATTCATTTTATCGTTTTTTAATAAAATTGTTTTCGTCAAATTTGAGGATGATTTCAAATAAATATCGCCGACCGAATCGAAACAGCGATCTCTTGGTCCAAAGTACGGCACCCTATCCACTCGTCCAGAAAGCTTGTTTAAATTGTAGCAATATACAGATAAGAACGAATAATATAATGAGTTTATACCACCAGAAAGGAGTCTGGGTAAATTAGTTTAGTTAAAAATTTGAAGACCCGTGTTTCGTAAAACTCAAGTAATTCGACGACGAAACGATTGTCAAATATGACGAAATTAGCCTTGATGATCACAGTCTATTTAAAAACGAGTGCATTATTTCTGAGAGTGTACAAGTAGAATTTAAAGTGCTAACACACTATAAATAATAACACGCTATATACATGCAAAAGTTAATTTAAGTTCAAATAGTTCAAACTCGTGTGATCCAAATGACAAACTTCCTACTGATATGGAACCATTTTAATAAAGCCCCAATCAGAAGCTCCAGCGGTGTTACATTCGGAGATTTGTGGTAGTCACTTCACATACCCAACATTCCCATTTGAGTTCGAATAATTGCTTTAGCCATACCGGTAGAGTATCAGCAACGTCCTGGGTTCGATTCCGGGTGACAGACAAAACGCACTTTGCTACAGATTCGGTAAACAAACTTGAGAGTTGTCCTCTTTGATGCAACCGAAATGTATAACGCATCACATCTATTTCTCTCATTATAAACCTTCACTTTTAGATACCTTTAGTCCGGACACCGAATTAAAAAGTAAATTTACAATTTGGGTAACAAAATTCAATTCTGGCAATGACTGCCGACTCTCATCGTTCTTCAAAAACACTGCGGTACCCTCTTGTCAAAAATGCCAACCGGGACACCCAAAGTGAAAGACTCCATCAAAAGCTAAATGAAGTCACGCTAGGTCCATAAAAACAATCCGGATTTTCCCCTTTTCATCAAGCTGGGCGTTATTAAAGCTCGAATACGGGGACAAGGCCAATGAGACATTTCTTCCCACGCTTCATTTGCTTTCGCTCCGAGCAAGTTCAGCCAACATGTCATTAAAAGAACAAAAAGAATTTGGTTGAAATTTTTTTTCTTTTTCTTTTCTAGATCATTTTAGGGTGTCTTGTGAGATTTGCCAGATGGTAAGTCATCTGACGTGATCCTTAAAAAAGAAGACATATCATTTGACACTTAAATACGGCAAAGTGGCATTTGGAGCTATATTTCTCAAAGTACTGGGTCGAAGTATGGGTAATTTTAGTAATTAAATGTTACGCCCATTGCAGTCCCATGTCTTTTTTTTGCGTCGCCATTATTGTAAAATAAATGAGTTTATTACATTTAGGAAATACAGAGTGATTGCAAAAGAATACCATAATTTTGAAAGACTATTACTTTTAAGTGCATTATTACTTTAGATTAAAAAATCAAGTGTGACTACGGCATAGCACGGTTAGAAGGATTTACGTGAATTTTTATTTTAACATATTTTAGAAATAGACATTGGGCGCCAACCAAACCTTCGACCACATATAAACAATAAATGATTCACGGCTCGTACATGTTATGCTTCATTTCATAATTTACAAGCATTGACGTCTTATTTCTTATCGAACGACACTATCAATGGCGTTATTCATAACGTAGTTATTAGGAATACATCTACCAGAAAGCAAACGTTGTATTTCTATCCTGATACCCTACTCTTTTGTAGAACTAAAGACGTTTCACGGCAAAATCATGACTATTAATGTAGTTTCAAACTTTGTTCTGATTTTTACGCAAAAGAGATATAGAGATAGTCGAAATCACATAAAAATTACTGTATATTTCGGAATTTGGCAAGAATTGGCGTAATTTTGGCAAGGATTGGCGTAATTTTGGCAAGGATTGGCGTAATTTTGGCAAGAATTGGCGTAATTTTTGCAAGGATTGGCGTAATTTTGGCAAGGATTGGCGTAATTTTGGCAAGAATTGGCGTAATTTTGGCAAGAATTGGCGTAATTTTGGCAAGAATTGGCGTAATTTTGGCAAGAATTGGCGTAATTTTGGCAAGAATTATCGTAATATTTGACAAAATATTAAATACAACAATAAACCATTTCCATTTATTATTGAACATTTTCAAACCAATTTTGATTTTAAACTTTAAATTAGAACTACGAGCACTAATTTAAAAACCTCCCTCTAATTTTTTTTAATTAATATACTAATATCCAAAAATCAATCGATAAATTGAGTTAATTCAATTTTTCCGATAGAATTCCCTTGTGACAACACTGACTGAACTATAATGTTCTGAATTATCTACGTTGGTTGACAATAAATTTAAAAATCGTTAATTTGATAAATATGCGACTTTCACAAAGCCGTTCCAATAAATTCTAAATCGAACCATCTACACCGTCAAGTACATGTTATTGCGAGTTAATCGAACGTTGCTTTGGATAAAAAGAAACTTTCTTTAAAAAACGAGTTGTGGTTTCTCTGAAAAAGCACATAAAAGTTGATGGCACGTATTGAAAAGAAAAAGTTGAATAGTTGATTCGCACAACAGAGAGAACGTTTCTACAGAGTCCTTAAATAATTTAAGATGGAAAGTCAAAAGCAAATAGAACTAGAAATGGTTAGAAATGTCCAAACTCGAAATGTTAAATTGCTATACTTTACGTAAAAGAATTTGTTATTGCTATGCTTCACATTCTGTAATAATATGAAATCATTTTTTAAAAAAGGAACACCAACTAAAAAAAAATAGCGCTAAAAAGTAAAAAATATTTTTTAATTTTACGAACAAGTGGAAAAAACATGAAATATTTAATAATAATTTTATACTTATTACAACTTTTTGAAATCGGCGCCAAAATATAGGAGTATTTTTTGTAAATGGGCATCTGTTGGTTGATCTATAGCAAAAAGCTTCAAATCAAATTTAAATTTTAAATATCTTCTGGCACTTATAATTTTCGAACAGACCTCTATTCATATTTTTCTTTTATTTCCACTAGAGCCCCAGTTGCTCAGTTGGCAAGGCGTTCAGCTACTAATCCGAGGATTGGTGGTTCGAATCCGTGAAATGGACTTGGCATAGAAAAGTAAAAAAGTAGTGATCTTGCGATCGGAGGGTTGCCAGCTTCGCTACAAAAATACTAGAAAGTCATCCAGAATATCTAACAAATTATACTGGCGTGTAAACGGGACTGGTGCACGATACATTGATCGGGGTCCAAAGTCCCGACGTCTATTGAAGGCGTTGGGTCAGGTGTTTACTCGTCATCTGACCATGGTTCTAAAATAACGAGGTGCATTATGAATGTGTGTATGAATGTGTGTGTGTGAATGTGTATGTGTTCCCGGGTCTTTCCTTCGAGATTGGCCCCGAACCGTCGCCAATAGCCCACTGTGCAGCTCTAGTGCGACGTTAATTAACAAAAACAAACCAAACCTTTTATTTCCACTGTGCATAATTTTTTTAACCCCGTGCAAAAAACGGGTATTTATTCTAATTTAAAATATGCATGTGCATGCTCGCAATAGTAGAAACAATCATACGAGAAGCACTTAGAGTAGATAATTATTCACAGAATCACGAAGTAACTGTACCATTATGCAGTTATACAGGTATATTCGATCAAAATGTACACAATAACAATATTAGTTTTCTAAAAGACACTAAGGCCCAATTTCGAACAAAAAAACTTCGTTACTTTATTTTATGTGAGTGACATTGAAAGTGGGCGATTTTTTTCCGCGGGAAATGGTGACAGGAAACACGATAGCCTAGTTGGTAATTCAAGATCTTCGAGAGGGGCGAAAGAGCGTTGTTCGTAAGAAAATGTGTCACACAGAATTTTCTTACTTCTCCACATACGACAACTGCAATATTTGGAAAAAGACTGGTGATTGGTTAGATTTGCTGAGTCGAAAGTAGGAACAAGCACAAACATCAACAACAACAAAAATCAAAAACACGATTTTTTTTAAATATGCTTAAAAAAAACTGCATAAGCGTAAAAGGTAATATTATGAGATCTCAAAGCTGCTGTTATTTGAGCTTTTTACATATTTATTTTGAGTAAATTAATTTTTTTGACGTGAAATGGCTTTATAATGTGATATTAGGATAGATATTCCATGTTACATTTATAGGATGAACCTTTCGGGCACTAAAACTCCGTTACGAATAGCTGAATTCACATGAATTTGTTCTGGTTCGATAAGAATATTGAAGTCGGTACGTGTAAAATCTCCCAGCAAAAATGTCAACATAAAACCTCCATCAAAACTATGAAATTAAAGGTTATATGCAGGAAAATTGCAGTTTTTTTTATTAAAGGGGTTTTTGTTTCAATAAATTCATAAAACCTTTAAAAAAAATATTTTTTGAAACATTTTGTAGCAATATTGAAGGGAAAATGTAGATTTTTTAAAAAGCTCTATGTAGCAAAATGAAAAACTTAAAAAAAAAATTAAATTCCTATATTAAAATCTTTAATTTCGCAATTTTGATTAAGGTTTTATGCAGTTTTCTTTGCTAGGCTTGTAATAAAGTGAAGAACGTACGAAAAGTGGACGAAGGCCCGCGCAGTCAGTTAGGACAATTGTGGATAAATGCGGTAAACAAAGAGTTTCACAATCGTTCTAGCTTTACAATTCCGTAGCGGATCAATCGCAATAATAAAAGTGGCAAGAAATCTCCGAAGAGAATGGAAACATAAACAAGAGAGATTTTCCGAATATGGGTCAGAAGGTGATTTATTTTAGCCTACATCTATCGACAGCTCACACTTCTTTTACCAACGATTACGCAGTACATCAAAGCGAAATCGAAACGTCGCTGCAGTGCACCGATTGGAAGAAGAATGGAAGCGTAATTCTTATACTGCCGCCATAAGTTAAAAGGCCGAATTCCATATATTTTAAAATTCATTTTTTTAGCTTATCCGATTTCTTCTTAAAAAGCACACCTTTTTATGACATTATAAATCTGTAAATCAAATAGAATGGTGAGTTATAGGGAAATTTATATTGGCATTTATTCCAGTTTGAGGCAGTTTTTCATAAAAGGAGGTCCTGTATGACAAGTAAATACTTTAAAAAAGGTAAATTCATGATGAGTTGTACATAGAAAACATAGTAAACGTACATTATGAGAGAAATATAACTATCACAAAAATAAAGTTTTGTAGATGGAAACAACTGCTTTTAGACAATAAAAAAGCCTTCTAAAATATCAAAACTGTGATGCAGGTGACAAATTTAATTTGTTTACTGATGAAGTTTTGCTTCTTAGAGTTATTACCTTCTTTCTTAGGATGGCAGTATACTAAACTCTAAAGGTGTTTCAACGGTGAATTTCGTTAACTTTCATTTGCTGTGCATTTCTAGTGTTTCAGCTGGAGATATTTGTAAGTACAAGATGATTTCAAAAGAATACCTCAACTTTGAAATTCAATATATCTGTAACTAAATAACTTAGAACACTATTCTACAAATCATTGGGAAGGGGATGTTCTCAAGTTAGATTTGTTCGACAAAAGGAGTTGCCGAGTCCCTGATCAAACCCCTGTATATTTTTTTACTTGAATACGTCTTTAATATCGGTAGGCAGTGCTGCCACACAGAAATAAATTTTTTGAGGGGATTGATACAAGAAATTTCTTAACTAAACGATTCGAAATTCACAATTTAACGGCGGAAACATATTGAATACTAATTATATAAATTAACAAGTTTATTAATAAATATTAATTAATAAAAAATTTAAATAAAAAAAGTATAAATAGTCACTTGAGGTGTGGAACCTCAAGACGGCAACATTTTGGGCTGAAATTTGGAGAAAATTAGTTCTAGTGAGTTTGAAACCATTTAATGACTCAGGCAATATGATTTTTTTTACCAGAATTTCTGACGAGTTTGGCGATTTTTCATTTTTACTTTGGCGATTTCGAAATCCGAAGCGCGACAGCTTTGAGTCGAATGCAATTTTAAAAAAATCTCCGGGCAGTTTCTGAGTACATTTTTTAGTCACTCAGTTGATTATCGCCGAGCGATAGTTGTGGTGCAATTATCGCTCGTGCACGGCTAGAACTTAACGAAGTTAAAAAGTCGCCAAGAAAGTACTCGATTTACTTCACTTCTAGAATGTATACTCATCGATGCGTCATTTCCCATGGAACGAGACCAAATTTATTTTAATCGCTCTATTTGTCACAGAGTTATAGTATCGCCACACTACTTGCCCATGACCAACCTTCGAATGTACCGAGACAGGCTCGACACGGGTGTGACCCTGGCTTTAAAACTGGTTGTTCTGGAAGTGGTTCTCAACCTGTAGAGGACTATGGACCGCCAAATTAAGTGTTAAGCCAAAGCACAGACCATCACTTTCTAAACATCTCTACAAAACTTCACCCATTCCGTTAATATTGCTTATAATAAGTCCCGATTACTGTTGTGTGCACACCTTCTGCCACTCCTCAGACAATTTTGCCAATAATAACAAGTTGTCACCCCCTTCCCTCTTGTTAAATGCCCCACGTTCACCACCAATGCTCAATACAATAAGAATAACTCCCACTTGCATATTGGGCGTAAGGTATCCTTGGCGAGATAGGTGTATTTCAAAAAGCAAAATATTTCACGCCTAATTAGTCCTGCCAAAGTTTAAGATTATGACTCAGGAACGTAAATCTACCAAAACGCTCCGGACAATACTAAAAAAAAAAAACATTTCATTTCCCCACACAACAAATAAAAAATAAACACAAGCACGGGAGCAGAAAGCCGTGTGAAGTTACTGAAAAAATAAGTTATGTTTCCTTTTTTAAAGAGAAACAGAAAAACCAAGAGTTGATAAAAGTTCATTGGCACGCCACTTGTATACGGTTCTTTTTTTTATGTGAATGGTTGAAATAATCAATGTCTTCCACGAACTACACAATGCGCAATTGGACGACAATACAGGATGCATTTATCCAGATAGAAAGACATGGGAACAATACCTCGTAATTTTGAACTATGGTCAGATGAAACAGACAAATGAAGCTGGTATCCCACGTACACAATTAGGCGAGAGAACGCTTGTACCACAACATATTTAACATGCACCAGTCTGCTCTGCACGACGGATTATTTTTGTTGCGCGAAAGAAGCAAATCTGACGACCTCCTTGATTACCACTTGTTGAGAATCGAACCAGCGACCTCACCGGTGCTCAGTCCGAGTTGAAAACCACAAAGACACATCGGATAAGAATAATCCACGGGATTCCAGTTAAATTATAATAGTAGGTAGCGATGTACGCAAACTAGCACGTGGATATCCAGTTTCCGCGGACAACTAGGCACGAAACAAGCAACCCTCCGATCGCGAGTTAACTGCACTCTTAAGCCGAAATTCGAACAACACCCCTCCGGTTATGAGTCCGGTACACACCAGTCAATCTTTTTTTTTGTCCCGAGCGAAATTGGACCTTAAACGTCAAAATTCAAGTTTTAAAACCTACTAATTAATATTGTAAGAAACAAAAATTTAAAAGATTAATCTTAAATTAATTAGCATAAATTTATATATTTATTTAATAGTAAATGCGTTGTCATATCATTACATATAATATTTTTACATTCTTCTTCTTAACGTTCAGGGAAAAACTAAAGCCCCTAACATTGTAGTAACACAATTTTGAATCTCCGCTGAACGCATCAGAAATAGGGGAGCCCAAAAAGCATTCGACGAAATGATTTAATATTAATATTCGCGGGGGAGTGAGGGGCGCTATTTATAGAGAAGGGTGTTGCCCTGAAAAACAGACGATCCTCAAAAAACAGACGATCAGGGCCATTGATTAGAATGTTGCCATCCGGGGCGATGGAAAAGTCCAGAGCTGAGTGGTTGCTATAAACAAGTTAGAGCAAACGATTTCTTAGACTATTGGAAAAACGTTTAGCACTGATTTAATAGGAATCGTGCTTTTTGCCGTACGGAATGGTGGTATATACAAAAGGTTTTAAGGTCTTGGTCTGAAAGGTCTCCTGTTTAACGTTCAGAAAAGTCTCGCATTAATCGACGATTAATCTTATTACTTTTCGTGATTTTACTGTAAAATATTCGGCAGGGTCGGGCTAAAGGCTCAAGGGGTCGCTTGGGGCAGGGATGGGATACCTAATTTTCGTTAAAACTGCAACTTTTAAATATATTTGAGGAAATGTGATAGTCTACATCATTTTCTATTTCTCTGGATTTATGTTTTTATTAAATTTCATTAACTTAACGTGAAAAAGATCCTGTTTTAAATTGACTGTTCGCCAATTCGTCTGTATGGCTGTCTGTAAATTTGTTTGTTACGCAGCAACGACCAAACGCATTGTTTGATTTTCTTAAAATTTGACATGAATGTTCCATGAAGTTATTAAAAAATACGTATATGTTTTTATTTTATTATTATTATTTGATTCCGTTCCAAGATGGTGACCGTGTTACAGGCTACGTTTCTTGTAGAGTGGAACTTTTCTTTCAGGGGGGGGGGGGGGGGGGCGTTGCGAGGTCTACTGTACCCAGAAATATTTCCAACTTCCGTGTTTGAATACTTTAAACAATTTTAGTAGCGTTTCGTTGAACTTTTCTAACCCCAATCCCCCACATAACATCATCAATAAAAATCTGTTTTATAACCCTAACTGTTACATTCATTTTAAAGTATTTTGGTATGTTATATCTTGAGTTGTAATTGTTTGCACCGTATGTCTACCCTATCCTGCTAATCCTCCATATGTTCTATTGTATTATCTTGCCCATACGGTCTCCGACAATCAATATTGGACAGACAACATGGGAAGCTGACAAAAATGGGTTTAAAACAAAATGACAACAGATAACACTGCCAATTCCTAGTACTACTCCCATGCCAAAATGATGCTTGCTTGTGCCAAAAAAGTTTCTTATTGGAGTCAAAATGTTGCAGTTATTTCAGAGCAATCATCATGAACTTGTTTCGGTTAAATTGAGAAACGTCATGAATTAAATCGATGCAGAATTTCTTTAAAAAATTCGACTCATTTTAAATAGAAAGAATGTGGCATTGCCATGTAAATAGAGTGAAATTATTATTGGTACATGTACTTTTGATGATAGGCTATGGCTATTGGTTGTGTAAACAGACATTTCTATTGTTTTTCAAGCATAATTTATCATTCGTAACGACAGAAGACGACATTATCAAATGAGTGCTTCATTTTTGTTATTTTTGTTTTGTTTTTTGTGATGAAATAAAGCGATGTGCATATTGCAAATTGTTTAGAAATTTAAATGTTGGTAAGAACTGTTTTCGTTTGTCGATGCCTTTTTTCAAGTAAATAGAATTTGGAGAGTTATCATCACTTCAAAAGTTTGTAAGATAAACTGTAGAGGATTGAAGTATACAGGGGAAAAACACCACTATCGCATTTTTAGTCGAAAATAAGCTGAGGCAGTGGTGAAGGAAATTATTTCAAACACGTATGGCCTATGGGTATGGAAAGAAAAACTAACTTTTTTACTATTTGGTATTTGATAATTTGTTTCTGGAATCTTTTATTAAAACCCACTATGGAATCTTTTATTAAAACCCACTATGGAATCTTTTATTAAAACCCACTATGGAATCTTTTATTAAAACCCACTATGGAATCTTTTATTAAAACCCACTATGGAATCTTTTATTAAAACCCACTATGGAATCTTTTATTAAAACCCACTATGGAATCTTTTATTAAAACCCACAATGGAATCTTTTATTAAAACCCACTATGGAATCTTTTATTAAAACCCACTATGGAATCTTTTATTAAAACCCACTATGGAATCTTTTATTAAAACCCACTATGGAATCTTTTATTAAAACCCACTATGGAATCTTTTATTAAAACCCACTATGGAATCTTTTATTAAAACCCACTATGGAATCTTTTATTAAAACCCACTATGAAATCTTTTATTAAAACCCACTATGGAATCTTTTATTAAAACCCACTATGGAATCTTTTATTAAAACCCACTATGGAATCTTTTATTAAAACCCACAATGGAATCTTTTATTAAAACCCACTATGGAATCTTTTATTAAAACCCACTATGGAATCTTTTATTAAAACCCACAATGGAATCTTTTATTAAAACCCACTATGGAATCTTTTATTAAAACCCACAATGGAATCTTTTATTAAAACCCACTATGGAATCTTTTATTAAAACCCACTATGGAATCTTTTATTAAAACCCACTATGGAATCTTTTATTAAAACCCACAATGGAATCTTTTATTAAAACCCACTATGGAATCTTTTATTAAAACCCACTATGGAATCTTTTATTAAAACCCACTATGGAATCTTTTATTAAAACCCACTATGGAATCTTTTATTAAAACCCACTATGAAATCTTTTATTAAAACCCACTATGGAATCTTTTATTAAAACCCACTATGGAATCTTTTATTAAAACCCACAATGGAATCTTTTATTAAAACCCACTATGGAATCTTTTATTAAAACCCACTATGGAATCTTTTATTAAAACCCACTATGGAATCTTTTATTAAAACCCACTATGGAATCTTTTATTAAAACCCACTATGGAATCTTTTATTAAAACCCACTATGGAATCTTTTATTAAAACCCACTATGGAATCTTTTATTAAAACCCACTATGAAATCTTTTATTAAAACCCACTATGGAATCTTTTATTAAAACCCACTATGGAATCTTTTATTAAAACCCACTATGGAATCTTTTATTAAAACCCACAATGGAATCTTTTATTAAAACCCACTATGGAATCTTTTATTAAAACCCACTATGGAATCTTTTATTAAAACCCACTATGGAATCTTTTATTAAAACCCACTATGGAATCTTTTATTAAAACCCACAATGGAATCTTTTATTAAAACCCACTATGGAATCTTTTATTAAAACCCACTATGGAATCTTTTATTAAAACCCACTATGGAATCTTTTATTAAAACCCACTATGGAATCTTTTATTAAAACCCACAATGGAATCTTTTATTAAAACCCACTATGGAATCTTTTATTAAAACCCACTATGGAATCTTTTATTAAAACCCACTATGGAATCTTTTATTAAAACCCACAATGGAATCTTTTATTAAAACCCACTATGGAATCTTTTATTAAAACCCACTATGGAATCTTTTATTAAAACCCACTATGGAATCTTTTATTAAAACCCACTATGGAATCTTTTATTAAAACCCACTATGGAATCTTTTATTAAAACCCACTATGGAATCTTTTATTAAAACCCACTATGGAATCTTTTATTAAAACCCACTATGGAATCTTTTATTAAAACCCACAATGGAATCTTTTATTAAAACCCACTATGGAATCTTTTATTAAAACCCACTATGGAATCTTTTATTAAAACCCACAATGGAATCTTTTATTAAAACCCACTATGGAATCTTTTATTAAAACCCACAATGGAATCTTTTATTAAAACCCACTATGGAATCTTTTATTAAAACCCACTATGGAATCTTTTATTAAAACCCACTATGGAATCTTTTATTAAAACCCACAATGGAATCTTTTATTAAAACCCACTATGGAATCTTTTATTAAAACCCACTATGGAATCTTTTATTAAAACCCACTATGGAATCTTTTATTAAAACCCACAATGGAATCTTTTATTAAAACCCACAATGGAATCTTTTATTAAAACCCACTATGGAATCTTTTATTAAAACCCACTATGGAATCTTTTATTAAAACCCACTATGGAATCTTTTATTAAAACCCACTATGAAATCTTTTATTAAAATACACTATGTAATATTTTATTAAAACCCACTATTTGAATAAAAGTAGGTATGGCAGACGCCATACCTGGAGCCAATGTGAGGACGACAGGTATGGCAAAACAGAAATTGATTTTAAAACAGATTAATGAGATTTTAAAGGGTGGATTTTGTATATGTCGCCCTTATTGACGAAAAAACCAATCATTGCACTGCAAAGTTAGGTATATTTACTTTGCATGTATTTCTATTCATTGATAAACTTTAAAAATTGTGGTTTTCTCGTAATCGTTTTTCATGCAATGACGGTGCCTGAAATTGTTTAGAAATGTTCTGCCCGGTGTCCTTAAATTGTTTTCATAAAAAAAATCGTTAAAGATAATTTTTAAAACTCATTAGATTCATGTTTTTGTGAGGAATAAAACAAAAAGATGTGAAAAAAAATCACGATGGAAAAGTCATGTCAGGAGTTTTTAGGGAAAAGATATGTTTCAATTAAGCAAACAATACAAAACTGTGGAGTGTAAAAAAACAGACTTGCAGTCGCAATATTTCGACAAGCAACACTGTAAATAAAAAGATCTAACCGAACGTAATAAAATATAAGTTACAGAATAAGTTATCATAAATTGTATATACTTTTCCATTAACTAATTGGCTTTTACACATGATTGGTTAATATAGTTACGTTATTAGTAGTTATAATCAAACAATTTAATTTGCAAATTGGTGTGGAAGTCTTTTAAACAGATGATTTTTTTCTTTTTCAACGACCCATAAATTTTTAACAAAGGAAAACTTTTAAACAATTTATGGATTGGCGAAATTAAAAAAAAAACTCTGACAACATTTAATGTATTTTTCAAGTTATTTTTCTAATTTAAGGAGCAACTCGTAAAGGTTTCACTGGAACAAATAGAAAAAAACTTAATTTACAAAATACGTTAAACTATAAAATTTATTAATTACATTCAAAATTATTCCCGGAGTTTACTTAATACATTAATTATCTCAGAATTAAGTTAATTTTCAATAAAACATATAATAAAAACAACTTACTCGTATGCCACGGAGATGGTTTAAGCTCAGCAAATATCCCAAATCAGTCGTTTATCCACAAACAAATCATAACAAACAATCTCGCGCATTTTTTCTGCAGTGTCACATGTAAATATTAAAAGATAATAATTCAAACACTGCAAAAATTCACATCTTCAATAATCCAACGCGGAAACAAGATTATTTCTTTCAAGAAGCACAAATCAACGAAGCACGATTTAGAGCAACTGACTTTTCTTCTAAAAAAAACTTAAGACATAAAAAAATACTTGGAAATCCACGTCGCAAAATCCTTTTTTGCCGTCGAAAGTTTATTTTAAAACTAACATTAAGGACCAAAGTCTTCGAAGTAATCGAAGTTCTTGAGAGATAGTAACTTTTTTAATAGTTACGTAACGTTGTTGATGGCAAAAGCGCTTCGGAACGAATGAAAATAGAGTGAAACGTCAGACAGGGCACTTTCGACCGCGCGTTGCATGCCGGTACAGTTTCCTTCTCCGGACTGGTTGGTTGGTCATGTGACCAGCATTTTGCGTGAGGTCGTTCTACTTTTGCTTTTTTTACTTCTGTTCTTTTTAAAGAGCTAGAAAGTTTCACAGTACGTATTTTAATTGTTCGCGGGTTTTCGATCATTGGGATTTTGATTATAGTGAGCGTTTAATTAATTGCAGACAAACGTATATTTCTATTTAACTAATTTGCTGAAAAAATTGTTTTGTGATTTTTTTTACAAAATATTTTCTAACAACGACCACTTTTCAGTATTGTACCTAGTAACGCAATTTGAATTTGGATAAAATGTTCAGATTTTCAGAAGAAGCAACAAAATATTAAAATCACAAATGCACTCCACAAAATTATTTAGACTTTTTCACCAAAAGAGAAAAAGTTAAACTTTTCTATCTGCTAAAAATATATATTCTTAAACGTATAACTCTTGATAAATACTATTACATTTTAAAAATGTACAGGTTGTATGCGAATGGCCCTTACAACTTTGACACGCAATGAAAGCTTTAAAAATATAAGATAGGTAAGTTATGTTTGCTTGAATATGTAATAGCAACACATAAGGTTTCCTTTGAACAGCTTTTAAAACAAAAAAAAAAAGTTTTAAGAAAAACTGTGTTTCTGCTACATGTCCAATCACCGTAACTTAACCATCTTATTTCTTCTAGGTTTTATTGCGTGTCCCAGTTGTAAAGATGACTCTAATGATTTGAATATACACTATATTTCTGTAAAATATTTTAATACTTAAAAAAATTAATCAGGGTTCTCTTTAGTTCAGGTTGCCAGCTTCGCTACAAAATACTAGAAAAGTCGTCAAGAACATCCGCAAAAATTAACGGCGTGTATATGGAACTGGTGCACGATACATCTGATCGGGGTCCAAAGTCCCGACGTCTATTGAAGACGTTGGGTGCCAGTTCAGGTGTTTCCTCGTCATCTGACCATGGTTCTAAAATAACGAGGTGCATGTATGAATGTGTGTGAATGTGTTCCCGGGTCTTTCCTTCAAGATAGACCTCGAACCGTCGCCAATAGCCCACTGTGCAGCTCTAGTGCGACGTTGATTAATCAAACCAAACCTTTAGTTCATGCAAGCCCGTTGGGGTCGCTTACTCTCCCCCTCCCCGTCCTTGGCGCAGCTTGGCCATATTTGGCCCTTGCGCCATTAAACCCCATACAACCAACCAACCAACCCCCTCCCCCCTCCACTTGTTTATGGACTTTGCCGATGCATTCACTACACAATAAAATAATATTTACCTAGTACAGATTTTTAAAACTTAAAGTTCCGGAAACATGAGGAAAACTTGGTATTAATATTACTGACTTGTAACGTATTTGATTACTTTGACTGCCGCGTGAGTTATGTGCATTACAGTTGTAACTCGCACTACGTTTGTATTCTACGGGAAATTGTATTTTACGGACTACCCTAGTGGTAGTCCAAGTGTTAAATCGTGTCCGGGCTTAGCGCAAAGAGGACTATGTAACGAAAAGAAGAAATTTGTACGCCCGGCCCGCCCTAAGGCATACGGGGAGATGGTAAATGCGTCGAAGACGCTGTCGCCGCGAAGGCAACCCAGCCCAGACCGAGAGGACGCCGGCTGACACCCGGCCCATGAACCCGAGCGACCGGCAGCGCCAGCCACCGCCCACGGGATTACGACGATTAAAATTCAACTACTTAATATAAACTCTAAATTTAACGACTGGAAGATCCGTTGGTGGCCTTCTTTTATTTGAATACAAACAATACAATACATTTGACAAGTACAAGACATACTACTCTCACTTTAATAGTTTACACTCGACCGTCAACTCGACGGGCTAACTCAAACAATAAGTAATGGATAAATTATAACTAAGGTGGTGCCAGGGGTCTTGCTTCTTCTTCATTGTTGGGCGAGTTGGATACTGCAATCATTCGTACCGTATCCTCTGCTTTAACTTGACTGTCTCACTCTGAAATATCCTAAGGCCGCTTTTACATTTAACGACACGACACCGATAAATCGTGAACGATCGCGAAGGGACGACACAACGTTTTATCGTATCGTCTGATGGTCAGTTTTTCATTGCACCGATATCGTTCGCCGAAAACGACAATTTTTACATTCAGTTCGTGATCGTCTGTTGCATCACATATATTCTCGATATGGCGCATCGCAACAAATTACATTATAACAAACTGCGATTGTTGTATTTGCTGTATTTATCAAAGCAAGACATGTTGAAGGAGATTTTTATGTTTTATTTAAACGTCTACAAAAAGCTAGAGCTAGAGCTAACCACTAGAGCTGCACAGTGGGCTACTGGCAACGGTTTGTCTAAATATTGCCTCCCATGCCTTTTCTCGAACAATCTTGCTCTTGTAAAATTCATCTCGCTTATCCCAAATACAGGTCTTCACTTCCACTAATTCACAGAAGTTCACAATATCGAACTTAAAAGCCATATTGATAATATAAATTTAAAAAAAACACAGTAGACTATAGCAGACGGCAACAAGTTTTTCCGAAACAAACTCAAAATGTCGTCACGATGAAGTAGGGAAGGCGCGTGCCCACGATAAAACGTTCCGATAAATTGTATCGTCTGATCGGCAACGACAATATCGTTATCGTATCGGCTAGTGAAAAAGCGCCCAGCTTCGTATGTGTATTTTGCGTACCCCGATATCGTGCCACTTAAATCGTATACGATTCGTCGTTAAATGTAAAAGCGGCCTAACGACTATGTAACGAAAACCAATTTATTCAGCTGTCCAGCCCTAGGGCATTCAGCGAGATGTTAAGAACGTCGAAGACGTTGTCGCCACGACAGCGACCCAGCCCCGCACGAGAGGACGCCGGTGGACACTCTGCCCTGCACTCGAGCCACCCGCGGGAGGAAGACACCACCCGTGGGACAGTGACAGGATACTATTGTTAATTTCTCTGTTATATACTATGTAACGAAAAATGAGCGTAACGAAAAACAAAAGATGAGCCACGAAACAGCATTGTCGCAGTTGCATCTAAGTCATGCACATCACGTCTGATGCTCGCAAACGCCGTTCAGAGTACATGACACAACGCAGAAATTGTCTAGAAGAAAAAAATGCCCCTTACTTGAGTTTGACGTTACACACCTTAAATATTGCAGTCGTCCTTGATTCTCGCAGTATCTTACCTATTGTTTTATTTATTAATCATATGCATCATATATTAAGTTAATCTAACACAGTAAAACAGACTTTGAGTGTTTTCGTTATTAAGATAGAAATACGTTAAGCCAATACAATACGTAAAAGATACTGTTTTTTTTTATTAATTACATATATAATAATAAAAGAAAGAGTGCGTGTCTGTCTGTGGCACGCAAAACACTATCTTCCACAGCCGCGGAAAAAAAAACGAACCACCGATGATTATTTCGTTAGTTTTTATAGTAGAGCTAAACTTAATATACCATTTTGTAGGGAATAAAGTCTACTACACATTGATATACAAAAAATTTGCTTAGGGGGACTATCTTCATACTCGAATCCGCACCAACTTTAAAATTTTCAATAGCAATTATATATACGGGAGTGGGGGAATGAATGATCACGGGAAAAGAAGAACCACGGCTAACGCCAACACATTTTCTAACCAGCGTACTTCATTTCGAAGTCTCACTAATACTTTGTCCAATGTGGAAGTAGTCCCTCAAATAAGATAGATATATATCGTCTAATATCTCTGCATATAAATGTAGGAAATTAACGAAAATTTATATTTAGATTATTTTGAGGGCGGGAAACATTTCTGCGCTATCAAAAAGTAGGTGTTGCTATTGAAAATTTTAAAGTCGGTGCGGATTCGAGTATGAAGATAGTCCCCTATGCAAATTTTTTGTATATCAATGTAGAGTAGACTTTATTCCCTACAAAATGGTATATTAAGTTTACCTCTACTATAAAAACTAACGAAATAATCATTGGTGGTTCGTTGTTTTTTTCCGCGGCTGTACATCTGAGAGCCAGAATTGTAACGTTTAAATTATTTCTTAATTAACATTGAAAGTTTCCATTCAATAGAAATCGTAACGCTTTAGTGAGGGAAAACTCCGTATGCGTGCCTTTTTAAGTTAGTTGGCATAGCTTGGGACTTCGGAACTATCGGTCGCTGGTTCAAGTCTTGTCAGGGGCAACTCGATTTTATTTAATGTAACTAATTGGTATGTTAATTAACTGGTTTCCCATTAACGCGGGTTCAATCAGCTAGCTTTGGGATCAAGACCATGAGTGATATACAATCAGCTACTGCATCGCCAATAAGTGATAAGTGAACACTTTGAGCTTCAACAATGAGTGACATTCAGAATAGATATCCAGATATTTAATTACTTAAAATATTTTTATTAGAGGAACTCTAATATCAGAAACAGTAGTGTGTTGTCTTCATTTGTTTTCCTGATCATTACAAACATCCGAGCTCACTACCAAACGCAGTTTGAAAGGATACCACGATTATGTGACTTTTGCTTTAAATGATCATCACAGCATTCTATTTTGTTTCTTAACATCAACCGCTCGTTGTCTCGCTGAAGGCAAAGTAAAAATAAATAATGTCGTTACACATCCTCAAAGCATAACAGTTTCACAATGGTATCTAATGCTGCCTACTGAATACTGCCTAAGAATACTGCCTAATGTCTGCTGAAAAAACGGTTTTCCTGTAGACTTTCCAAAAAAACTACTTTAACATACGATTTCTTTAATTCATTTTCTTACAAATACTTATTTTTTTCATTTTCTCCATATTGATTAAAAACTTTTTAAAGACTTATATATCATTCCAGCCTTCTGGTCCTATTAAGCATCACATTAATACCAAGTCATAAGGATTGCAATGGCAAGAGGATGTTTCAATTGCGCATCGCATGGTCATGTCACGAGTCAGTGTCTGTACCATGCCATTTCGAAGAAGTGTTGCTCCAGCCTCGAGTAGAATCCGGGCACCCTCATCGGTGGCATCTGGGTGTTGTTTCGAGTTGAGAAGTGTCTCAGCCCTGCCTCCTCCTCCACCCTTTTCAGCAGACGATGGACGCGCGTCCAGTAAGGGTTGTCCGGCAGGTGCAGCTCCACGCACAGGTGATTCACGCGCTGAAGAAGAAAATGAATCGTCATTTGTTTGCGTTTGAAATGACAATACGAACAACAATTCATTTGCAACTTTTAATCAACTGAACAACTAAAAAAAATTACATATCAACTACGGGAGATTATTTAATTGCATCTAACTCGGGGCTTCTATGTTTCAGATTTTGAAATCGCCGAACTCGTATTGCCAAAATGCATATAAAACTGTTAAATTATTGATTGTTTTCTAAAGCTATTTAGCGAGATTGCGAGCGAAAAGATATTGTGTGCAATTTAAAGTTGCCCAGTGAGTGAATATAATTTGTTTTTTTCAGTTGCATGCAACTAAATAGCTTAGTTGTTTGCCCGATAGATGCCAGTTCACGGCTAGCTTAGCGCACTTTACTCATTAATTATATTCTATGAGATATTATTTTGTTTTTCACTGAAATAAAGGGTATTGAGTGAATAAACTAAAATCAAATTATTTTCTAAAAACCAGAAGGTGTAGATACATGCCAGGTTATTCAACTTCGAAGAAAATATATCATTATTTATTTACGTTTGAAAGGCATCATTAATCATCTATACTCTTTAAAATACGTTTCATAGAAAAAGTTTTTTTACTGAAATGAAATTGTTTTTTTAAGAAATAAACTAAAAGCAAATTAAATTTATAAGAATCTGAAGTGCTGAGGTTCCAAGGCTCAGATGATTCATTCACTAAGAGAGAGGGAAAAAAACTTTTTTAGGCATGCTTCATTAACCCTCTTTCTGCGTAAGAGATATTCCGTGAAAGAAAGTTTTTTTAAAAAAATAAAGTTGTTTTAGGGTAAATAACCTCATATCATATATTACTGTAGTAAAGATCCCTTTTACGCCCCTTAGATGCAACGAATCTTAACACATGAGGTGACAAAAGAAGGAGAATTTCATAGACCAGTGACGAATCGCACTTTCATCTCATACATATCAACATGTTTTTTAATGCGTTTAAAATAATTAATATTAACTTGGTTTTTTACAGAAGCCGTTGATGATGATGCCATCTATGAGCAGACCGTTAAACTTTTTTGTTAACTTTCTAATAATCCATTCTATATTTACTGGAAGAAAGGGGTCTTGTAATTGCTTCGGTAAATTGCTTAAAACTGCTTTTGATAATATTAGTACTAGTAAGAGCCCTTCAAAACTATTGCTACTATACTTCTCGCCAAAGGTATAGAAAATGGGGGAGGGGGTTGAAAATTGAATAAAAAATTAGAAATGGTTTACAAAACCAATAATAATTTTCTTATTACAAAATTTTTTACAATTAACCGCAATTAACATTTTGTAAATTTTGCAAAATAAAACAACATTGTTTCAAAAGTTCAGATAAATCTTGAATTTAAAGAATATAAGAACAGTTTTTTTACTAAGAAGTAGCTCGCCATTTTTACTTAAGACCTCCAAATTTGCGTTTATACGTTGAAAGAATGACGTGATCATCTACGGCTCAATATTATAGCTTGCTGTATGGCCGACTTCCGCACTGTGGCATTAAAGAAATATCTAAAACTTAAAGGACAAGTATTCCTAGATATTCTCCTTCTTTTAACTTAACAAAAATACAAAAATTATATTTTTTAAAAACGACTAACAAATAAAACTTTATATGTTATTGTTACATATCCAAGCAACATCACTCGGCTATCTTGTTTCCTTTAGATTTTATTGTCCATCAAAATTGTAATTATAATTCCCATACACCCATCTTTAGGAGAAAGCTCAGTGCGTTTATGATTTTGGAATGGTGTGTTCAACGGTTCGTTAATTGTTTTGGAAAAAAAACTGGACATGTTTAAGCAACATCACTCAGCTATCTTATTTCTTTTAGATTTTGTTGCGTGTCAAAGTTGTAAAGATACTTCTCCTAATACACCCTGTATTACAAGTTCGTTCTACGGTATCAGCCAATCAAATGTGAACCTTACATTGAGCAGTCCTTTTGAAAGAATGTCCTCCAGGACCACGTATTCCGCCCCTTCGATATCCATCTTCAGGACGTCGATGGTCCTGTTCGTGTGTCCCAATTCCTTCAGGATGGAGTCCAGCGTCCGCATTTTCCAAGTATCACCGTTCACTTTGCTGTGGATAAAAAGATGTGTTAATGCAAATTAAAGGAGTGTAGAATGACTGGCATGCCCGTGTGATAATTATCGAATGAACAACCCCCCCCCCCCCCCCCCCCCCCAGCCCCCACTCACACACACCTATTCGTTGTGAGGTCGAAATATATTAGCTTATTTCTTATATCCAAAAAATCATAAAAGTTTAACGCTTCTGCACATTCATAGATGGCAGCATTACCAACGGTTTGATTAAAAAAACACGTATAAATGAATTATTTTAAAAGCATTTAAAAAAAAACACGTTGATATTGATGAGATGAACGTACGATTCGTCACTGCTCCTGAAGATTCTCTTTCTTTTATTACCTACCTCATGTGTACCATTGAGTACAAGGGAAGTAAAAGGGATCTTTACTACAGAAATAATATATATGATTATGATTTTTTTTGCTAATTATTCGTTTAACCCTTAAAATCTTTGCATTAAGTTTAAGATATAGAAGTTTTATTTAGTTTTAAGATATAGAACAAACCAATGCTTATAATAAATACTAGAGAGATTCGCCCTCGACTCATTAACACACGTCAACCGCCAGAGCATTACGTCGCAAACCAATTCTCGCTTTGCTCGCATTAATTTCATCCCTTTCCTGCGTTTCAACTTAATTCAACCTTTGACAGTCAGTCTGTTGTTTAAATTTTGATATGTAGATGGCGCCCCGATTATAACTTTTCGTGTGTTTATAAAGAGTAATTAACTAATTAATTGCTTAATATTTTAAAATGTTGGCACATCTATAGTTCACTCCCTTCCGAATGACACCTTGATCATAAAATAAAATGGTTATATAGTTTAGGAGGAGTGATTGTCTCAAAATATGGTCTTGCGCATTAAATATATAGATTAATCAATATGCGAATGCATAATAATTGATATTTAATAAATAACCTTCTGACACATTGAATTGTTTAAATTTTTGTCTACTATACAACAATTTATTTATTTTTAATTTAAAGAAAAATTAATGTGTTGAAAATATATTTTAAACTCTCCTACGATAAAAACTCACAAATTCGATATTTTATTCATTTTTCAGAGGTTTAAAATTAGAAATATGTTATACCCATAATATTAATTTACATGAACCGAGAAAATGTTATGGGGGGTTTAGTGCACTTTTCTAATCCTACTTAATGAAAGTATTGAGGAAATATCAATAGATAAGGATAAAAAAAGCATATTTTTGTATAGTAGTAAAGGTTTGAAAGGCATCGTCTTGTGTATGCTGTACAGTTTTGGTCACCACAAAAAAAAATATATTGATTTATTAAAGAAAGTTCAACACCTTGAAAGTAAATTGGTTCAGAGTATTTCAAATATGGATTATGGTGATTGATTAGGAAATTTGAATACGCATACTTTAGAAGACATTTATTCAAATTTATTAAACTCGGGGATGTGGAGGGTTTGAATTTTGATAAGAGTGATATAACAAAAGGTCAAGGGTTTGAACTGATGACGTGTATTACAAGGCAGCACCAGTTTTTTAAATTATTCAGGATGGACGAAAAACACACTGAACCTTTCTTGCGTCGTATAATACAAAAGTACTGCTCATTTTCCATTATATCTGTATAGCCACTGCTTATGCATGTTTTCGATCGTCGGGATTTGTTAATCGAATTTTCGTTACATGAAATAGGAGCGACGATGTATAATGAGGAGTCTCACATCTTGCCGTCGAACTCCCCGAGTCCGGTGTCGTAGAAGCGGATCCCTTCCGAGTGCAGGTGGTCCGCGGTGCCCATGCTGGGATCGAACGAGAACACCTGGCACCCGAACTTCTGGCGGATGCTCTCCTCGAACGACCACTCGTTGGCCACACTGGGAAGAAGGAGAAGAACCCATCAGAGTAAACGATAGAGTACACCAATATATAAGATTGAAATGCACTACAGATATAATTAAAAATTATATTCTATGATAAAAGCTAAGCCTTATCACACGAAGACTATGTTTTATATATACGCGTTTCGTCTGTTTCGCCAAAACAGGACGAAAGTTTCTTCAAAAACGAGCTTATATTTTAAACAGTGCAGTGCCGCACTGTTATACGAGAAACCATTACACGGGAATTTACATTAAATAAATCTAAACAAACAAATACATTAAATAAATCTAATAAAATTATAATAACGTCGTACCAGTGCAAGAACTAGATAACTTCATAAGAAGGTTAAGGTATTACATATAAGTTCATACTTGTTGTACTCGTCCGTAGATATATCGTGGGGTGAGTTCTTCAATTAGGAACTGATATGTAATACCTTAATATTCCTATGGAACATTCGGAACACTTGCCCATGGCCCCCATTTTAACGAGGCCCCCAAAATCCTTATAAATCTAAAAAAATATTAAAAAGTTATAAATAAATTTACTAAATAATGAGTTTTTTTAATCAATAACGTTTTGTGTTAATTTTTTTTTCTCGCAAAACTTCTTTCATTTCATCCAATTAAATCCCTTTCTTGTTTCCTGCACATCCATGATTCCTGTGCCATTATACATAAATACGTATACATAAATTTAGAAGTTTTTTTTTTTTTAAGTTCTTCGGAGGGCTCCCAAATGCGTTTTTGTCCCAGGCCCCTAAACTTGTAAGTCGGTCCCTGAGTTCTAGCACTAACCAGGCGATACATTAGTTACATATGTGCAGTAATGGGAACACAATCAATCATTGCATCAACAAACACTTGTGATAATACCCAAATGAGTATACGACGCAATCCTCGCTAATCCCGGGTCCCGGTTCCAGGCAGACGACTTTGTCACCGTCCAGCTTCTTGTTTCGTCGCCTCTTGCCCCCGAACACCTCCATCGTGACGCACGGGGCACGGGGGTGCAGGACATATCTCATCAGACGATCGTAGGAGGCTCGTTCACGCTCACGCAGCAGAAGAAAGCTGTCAACTCCACTCCGCCCGACCGAACCCCCTGAAAGATAGAACACATTTCTCATTTTTTTCTGTTTTGCGATATTTCAAATGTTCGAAAAGAGCTGTTTGAAAAACAAAACGCGTGATATAGAGGCAGTTCATGTATTTTATGCCACGTCACGCACCTGTATGGGAGGGATGGTGTTGGAAAAGCACATGGACAAAACTCCCACGCATAAGACACGTCCAATCAGATGGCCGGAGAATAACTACGCAGTAAAGTTCTGATGACGCAGAAGAGTCGCCATCTTGTTAGAAGAACTTGAAAACTATACCACGAGAGCCACGAATAGGAAGTGCCAATCTCGTAGGTGCATTTTCCTTTAATTGTAAATATTATAAAATGTAACCTCTCTTAAAGTTAATTAAACTTAGATTAGATATACCTGAAGAGTTGGTTTCTTTGCGTATGCTTGAATTTGATTAATGGAGCCTTATTGGAGTCCGTGTTGTGTAAGGATAGCAGCAACTACAATACCCGAGGATAAAACTTTCTTGGATTTTCTACAGATGGGATATAATCTACGTGTCTAAACGTGGCGGGGTATAGGGAGAAATCGATCGTGACGTACTAGTTTTTTCTAAGAAATATATGCTGAACATGTGTTTGAAACGTCAAAGTTTGATAAAGTGTCATTTTTAATAAGTTTCAGGCTCTTTTGATGAATTCACGAAGTGGGGAGAGGCCAATTAAGAACACAGACCTGTATACAAACTAAACTTCGCGAATTTTGTCTGATGGTTACACATTTTGAACGGCGGGCGCCATTAGTAGCACCTTAAGCCCTTTCAAGACCATTACTGTGTTTATTGGTTGTTTACAAACTTTTGAAAGATTATCAGAGTGAAATAATTCGTAGAAAAAACATATTTGCATGACATAACTATAATTTATAATATTTTGGAAAATTCTGTTAAAGTTTAAAATTTATGACGTCAAAATGGCAACACTAAATATCCTATATCTGGAAGGTTCTAATGGCGGAATTCAATTTTCGCAGTTAACTGTTATCCGAAAGCCGTTTATGCGCGGTCGAATTTGTGTGTAGGTCAGTAGTTAAGTAGGAGAACAGTCTATTATAAATTAAAGCGGGGACAGGCCAAGCAGCTTTCATACTATAAAACGTAAATATAGATGTTTAATAGAACAAAAAAATATGATCTATTCATTTATAGGCACTATGTATATTCATCTATAGACCTACAATTCAACATGGATTTATATTGAGTGTAGGTTCTCAATACATTTATAAGATACAACTCAACTAAAATCAAGTAAGTGGCGTGACATGGGGGGGGGGGGGACAGAGAAAGATAGATAAGGCTAGCGTGACGGAGCGTGACATGGGGGAAAGGAAGGGATAAAAAGTCTAAAAAATTGATAAATGAACATGAAAAACATGATAAATGAATGCCTTCTTACTAGCATTAGCTGGTAACCAGCACTTAGATTTCTGTTAATGGGTTTCTAAAGTCACAACCTCTACTGAATCAATGGTGAGCGATCACCAGTGGCGCACTTATGAAGGACTAACTATTTATCCCATAACTGACCGAGCGTTAGCAAGGTCCTGTTTTAACTTGATCCTTCGGCATTTCGTCTGTTTCTCTATAAATTTTATTGTTACGCGTCTCGATAAAAAGGTTTGTTCGATTTTATTGCAATTTGACATAAATGTTCCTCAAGTCATTGAAAACGACGTATGTGTGTGTGTTTTTTTTTAATTTTTATTCAGTTTCAAGATGGCGGCCGTTTTAATGGTCCCGTTTCATATAAACTACTGTTCCCAGAACTACTAGTTAACATGTCGCAAATTCTTTGACTTTCCTCTTTAGATCTCCGAGGCCTCCGTGGCCGAGTGGATTAAAGCGTCAGCTGGGAATCCAAGGGTCTCCGGTTCAAAACCTTACGATGGACTAGACTAAAGAATAGTAAAAAGTAGTGATATTGCGATCGGAGGGTTGCCAACGTCGCTACCAAAATACTAGAATGTCGTCCAGAATATCCACAAAAAGTTAACGGCGTGTATACGGGACTGGTTCACGATAAATCTGATCGCGGTCTAAAGTCCCGACGTCTATTGAAAGCGTTGGGTGCCAGCTCAGGTGTTGTCCTCGTCATCTGACCATGGTTAAAAAAAAAGAAGCATCGTTCCCGGGCCTTTCCTTTCGAGATAGGTCCCGAACCGTCGCCAATAGCCCACTGTGCAGCTGCAGTGCGACGTTATTAACCAAAACCAAACCTTTAGATCTCCGACTCCCCACTTTCAGCTGCCTTTACAAACTTTCTTATACAGGTTGGCACCAAAAGCTCTTTTTGCCACCACCTGAACTTTTAAACGCCTACACCCATGAAAGTGGCGTGTAGGTGAAGTGGCTACGCGATATTCGATGAGGCCACTTACCACCTCCGAAACTACACCACCTCCTGAAGTCGGGCACCCAAAAGACGCAGCAGACGAGAAACGCCGTCCCCGCCACCACGGACAGGTACGCGACCATCCCCAACAATCGTCTGCACTTCGGGAAGCAGTGGACGAATGGCAACCGGGATCCCTTGCCACCGTATCGGTCGTCTTGCTTGACCTAGAAGAAAGAAAAACATGCATGCTTCATTGCAAAACTTGTGGCATATGGAAGAAGTTTTTTTAATCGAATTCCAGGGCAAATCATGTGTATCATCATTAATATTGTAAACTAAAACAAAACCCTTTAAAAAAAATGCTAAATTTTATTCATTTTTCCAATCTCTTCTCGCGATTTTACTCACAAAAATATTCGTTCCCAATAGGTTCGATATAAAAATACAACACAAAAACTGGCAGAATCAGTACGATAGTACTATTCAAGGTGTAACAAAGTATAAAACAATTATTATTTTTGTGCAGTCAATGGCGATTTGAGTGGCGTGATTGCATTTGCTCCTTTTTTCCAGGGCAACTGCAACCAGCGGACATTGAAAGATAAAAAAAAATGTAGAATATCAATGGTAGATGATATAAAAAATTTAATTACAAACTTTTATAGCTAAATATACCTAAATGGTGTTTACGTGCCGAGTTTTGTTTCCACACTGTTTATTGGTATTTCACAATAACAGTTTGAAAAGGAAAAAAATTAACTCGTTGCACCAAGTGGATATAATGTGGAAGAGGCTCCATCCTATGTCCACTTCTGTCAACTTTCGGAAAACGCAAAAAGAAGATTTCGAACTTGGGCCTTTTTCATACTTCGGCCGAACTCTAAACTAACCTGCGGCACAAAATTATTATTTAGAAAGGGGCATACAATGTTTGTGCAGGAGGATAGAGCTAAACTCAAACTTTAGATTGATACTAATATCTCCTTTTTGCCGCCAATACAGGTGCAATGACTATGCTTTTAACCATCGAAATATCAATTTTAAGAATAATCAATTTTGACACAAAATGATGATTAACTAATAAAAAAAATACATTTACTTACCATTTCGAACTTTTAACCTTTCAGTAAAGATTCATCGTTCCAAATATTTCCACAAATTGTTGTCACAGAAAATTAAGTCGTAATTCACATTATATTCAACAAACAAAAATAATTACAGCTTATGCAAATTAATAAATTTTGTAATTAATTTTGCATAATTTATTTAAAAATTGTAATATTTTTTTTTGGTAATTAACTAAGAAGACAGCATCAGCTTGTTCGACGCATTATAAAAACTGACTGACTACATGATTACATATGCTTTTTAAAAATGGCGAAATATCGAAGTGGATATTCGAATGTGCTCTTCCTTTCGGAAATATTCCTCTTAAAATTCCATTGTGGAATGTTGGCGGGAAAGATTTATTCCATCCGTTCAATTATCGTTTGCGGATGCTTTTAGATCGATTCTTGGGATGCGGTTGTTGGGAGGTGATTTATAGAGGAAAAGGTCTGATTAGGTTTTATATAAAACGGTCGAATAATTTTACATACATGCATTTTAAATCTTTTGCAGCAATTTCTGTTTGAGGGAGAAGTTGTAGTTTTTATTTAAAACGTTGATTCTTAATTCGTGGTTCGATAATCAGTCGAAGGTGGTTCGTGGAGCTTTGTTCTATCACAAACCATTTTATAATAAAATAAATATAAATCGAAAAAACAAAAAAGAAACTGGAATCCTGCCATATGTTTCTTTTAAAACAGCTATATAACAGAGTAACGTGTTTTCTAAAAGCCAAGCAAAAACGGCTATATCGTCCAAATTAATAGAAATATAGCTCCCATCCCATGTTAGTAAGTTGACAGAAAACTATGTAGTTGAGGGATGGAGGTTGAGTTTTTTTTTTATTATTATAATTTATTTGCACAGCTGCATACATGCCAGCTGCTACAACTACAAAACTTTTTGCTCGGGCTCTAAACGTTTTTAGTCGTAGCTTCACAGCTCAGCTATGCATAGCTCGACTACGACTACCAATACCAAGCTTCATAGCTCGGCTATATGTCTGTTTTACTACATAGTGTAACCCGTCTTCAATATACTGGTGTGCTCAAGAGTTTCGAAATTTGTGAACACAATGCAAACTCGAATGTCACATTGCGTATTCGAAGTAGGATAAAAGTATATATTTAAGTACTTGAAAAATCACCATAATAAAGCCAATTTACTTTAAAAACCGTTCACTCTTTAATGAAGTCATGTACAAAATAAAGAAGGCAAGGTGGGGAAAACCGTCGGGGATAAAATGGGTCTTTTAAACTAAATATCGCATTACACAATGTTAAACTTATATTTTGACTTCGTTATATTTTTTTTTGTTAATTTACTTCGTTAATGAAGTACATTTTAGGAAAAAAATTAAATTTCTCAGTGTTTTTAATTTAAGTCCAAATGTCGATTTGTTTGAATTACAATAAAATTGTGAAAGTTTGATAAATGAAAACTTCTTTATATATAAACTAGAAAAGTCGAATTATTCAAGAATATTCCTGGGATTTATATGGAACAAAATCCTTTTAATACATTCCAATAAAAAAAATTATAATTAATTTAATTTTTTTCAATGTTTTCAAAGTGGAAAAAGTGGGTTTTTGAATTATTAATGTTAAAGAATAGAAAATTCGTAAAAATTTAACAATCTTCGACAAAAACTGCAATCATTCTATAAAAATATGAATTTGGAACTTATAAACGACAAGATCTAACTGCAATATATTTAACCCTGTTTATATGTTAATATAATGAAATGGTAAATTTAGTTACAAACACAAACTTACCATTTTTGCAGTGAAATTTCTTCGCATGAATAAAAATCAACGCACCAGTGACGAGGAAAGCTTAAACTGTTCTTTTTATTCTTATTATTATTTTAATTATTATTAAATGCTTTCTCAGAAACTAATATTTATGAAAGCGGGATAAAATTGGTTGAATAATTGGTTGAATTAACATCGCAGTTCAGTAGCTAAAACATTTTTTTTTTTTGAGAACGGAATTTACATTAATTAAAAACGAGATTTTTCCCGACTTAGGAATGAAAAACGCTTGTTTCGAATCATATTTACAACCATTTATTTAACGTTGATTACATTCGTTAAGTACTTGAATTTTAACACAACTATTTCTTTTTCAATTGATTGGTAATTTGCATTTTCATTGGTAATTGGTAACATTTTTGTTAATTTTGATAGGTTAGGTCAGTGGGCGGCAAACCGCGGCTCGCGAGCCACATGCGGCTCTTTGGCCCCTTGTGTGCGGCTCTTTCACAAATTACCACGTGCGGGCGGGAGAGTTGAAACTTCGTGGCCCAAAATTAAAAACAACAACATACAAACTGGACTTACCCAAACTTTCCACGGAGATGCAAGGCCATTGTTCACATTAGTGTTTGTCAGTTATTATTATGATTGAGAAAGGTATGTTAAGATAGTTTGGACATATAGAGAAGATGAACGAAAGGTGTAGACGAAATACAAGACGAATGGGGATGGAAGGGGTTGATCTCAGCTAACGCATCTCAATCAGATTGAGGGCGATTTTAGCAAAGGCCAGCTTTTGAGTACCCTAATTAAGTTAATAACAATGTATCTACCTATATAGTTTAAGTTTAAAAAATGTGGCTCTCAAAAGAATTTTCAATCGTTGTTCTGTTGATATTTGGCTCCCAAAAGAAATTTCAATCGTTGTTCTGTTGATATTTGGCTCTGTTAACTAATGAGTTTGCAGACCACTGGGTTAGGTAGATACTAAAATTTGTTGCAAGTTTTATGCACTTGCTTTGTTACGAACAAAAACAATCATTAGATTTTATAATAAATTTGTATTTACCTTCAATTATGGCAAATCTATACATTTACTCATATTTTAGTCATATAAAATTTAGTCATAAATTATCTGGCACGAATTGTACGAAAGGAATGTTTTTCATTCTGCTTTAAGAAAATATTTAACCCTTTTACTCCACTTTGCAACTGTCGTAATAAAAAAAATCTCATTTAAATTAGCTTTCTAGACATCTAAATATGACACCTAATTTTTTTTACAGTATTTTTGAATCATTCATTTAGAAAATTAAAAGCACCAATGGAGAGTCATAAAAAAATCATCTTTAAAGCATCCAATTTCCTTTTTGAACTAACAGGCTCAAACATGCTAATCTAAAAGTGTACATAAATGGATGTTGGGTTGTAACGTTTGATTATCGGAGCGGAATGTTGCCGACTGACCTTTCTCCCCTTTGTGACGTATAGTTTTGGTTTGTATAAGTCATTTATTTTCCGATCGTCTGCGGGGAAGAAGAGGCGCAGTGAGGCGTGACGTATTTGTTTTGATTTTGGCGTTCCGCTCTGTTGTGATCTTACGCGTAAAAGAGATGTACTATCGGTTTGGTTTTTGGATGTGCGTAATAAAGATTTAGCATTGCTTGGAGCTAATCGTCTTTCGTTTTTTCGTATGAATACTTAAACTTACTCCCGTTTGCCCACTGAACATTGGCGCCCGGAACACGGACTATTTCGATTGTAACTTTTTAGAATTGGGAACTGACGGTCGAGTAAGAAATGATGGAAGCGCTTCTCTGCAAGAAAAGAATTGTTAAGGGTAAGGTTACGCGACTGAGCAACAACCTGCAAGCATATTCGGCAGAATCTAGCGTTACGGAAAAAACGGAAGCCATTGAAGTTTACGCTCCCAAAATTGACGAGTTGTCGGGTGAGTTAAACGATGTTTTTAACTCTATTTTAACTCTCACTGAAAAAGAAGAATTTGATACAATTGAGAAAGAATTTCACGATGAATTAGATAAACTAGAGAAGATAGAATTTGTAATTGGCAAATTTAAAACAATTGTATCACAAACTGTACAGCCAGCAACGACTCCTGTCCAAGCGTCGCACATGCTTTCAAATGTTAAATTACCACGAATAGAATTGCCTGCATTTTCTGGTGATCTAACCACATGGTTATCATTCAGAGATATGTTCGACGCAACTATTCATAAGAATTGCGAATTGTCTAATGTCCAAAAGCTGCAATACCTAAAGTCTGCTTTGACGGGAAATGCTTCTACTTTGCTCCAAGCTGTTCCAGTAACTGAAGCCAACTATGCTAAAGCTTGGCAGATGCTGAATGACAGATATCAAAACGAACTGGATATTATCTACTGTCACTTAGATAGATTATTTAATCAAAATCAGATAAAACAAGAATCCGCGAAAAACTTGCGTCGATTCTTGGATATGGCAGTGGACAGCGTCGAGTCCTTATGTGCGTTAAAGGAGCCTGTAGATAGTTGGGATACTGTTTTAGTGTACATACTGCGCCAGAAATTGGATCCAGAGACACTTCGAAGTTGGGAATTGTCACAGACGAAAGGCACTCGGCGCACTTTCACAGAATTTAAGAAGTTTTTGGAAGAAAGAGCCTGTGCATTAGAAGCAATGGACAGTTGTAAACAAGCCCTTGTTCCTGCGAAAACCCAAGGACGAGCACTTGGAGGCGTCCATTCCAGTAAGGTTGCTACACATCATGCTGACGTAAATTGTTGTCCTGTTTGCAGTGAGTCGCACAGCATCTACAGGTGCCAGACATTCCAGAATATGTCAATGGAAGAGCGCCAGAAGATAGTCCGCATGAAGAAACTGTGTCTTAACTGCCTTCGAAAGGGACACTTTTCAAGACAATGCGAGAGTAGACATTGTTTTAAATGTCAAAGAAAACATCACAGTCTACTTCACTCTGAGTCATCGGAGCAAGTCAATGTACAAGTTTCAGCAACTGAAGGAAATCCGACCTCGATATCGGGACATTTCATTAAATCAGAAAATCTGCCTCGTCAAACTCTGCTACCCACAGCAATAGTCTCCATCATGGACAAAAACAATCAACCACAACGTTGTAGGGTTCTGCTCGATTCTGGATCTCAATCAACATTTGTCAAGAGCGACTGTGTACAGCGGTTGGGACTTCATCGATCGCAGACATGTTTGGAGGTTAGTGGCTTATCATCGAATGTTGTAGGTCGTTCTAAAGGCTCATGTACTTTGAACATATCATCTTTGATTGAACCCGGAGTTACGATACAAGTCACAGCACATATCTTGCCGAAACTTACTTGTAATTTGCCGCAACTGCCAGTGGAGCTCAGCAGTCTGACGTTCTTCAAACATCTGAAGTTAGCTGACCCAAGTTGTACAATTCCAGGTTCAATAGATATTCTATTAGGTGCTGACATTTGGCCGGAAGTCTATTGTGGAGAACAAGTACTATCCCCAGATGGATGCCTAGTAGCCAACAGATCAGTTTTTGGATGGGTGCTGTCAGGAAGAGCAAGACTTCAAGAACCTAGGCAGCAACGAATCAGAAATGTGGTGACTCATTGTGCTATTGATCACCACTTGAAGAGATTCTGGGAAATTGAAGAAGTAGGCTATCAAACGAAGCCAGGAGAGGATCATCCTTGTAATGAAAGGTTCAAGGAGACTACTATTAGGAACTCGGAAGGAAGATACGTGGTACGACTACCCTTCAGATCTGAAACAACTGATCTTGGATCTTCTAAGGAAATTGCTGTCAAGCGTTTACTACAAGTAGAAACCCGCTTCAGGAAATCATCGCAAACTATGGAAAAGTACACTAACTTTATGAGAGAGTATGAGAGTTTGGATCATATGGAACGAATCCAAGATGGAAGCTCGGAAGATTCAACATTAACAACTTGCTATCTACCACACCATGCAGTGTTCAAACAACTATCTTCAGAATCGAAGTTTCGAATAGTTTTTGACGCATCCGCTAAAACTTCTTCTGGGGTGTCACTGAATGACAGACTGTTAGTCGGACCTACAATCCAAGATTCAATTGTGACCATATTGCTGAGGTTTAGAATGCATAAAGTAGCCCTAACAGCAGATATCAACAAGATGTATCGTCAAATTAGGGTGCATCCTGAAGATACAGATTTCCAGAGAATAGTTTGGAGAGCTTCGTTAAAGGATCAGATTCAAACTTATAGGCTGTTAACGGTCACATATGGAACGGCATCTGCACCTTATCTCGCCACGAGATGCCTACAACAACTTGCGGAAGATGAAGGAAGTCTTTACCCACAAGCAGCTGAGATACTATCTAAAGACTTCTATGTAGATGATTTGATGTCTGGTTCAAAAACTATCGAAGAAGCACTTCGTTTACAGACAGAACTCATCGATCTCTTGAAGAAAGGAGGATTCGAACTTCGAAAGTGGTGTTCGAACGAAAGGTCGGTGTTGGAGAATGTGCCTCCTGAGTTGAGGCAATTCAATGATGCAATCACATTTGATAGTGACGAGTCTGTTAAGACACTAGGTCTACAGTGGCATCCAGCATCAGATTCATTTTCGTTCAAAGTTGCGAATTCTGATGACCAGATCACTCCTACAAAGAGACTTGTTCTCTCTGACATCGCAAAGACATTCGATCCCTTGGGATTGATAGCGCCTGTGACAATCCGCAGTAAGATAATTCTACAAAGGCTGTGGAAGCTAAACATAGATTGGGACGAGCCCCTATCTCAGGATCTTGTTGATGAGTGGAAAAATCACCGTCGGGGTTTACCTCTACTACAAGATCTTAGAATTCCAAGGTGTGTCTTAGATCAAGAAGCGAAAGATAACGAAATACATGGATTCTGCGATGCCTCGGAGAGCGGTTATGCTGCGGCCGTGTATCTACGTTCAGATGTGCCTTATAACCAACCAACAGTACGACTGATGATCGCAAAAACTAGAGTAGCTCCGGTAAAAACCTTGTCCATTCCGCGTCTAGAACTGTGTGGAGCGGTCTTGTTGGTTCAAACGTTGGACGCTCTTTTAAAATCCTTGAGCTTTGCAGGCAAAGTACATTGCTGGACAGACTCCACCATAGTCTTAGCATGGCTAAATTCAGAGCCCTCAAGGTGGAAGACATTTGTAGCAAATCGTGTCAGTGCAATTCAGACCACTATTCCAAATGCAATGTGGCATCATGTATGCAGCGAATTGAATCCTGCTGATTGTGCTTCTCGAGGAATATCCGCTCAAGATATTCAAGTGCACAATCTGTGGTGGACGGGACCAAACTTTCTCAAAGAAAATATTGAGCCACCGAAATCAACTCTAGAGCCAAACGAAGAGGCTTTGAAAGAGGAACGATCACATAAGCTTCCAGTGCACGAAATAGAGGTCACGTGCACTACCACAACTGACCCAGAGGGATCAATCTTGGAGACGTATTCCAGTTTACAGAAGTTGAAAAGAATAACAGCCTACTGTTTACGATTTATCGAAAATTCACGTACTACAAAGGGCAAAAGAAAATTTGGATTTTTGACTACTGAAGAATTGGAAAGGGCATTAAGTGTATGGATAAAGAAAGCCCAGAAAGATATCTTCTCTATCGGTTTGGTTTTTGGATGTGCGTAATAAAGATTTAGCATTGCTTGGAGCTAATCGTCTTTCGTTTTTTCGTATGAATACTTAAACTTACTCCCGTTTGCCCACTGAATAATGGAGGTTTTGGAAAAGGTAGCTCAGACTTAAAAGGTTTTTTTTATGTTAAACATCAAAGAAAATATTTTGGTTAATTTCACTTATAGTAGCATGCCTGAAGGGTATCCAAGAAGGTATTATCCTCGGTTATTGTGGTTGCTGCTATCCTTACACAACAGGCACTCTCATAAGGCTCTTAAAAAAATTCTATCATACTCGAAGAACCCAACTCTTCAGGTATATCTTAATATAAATTTAATTAACTTTAAGAGAGGTTACATTTTATATTATTTACAGTTTAACGAAAGTGCGCCTACGAGATTGGCACTTCCTTCTCATAGTATAGTTATCTAGTCTCTCTCTCTAACAAGATGGCTACGCTCCAGCGTCACCATAACTTTGCTGCTCAGTATTCTCTAGCCATCTAATTGGACGTCGCATGTGTGGGAAATTTGTCCACGTGCCTTTCCAACAATGCCCGTGCGATAATTATCGCATATGACTCTCCCCCCACACACAAATTCATTGTAACTACTCATACTACACTTCGTTCAAAGAATTATACCCATAGATGGTAGCACTATCAACGGCTCGTTTAAAAACTGCATGGGGAAACTATTTTAAACTCATTTAAAGAAGAAGAAAAAACGGTAAATATTCACGAGACAAAAGTACGATTCGCCACTGCTCCGGAAAATTCCCTTTTTTTCATATACTTCCCATGTTAAGATCCGTTGTGTGCGAGACCTGCAAAAGGGATCTTTGCTACTGAAATAATATATATGATCAATCAAAAGAGCATCTGAAAGGCCGTTGTCTTAAAAGGATAACGTCAGAGCCGTTTTTGAGTATTTTCTAAAATACAAAACTACTATTTCACTTTTAGAATGTTGTAATTTAGTGCTAACCTTGTTTTCATGTCCTATGAGCATAGTATTTGTACGCCAAATTTAGTTCTCCTACAATTAACCGTTGTTGAGATATCAATCCCATTATTCACGAACAAGTAAAATGCGCGTCAGCTTCTCGGTGATTCGAGAATTCCTATCACATAGCATGAATTCTCAAATCACCGAGAGAATGAGCCCACGCGCGTTTTACTCGTTCGTTTAGAATGAGCCTTATTCATATAACATACAATAAAAAGTACAGAATGTTTTGTTATATATATTTTATAATCATATGCAATTACATAATATTCTTTATATATCAAGCAACAATGACTGTGTATCTGCATACATAACTGAATAAAACTATAAGCACAAATGTGCCAACATTTTGGTTTTTTTACCTTTCAAAAATACAATCTTATTATATGCACTGATAAATATATAATATATACAATCGTGCGAACACATATTAAAAATAACTATTTACAAACTAACTTTCTTTAAACAACTCTTTAAAACTATTCTTAAAAATTAAAAACAATCACAGAGTAACAACGAACAAATATCACACATTTTTTCAAATAGTTCCGTTACAATCGGAGGTCAAAAGCAATAACCGTCAGCATGCACTTTCAACGTAGCTAAAAACAACTCTTATACCCGTATAACGTCGATAAATAAAGAAATATGAAATGTTCAATAATAACAATAAAAAACGCTGATGTAAAAAAAACAAGAATTTTTGACACTCCGATTATAACGTAACTTTAACCATAAAAACTTCAAGGCCAGTTACCTCAGGTACTTTGGTATGCGGGTTTAAAACTCCAGAAAAACAAGAATTCTAGAAAACCACCCTTTCTAGTTACTACACAATTTAACAAAAAAAAAGGTTTTAAAAATTTTGGTTAGGCTTAAAAACACGTAGCTTCCACAAAGTTGTGTAAATAAATGTAAAGTTTCTAGTTAAATTTGGCAACCCTGCGTATTATTTTTCACGGGTTTTAGATAAGTTGATTGGTCAACAAGTCTGAACTCGTTTGTTGATTTGCCGAGACCATTTTGAGGGGCGTGATCCAACCGCCAATTATTCGGAGCCGCACTCTATACATGTAATTTAAATAAACCATCGCTATAAAAACGTCATAGCAGTTTTTCATTTCGAATGCCTTACTGGTTTAATTTACAACAAATAACTATAACTTATTTAAGGTACATCGATATTTCGCTGTTGGAAATGGAATTCCTAGGCTATTCACACCAAAGTTTAGCTATGAAAATAGATTTGGCGGAGTGCCACCGCATTCTTAAGTCTCACCGAAACTTTTAGCAAGTAGCTATTAGAAAACTCACTCATGAATCAATATATATATATATATATATATATATATATATATATATATATATATATATATATATATATATATATATATATATATATATATATATATATATATTTCCTTTGTATCTAATGTTAAAAATGAAGGTCCATGGAAAGAATGATGTCGGCTCAACCGAAGTTTACCGTACAAAAGATGAGAAGCAAAGTTTCATATCTCATAGAATATATCTCATAAACCTACACTACACAGCATTCAGCTTTTGTACCGTTATTTTTTATAAAGGTTAATCATCGTTCCTCCCGATTTCCAAGGCTATAAGAATTCGATTTCAACAAACACTGGACCATCATCGTTTTTCCATCGCTTAAATGTAAAAGTTAATACTTATTTTTTAAAATATCAAAATAAAGATTATTACAAACGCTTTAATAAGGATGTCATGCCGAAATAAGTTTGTGAAGCCCAATCTTAAAAGTTATATTTTCAAAGGTATTATAATCAGAATAAACTTTAAAATTATTTACCGTCCCTGTATTCTTTTTACTATATTGTTCTCGAAAAAAAAGTTGAATTAATACCGAATTTTCTAAAAAAAAAAATTAAAAAAAATAACAACTATATGTTATTTGCTGTTTAAGAAAAAAAATAAGAGCTTTTTAAGGGCTTTAAAAATTGCTTACATTAAAAAAACGTTTTTAAAATTTCACCTTTAGTAATCTATATTATACTAATAATTGGTTATTTTCTTCGAAAAACTTTTTAAAAAAATTGTATTATTTTAGGATTTTTGAGACATCATAACCTGTATTTTTTTAAATGTGGTATTAAAATATCATTTTGGAAAAACTTATTGGATACATAAAAAACTCAAAGTATAATTCAAAAAATGTCAAGCAATTAAAAATATATAAATATTGCGTGATGGTTACATTTCTAAATGAATACATCCCAGTTAATTATGATACAAAGGAAATATGTACAGCCGGTTTAATGCTAAAAATCTAATAATTTGCATAAAAAAATATCCTTTAAACAGTTACTACCGTACCATTGTTTCTCGCAAGAAAAAAAAATATTCCGTACGCTTATGCTTCGATTTTATAAAAAATATATTTTGTACTTCATTGTGGTATTTACAGAGGATATGCTTTTCTGACCTTGCCTTTTAGAGATTTTCATTTCAAGGCCAATTGATGAACTTGAGCAAATCAACGTGTGATCTTTCACTTTAAAGAATAACAATAAAACGATGACAATGAATAATAAATCATCGATGAAATCCAAACTTCAAGAAGCGATTGTCCTAAAGTTATCATAAATACAAGAGGAATATATACTTGTTACAATATCTATATATGTCTTAGTAGGCAAAATACAAGTTATGGCATGCAATTCATTAAACACAATGCACGTTTAACTCTTAATGATCAATATATATAGATTTACGATTAAAATTAAGAACTTTCCATTAATGTTTTTATGGGTTAAATTCTAGTTTTCAATGATTTAATTGATAATTAGAACCGTATTTCTATTACAAAAAAAAAAAATGTCAACTAGAATTTTACCCATATGATGTATTATTAAGGAACCTTTTTTTAATACGGGAGAATAAAGCAAGATACATTTAAAGCAGTGGCAAAATTAACAGACGATAAATTAAAGAACTTAAATAAAAATTTGTCATATCGGAAAAATTAAAAAGTTCGAATTTCACAAATAAGATTAAAAAAGCAATAAGAATTATTTGCACTCTTAATCATCATTATTGTTATATAAACCTTTAGGGTGACAATAACATTTTCTAATTTGTGTGACAATAATTGTGTAAAGTGTAATATGACTTTTTCCATATACTTGATATTGTATAAATGCTTTACTCTTCATTAAAAAAAATACCTTAAAATATACACGAAACAGTAAAATGTAAGAAATACACCATGTTAAACATCACAATCACTGCATTTCTTACATTCCACTGAATAAATACAATTAATTGTATTTTAACATTTATTTTCACTCACACTTAAATTAAAAAAAATTACAAATTAATTCATTACAAATAAAACTTTGGGAGCGTTCATTTAATATGTCACACTATTTTCCATTCTTTTGTAACCCCAGCTACCCCCAGAACAGCCACGTTAACCTTATACCCCTCCCTCTACACATTATTAAAACTTCCACTCGGTGTATTTTACCAAACATTCTATTATAAATAATATGATTTCTTTAAAAAATTACTTATATCAAAGTTTGTGATACAAATTTTAGGAATTTTTTTCCAATAAAGTTTTACTACATTATGCAACCACTGTGACCCCCTTCCCCCCTCTCCCAAAGGATGCATGACATAATAAATGAACAGCCTCTTTTTATAAAATTTTAAATTTAGATAAACTCAAGTACAAAGTAATTAAACTACTTATCTAGTTTACAATAATGTCCTTAGGGTACTAGATAAGGGAATAAGATGTCAAATATGGTAAAGTAAGTAGACAATTTATAGCAAATTTCATAATTTTACCAAAAGCAAAAAAAATATTTTTCTACGAAAATATAAATAAAATTCTAATAAAGAATTTATTCGACCAAAAATATTATTCGATTTTGTAAGCAGGGTAATTTAGTAACACAGCAATTCAGGCCGAACCACTATTTGAAAATTTTGATTGTGTTCAATTGTAACCTTAAGAAAATTATAATTGCTTAAAATCTTTTTTAGAGACAATAATATCATCAATGCTGTGCAGGAGATAACTACTAGGTATTAACGTTCATGCAAAAGTTATGCTTAATTGGTGAAACATCTTTCCGACCCTTTTAAGCATTTCAGAATGTCTTTGTTTTAAATACATTTTACCATATTCAACATCTTTACAAAACAAAAAGATAACACAACCTAAATCACTAGATTGAAAAACAGAAAAAAAAGGTAAATTAACAAATTAAAACTTAGCACAACTTTAATTATGACATTGCTCATCAGTGGCGTAGGAACTTCTTTTTTTCAGGGGGGGGCTGAATTTTTTTTTTAATATATATATTGTTATACAATATATAGTACGGAGTTGTGAGCTATTAAACAATTAAAAAACAATCAATGCTTTACATTTTTACAAACGTGTTTAACTTGTATCCGTTTTTGTTTGGACAGCTGTAGAACATAAAGTAACCAGAAATAATAGTATTTCAAATGTCCGTATTGTACGCTAAAATATGAATTTTTTCAGATTTGAGAAATTCGTCTCTATTTAACTTTCAACAGAATGTAATTTTCTAAAAGAAGACATTTCAACTATATAAGCTGTTTAGAAAATAGTGCATGAATCTGATGGTTTATTATTTCAAATGGAATAAATTATGGGAAATACGATTATAATTTATAAAATGTCCGCAAATAATATTTTTTTTATTTAAAAGCGTATTTTTTACATTGTTCTTAAAATTACTCTTTAAAGCTTTAGCGTTGTAGCTTTCAAAGCAAATACCCCCTACTTTAAAACACGTTTAGAATAAATAAGGGGTGCTTCCTTTCGAATGCCTCTTTGTAGGAATTCTCTATTTCTACAATTTGTTTTTTTAAGTATTTTTTTTTAAATAGTATAATATTAGGGGGGGGGGGGGGCTGAGCCCCTTCAAAATAATTCCTGGGGGGGGGCTCGAGCACCCCCAGCCCCCCTACTTCCTACGCCTGTGTTGCTCATATCTTCCACGTGTCCATTACATTTTTTATATTTCATATATTATAAAAAAAAATTATAAAATATATAAAAATATGCAACTAAATGACAACTAGTTAGAATTATATATTTAAATAAAGAATCATTACAATCATTTATTAAATGGATCACTTATATTATTAAGGAAATATTTGCTTTTGAAACCTATTTCAATTAATATTAACAACAACTTCATTTTAAAACAGCATTCTTCCATGACTGACTAGAATTCACACTTTTTAATCTACTACTCAGCAGAGTTCTGATTGACTCAAGGAATCAGTCTTCGGGCCACATTTTAAGGCTATTTCCAGAAATAATTAGTCGAGAATAGGAGGCATTTCCGAGTGTTCCTATATTGTCAAGAAATTGTATACATGTGTACAAATTCCAACACAATGGTATGTTAATGTTGTATGATACTAAGACAGCAAGTTATGATTGCAGTTAAATATGGTTATTTAAACAATTAAATTTGCATCCATTGTTTTTACGTTGCATAAGTGAACAGTGATCGGACTTTGTGAATGATTTTCAATTTTTGAAAAAGTGTTGGCATTTCAAAATAATTTGTGAAGTATTTATTAAAAGGTTTTGGTTAGTAAGTAGAGACAAAAAAGTTAAAAATGTTCTCTCGTAAATTAACACGATAATTTTTTATCATTTCAGACATGTGGGGTTCGAAATTCCATTGAAATCACTGACATATAATATTTTGTGAAAGGGCGGTAATTCAACATTTGTTTGAAAAAATATATAAACATATATTTTGGCAAATGGTTTTGTGAAGAGTCCTTAAAAAACACCCAAACTCCTAAAACGGTTTCAACCTATGGGGATATCTTTAAAAATCATTACTAACCTTTAATTAATAATTTTTTTTAAATATATTAATATATTTTGAAATATATTATACTTTAAATATATTTATTAAGTACAACTTCATTTTCGGACCCAAATGGCTAAACCAAAAGTTCAAAACAACAGGTTTAAAATAATAAAACAAACTGCAACTAAAGCTAGTTTGAAATCAAAAACCACTCGATATATAGAAATTTTACCTCCCTGGTTAAGAGAAGGATATTGTCTTTTATAAAAGCAACTTTTTTATGTTTGTTATCTATATGAAAAAAAAATACTGGGTATTCTTTCATGGTTCAGTAATGTCCACAAAAAGCAAGAAAAGGCATTATGAAAGTTTGAATATTGCTCATGGTGGTGTGTATGCCATAACTGGCAAAAATTTTACGGTTCAGCTGGGTGGGTGGGTACACACTATAAATCTGAAGAACAAATATTTCCATATTCTAACAAAATTTGTGAATATGTGAAAAGAAGGTTTTACTACATCCCAATTTTACTCCAAAAATATTCTGACTAGTTTTATTCATATGTACAGACAATCTATAAAAGTATAAAACTGTCCTTTAAACTCAGAATCAGAAAAAAAAATTATAATGTTAAATTACTTTAATTACAATTATTAGCTCAGAGTGGAGAAGTAAAAATGAAAATAAATTTAATTACAGAAAAATGTTCAAACAATGTAGAATTTTTACTTTATAAAAACTTAAGAAGAATAGGTAAGCAAATACCAACTGCAAATATTTTTTCACTGCACTGGATTTTAAAATATATTTCCAACACATTTTATTTGAATTTTTTAAAAAAAATATTTTATTAAAGAAAGTGTTTCGAAATAGAGATTGCTTATGACATTTTATATTATGTCTATTGATGAGAAAACTGGTTAAAACATTAGTTGTCCAAAGATTATTAAAAAGTTTAATAATTCAATCATCCATCCAAGAAAAACCTAAATTTGCCAAAACACACAATATAGGACGACTATCCTAAAACCTCCAAATAACTTTTCTATCGAAATCAACTCAACAAAAAAAAATATAATTATAAAAGAATATATCTCACAACGTGGAAGAAGAGCATTAAAAACAAAATTTTCTTAACATAGATAATTATAAGATTAGATAAAGTTTCACTGTGCACTGACTATTATTACACACAAAACAAATAATAATCTAAAGATAATTAAACTTAACAATATCTAGAAGAAAAAATCAAAACAATCGACATTCAAATAACAAGTCATTTATAAACCTCCATATCACTGCAATCCAAATGTAAATATGTACATTCGCACCTGTACACTTCTACAAATGAACTATTAAATGGTGATGCACTGTTTAACACATAATTTACTAAGTACTACGGAAACTAAAATTTTGACCACTTATCTTGTTAGAGTAGACAAACCTAATCAATGAAACAAATGTAAAGCTACAAACTTCAATCAATGATTTATTAATAGGTATTAAAAATAAAATAATTGAATTTATATCATCAAATAAGTTTAAATTACTTAAAATTTAAATAATAAAATAGATATGTCATCTTTTTTGTAGCATGTTTTTTAGCCATATAAATGTTGTGTGCATATGTACCTAAAATTGTATTAAAAAATTGTGTCAATTAACTTTAAATATAATTATTTATATTTATATTTAAAAGAATTCAATGCTTAAAAGAATTCAAATTTATTTATGAAACTATGTAATGTAATCAAATATTTTATATCCTCACTCACACAACTATTTTTTAAAACATTTATATAGAAACTAGTTATTTTTTAGTTATGTTAACTTTTTTCACAGTAAAATTTCATTGACATAATTAATTTCTTCTTAAAATTACTATTATGCATAACAAATTAGATTATTTTTAAGTTAAATAGTTTTATTTTACTAATGTTTAAAAATTTAATAAATATAATAATTCAATATTTAATGGAGCATTTAATATAGTAAGTATTCTAACTGTTTATCAATAATTTTTTTTTTTTTTAAATTAAAACTTTTTTTTAATATAAATTCAAAAGGAATTAACAATATAATAATATTTAGTGCATCACCATTACAACAAAGTGTGGAATGCCACAAGCCAAATTTGTTTAACATAATTAATTTTGAATATGATAAGAAGCATGAAAACTTAAAATTGTAAAAGAATAATGCATTCAATTAAAGTAATTGAATAAAAATATCCAAGAAAAAAAATTAGTCAACCCTAACATCTACATGATCAACACTATTATAAATTTTACAATAAAATCAACTATTGATTAACAAAACGTTTTATCAATCACTGTTATCTACATTCTTTTCAATAATAAAAGGAGGCTTGCAATAGAGCAAATATTCATTATCCCTAGTACCACAGGTGGTAGCAACAACAGTGCAAACCAGTCGATAATGTTGCCATTCTCTTAAATTAAAATTTCAATAGTTTTTCAACATACATTTACATTGCAAAGAGACCATGCAAAATACCATGATATTCAAAATATATGTAATGAAATTAAACAATAAATATATCCCTTAGAACCCCAAGTTGATAAAAATGGGCAGCATCTGGAAAGGTCCAGTAATCTTTAAAATTTAAATATATATAGATGTTTGGACAATTTGCATAAAATGTGATATGCATCGTGATAACTTAATGCATAGAGTACAGGATTCTAATGTTAACATCCCACGTTAGTTTAGGGTCTCACCTAACAAGTCTCAGTTATTTAATAACGATTTTTCAAAACATAAACTATCTTTTTATAACTTAAAGGCTCTTTTTCATCACAAACAAAACTTATTTGCAAAAAAAATTTAACTAGTTTTGACTATGTTAAAAAAATTAAACATATCTGAGCATCTAATAAACACAATAAAGTGATAATATTGTGGCACTACAACTGACTATCTTATTGAGGTTTCATCAACTTTGTGGTACTTGGAATACACAGTATTAAAAATATCTTCATTTTTAGCATTCCACACTTAGCAACGCCTTCTGAACTCAAAATTGACTTTTTAGACAATTAAAATGACTTCAAACCCATCATATAAAAAAAAAACTGTACAAGGGATGGCATTCAGCAGAATAAATAGATGAAGGTACGACTTGAAAGCACACTCAGTGTGGTATGGTTCCATGTCGAGCATATGCAGTAATCCTATGTCATCAAGTTCTGAAGGCTGTACACTCGACTTTTTGAAGGAAGTTTAAAGGCGACCCAAGCCACCATCAGGTTCGCCTTTGGACACCTTCTCGAGAACTTCATTCACAAAAGTTGCAGTATTTCCTGCAACTTTGTAAGGATCTGCAACAAAAATAAAATAGTAAATAAATTTTATTATCATTATATATACCCTCATTACAACGACTTCCATGATATAACGACCATATTGTTATCACATTCTACTAAAAAAAAGTCCCAATCTTTGGATTAGTTTGAATGTAATACTATTTTTTATTTATTACAAAGATGACTTGTAATAACGACCAGATCTTAATATATCCCAATCTTACAACAAACACCCAAGGTATTAGAACCCTTTCATTACTGCCAATAAAATTCCCAAATGATTGATTATTTTGTATTTTATGATACTAGGTTGTAAGTACCAGACTTGTAAAGGTCGAATTCATTATAAGAACCAGAACCATTTTAAGATCCAGATACATTGTAAAAACCATTTAAGGACCAGATTCATCGTAAGGACCAAATACACTGTAAAAACCAGAACCATTTAAAGGATCAGATTTATTGTAAGGAACACATCCATTGTAAGGACCAGAACCGTTAAATGGATCAGAACCATTTTAAGGTACAGATACATTGTAAGAACCATTTTAAGGTCCAGATACATTGTAAGAACCAGTTAAGGACCAAATTCATTGTAAGGACCAAATACATTGTAAACACCAGAAACGTTTTAAGGTTCAGATTTATTATAAGGAAGACATCCCTTGTAAGGACCAGATTCATTGTAAGGGCCATATACATTGTAAGGACCATATACATTGTAAGGACCAGAACCATTAGATGGATCAGAACCGTTTTAAGAATCAGATTTATTGTAAGGAACATATACGTTGTAAGAACCAGGCATGTTGAAACAAGATATAACTAGTCTTGTGAGAGGTCATTTTATCAAGGGTCTACTGAATTTAATAGGTTAACACAGAGTTCTGTTGAAACATGAGAACATCTAGTCACTATAGACACAAAATCCAAAACTGTGCTAATATTAAAATTTAGTATCGCAACCTTAACCTAATAGTTTACTATAAATAACCAACTGCTTTAAGAAAATCCTAGTGAAGTTTTTGATTTTTGAAGAAAACAAGTTATTTCAGTTCAAATGAATTGAAGCCAGATTAAAATGTAAGAAAATGAACTTTTTATGACAATTAATTACTATGTCTACCTGCTAATTTAATTTTCATTAATCTGTTAAACATTATACAAAAAAAAGAGAGTAAAATCAATTATAATTTTATGGCATAATTTTTTTTATATTTCTATTAACTGTAAAGGAAGTTCTTTAACTCAGTAAAATAAATAAAAGTATAAATAATTTATGTTCTTAAAAACAATTCGCAACATCAATAGATTTATTTTAATGTGGTTCTCAAACTGTGGAGAGCCATCCTCCAAGGGCGGGGGAAGTGGAGATATCAAAGAGGTCAGGAAACTTTACTAGAATATATATTATTACATTTTATACATCTCACTCCGCATGCCACTCAATGTTAAGATTAAAATTCCCTGATTTTTCCAGGTTTTCTAGAAGATTTTCAAAAAAAATTCCAGACTGCGAAATACAGGAAAAGCAACATATGTTTTTTAAAGATTAATGTTGGGATGCATAAAAATGAAGTGCATGGACATAACCTATAAAAGTGTAAAAAAAAATCAAGAAATTATCAATTTTACAAATTTATAACGAATAGAAAATCATTTATTGATGGCGAGGAAAAGACTATGATAAGGCATCTTCATCTTTTAGAACCTGACAATTCCCCGATTTTTTTTAGGTCATTTTCAATGACAATTTCAAGTTTTTCCTGTTTTCCAGGTGCATGGCGAAGAGGTGGGGGCAACTTGATTATAAAGACTAAAGTAGGATACAAACTTTGAAAATCAATGATTAAACCTTAAATATAATGAACATAAAAGAAGTATTAATTTACCATTAGCAGCCAAAAATGTTTCAAGCTTTTTCGAGCAGTTAGAAACTTTTTTATCGTGGAGATTTTCAATCTTGTACTTGAGTAATTCCCTTGTGTCGATCAAAATGTTCAGCAATTTTTCTGCAAATGAAAATTGTAGTGAGAAAAACAGAAATAATTTCCAAAAAGGTAGGCAACTTAACCTAAGAAATTTATATGGTTACTTTTAAGTAGTAAGCATGTTTAGGCAAATTTGTAGATAAAAGCGGGATTGTTAATATTCTTGGCAACCATACCAGTTTCACTTAAATGTGAAAGGAAAGTTTTAATTTGTGTTAATAGAAAAGCAACGCAAGAACATTTACAATTTTATGTCCATATTCAATTTTCCCAAAATATCTTTCTATTATATACGACTAGGTTGGTTGGTTGGTTGTATGGGGTTTAATGGCGCAAGGGCCAAATGTGGCCAAGCTGCGCCAAACTCTAGATGTTTATACGACTAGCATGCCCGTGCAATAATTATCACATGAACAACTGGCATTACAGTTTTTTATCGTTGAAATTTTTTAATGAACGTAACAAAGCAAGTTTTACATGGGATTTTATGCATATACCCGCACCATGCATACATGCTCTACTTACTATATAATGTAGTATATAATGTAGTATAATATGTTATTTTTCATAGATTTAATAATTAAAATATTGTGTTCGCAACCTCATCTAAAAGGCAGTTTTATGCAGAGCATTGAGAATTATTAGTAAGTAATTGTTTATTCTGAATCTCTAAATGTGCTATACTTAATATATTAAAAATATTTAAAATTGCCAAATATCAACCATAAAAACTTTCGGATAAAGTTGTTCTTACAATAACAAATTTATGGAAATAACAACTTATTATTGAATTGCCAGGGAATACTACTTTGATATAGAAGCATAAGCGACAAATGGGTAGAAAATATTTTATCAAAGATATTGCTTTGCTAAAATAAAATATGAATACTAAAACTGCTAACTGACACCAAAAATAACTTCTCACCAATAAAAATTTCTTCTTTCCAAATTGCTACAATATCATATCATACAGCAGTATTTGAAAATTATAATAACATTAACATTAAAAAACACAAATAGCATTATAATATAGGTATGTACACTGAATAAAAAAGCAATACCTCTTTTTTTTTTAGGAAAAAAAATGTAAGAATTTTTGACATTTTAATGGACTAAAATATAAGTATTCACGTATGGGAAATAAAGAATGTGCATATAGTGTAAAAAATATTTAATTTAACTTGGAAAGATAAAAACAGTTTCTGATTGGCATATAACAATCTCTGCAATGCACTGTCAATGGATTGGTAGAAATTGAAAACTTACTATGCTCTTGCTGAAGTCCATACAATTTGATCTTGTTTGCTTCATGTTGAGCTTTTTTCTTTAATCGACATACTCTATTGAAAAAAAATGTAAATAAAAAATCATACAAGAAAGCATACAAAATATCAACAAGTATTTTACTGTGTTTGGAATAATGATATACAGAAGAATATATATCTATAAGAAATAAATCTATAGAAGAAGTAATGCTATTGAATTAAAATATGAACTAGTATACAGTATTTAGTATACTTTTTTATAAGCATTGTATATATGTTATTGTATTGAAAATGTATGAGATAATCATCACTTAGTAAAATGAATTTGAAATATTTATACACACACATTTTCATATTTCAGAATACATATACATGTTTTCTATAATAATAAAAGAAATTGTCTATCTTTGGATCTCAAAATAACTACTTTCCCTGCATGTAAAAGACAAAAAATTTATATATCAGTACTATTCTTCCTCAAATTGCATGGTGCTCCTGAGGATCAGATTTGCAAACTTCTGTTTAGTTTTTTAAATGATTTTAACAATTTTAGAAATATTGCACAAACAACGCATACATCTTTAAAAAAATATTTCTGAGATTCTTGAACATGCCTTAGAGGGTGAGACTGCCAGAAAGAGGGTGAGACTTCAGAACAATAGGTCACAGGTTCGAGTTCCGACGGGTAAACTAATTATTTTTTTATGTATGCCTTATGGACTTCGAAACAACATTGGGCCAACACCACTAGTATGGATATATGTTATGCTAGGCTAAATATATTAAAAAATTAATAAAAGTAATTGGCCATTTTATTAAATGTATAATATGTAAAATAGTAAGTTCATGTAAATCACCAACTGTAAAGTGTTGAACTTTACTATCAGACTTTTTATAACATGTTGGCATTTCCATCAAACTCACATACATAAAGACATAACTTGCATAAAGTTTTTTCGTGAAGTGATAAAATATGACAAATTTCAAAGTGCTACTTAAAATACTTATATCACAAATCAAAAGTTACTTTTTAACCATCTAAGCATTTAGGAAAATATCAAAATTGTAAAATTGTTTTCTTTGCAATTTCATGTGTATTGCCAGAAAAACTGAAAATCCATTGACGCCTTAACACATTCACTGCCAGTGGGAGATAAAGGCAAGAGTCAACTTGCTTCTTTTTCTTACACCGGCAGTGAACGTGTTAAGGCGTCCAGCTCTGTCCGAAGGTCAATATTAAATCCTGAATAAATGATTTGCTAGTAAATAATAACCTAGCACAATATAGTCAAATCATTCATTTTCTAAAGATACATGAATAAAATTGATAAAAAATATGGTTATGTCAATACAGCACTTATTAAATCCCAACCACTTTCTAGCACACCCTATGCTCAACTTACCTGGAGGCCAGCTTATTCTTCTCTTTTCTGGACAGTGGCTTTGCGCTGCCACCGCCTCCCTCCACACAGTAGATGGCCCTGTTGAGCGCCCTTAGCTCAACGCCGATGCCGTGCAGCTTCCGCGGGTCTGGGGTGAGGTCGTTACCATCCCCCCGCCTCGCCTTCCCAGAGTGCTTCACGGGCAGGGCACACTCCTCGTGGAACACCGGATCAAAAGGGTCGCTGGGCGTATGGGGATCGTTGGTGGAGGGTCCACGAGGCAGGATGTGCTGAGCCCTGGCACCACGAGACTGCAGGTTGTACTGCCAGAAGTAGCGATGCTTACGCGGGGCTTTTTCGGTCCCACTGGGGGGGAAGGAGGTGGAGAGGGGGTCGTCGCTCTCGTACTGGTAAATGTCTGCAAGAAGGAAATAGGTAAAGATGAGAACTAATAGCAAGGTATTGAGGTAACAGTTATTGGAAATAATTACGAAAAAAAACTTTAGTTATTACTTTACTTTAGTCCATGAAAATTTCAATCAAAACTAAATTAGGAAAATTTTGAAGACCTTATAATAATTTTGGTTGAAATGGAAATACACATAAAAATACGACCATGTTAAGAACGTTTTAATAATTTTAGTTAAAATAGAAATACACATTTTCACGACAGACCAAGCACTAGCAAGGTTAATTTAGTAATTATAACATCCCAGATGCAGATTGAAATGTTCCTTAAATAATGTCACACTTACAGAATTAACAATATTCACTGGTACAGCTTAAATAATTCAACTTCCTCATTTTATCAACAGCATTATAATTTAAACCATCTATATTTTTTAATATATCTAGATAATAAGCTTGTACATTGAATTAAATCTTGTCTAACCTTTCTCTTTTCCAAAGTATGCATACTTAACATTTTAATCTATTTTCATAATCTCTGAACCATTTTAGTAGTCCTTTGTTGAATTTTTTTTAATATCAATGTCTTTTTACAAATAAAGAATATATTTTGAAAAAATAAAGGGAATCAGAAACCAAATTTTTTTTGCAAAATTCTACACAACAACATACATTAATGCAATAATTTCTGTTGTAAAGCAGTGTTATATTAAACAGAACAGTAATAAAAATTAATGTTCATAGATTGCTCATAAGTGAAATGCAAGAAAGGAAAAGAATGTAAAACCCCCAAAACAATACAAATGTAAAAATTTGATTGGAAGGACAATTGATTGAGCAATTTGCATAGTTCAGAAAGAGAGAGAGAGGGTGACCTTGGGGAGATCAGGAGTGATTAAAGGACTCCCTCGGCTGTTAGCCTCTCCACAAAAACAAGGACTGGTCCTGCAACTTCCCCAAAGACCTTGAGAGTTCACAGAAGTGGCAAGATTATTCTCTGAATGCATAATTTATCCTCTAGATGTTGGCAATGGGAAGAGGTGTTTTGCATGATTTTAGAAGGGATAGGTGATGCTAAGTGAATGCAAATGGCAAAACTGCCCTAGTAACATACTAATTTGGGATACGCTTTTTGTTGACACATCAAAGGATTTTTTTTTTAGTTGATTAAAAAAAGCAAACTGATATTTAAGCAGAATATTAATATATTAACTCTCTGGTGACCTGACATCACGTCTAAGGAACTCCGTGTTTTCCAACAATGCACAAAATTTTTAAATTAGTGAAAGTATTCAATTTTACAATATTGTATTCAATTTTACAATATTGTATTCAATTTTACAATATTGTATTCAATTTTACAATATTGTATTCAATTTTATAATATTGTATTCAATTTTACAATATTGTATTCAATTTTACAATATTGTATTCAATTTTACAATATTTTTTTAATTTAATTTATTTAGGTATAATACAAGAGCTATCTTATTACCATAAATTAACATGTTTGTAAAAATAATACATTTACATGAAAAATTATATAAATTTCCAAAAAGTGAAAACAACTATAGAATGGCACAATTCGTTTAAGCATTAGTGGGTTAATATAAATCTAATTTAACAGACATTTGACCCTCTAAAGATTCAAGAAGTCTGTAGCATATGTGAGTATCCATTTTTTTCCCAAAATGCACATAAATTTTAAATACTCAATGATGCAACACTTCAAATCCAAAACTTTGGGGATTTATATTAACCCTTTAAATGGAGGTCCATATTATAAAGTTGTTTTCACGTAAAAAATTATATTTCCAATGCATGTATTTTATATTTCTTTAACTTTTAATTTATTTAATATATGTAGTTTTAGATTTTAAAAATATTTCAAAATAAGAGTATTTATATGAATTTAAGTTTTACGGGCACACTGGGAAAGCTAGTGAACCATGGACAACCACTAGAGATGTCCAATCTGCTTAAGGGGGTCAAACAATTAAAATTGCTTTTTATTATAAAATAATTCAAATTGGCTTTTATATTTAAACCAGCTTTTGGGAGAGGTAATTATTGTAAAACTCTTTACTAATATTGTTAGTAATATTGTATCTTTTAGGTAATACACTTTTTTTTAAAAAAGCTTTCTACATCATTTAAGCATCTACAACCACTAGAATTTATAAATTTTGATTTTCCTAGATATCAAGTTTTTCAAAATGCTAAGGCTTTTTTTATTATTGATGGAGAAATGTATATTTTTTAAAGCATATTGTAAAATATGAGCATAGTATAAATTGGTACACAAATTAGCTTTACAAGTAGTAGTTTTTTTTAATTACCAAACTAAAAAATAATTGAGTTTCAAGAAAACATTTTGCGTTATTATGAAGAATAACTACTGGTATATAAAAATCAAATATGTGTAGTATACAAATATTTTATGCCAATTCTTTTGTATTATATCTCAAAGGACATGAGAAAAAAATTTGGTGAAAATCACAAGTCGGCTTAAAAATAAAACCATGTATATTTAAAACCTAAGATTCAGCAGCCGTTGTTGGCAACAAAATCCTAGGTAAATGTTTTATGCTTTCTAGAACACAGCACCAAGTAAGCAAGTTTTTGTAATACAATACAAAATAATAATTGTAATATATACTAAAATTTAATATAAATTTCTAAAAATTCAACCTAAATTTTGTAGAAAAAAAAATACAAAAAAGGAATTTTTGTGTGAAAAATATTTTTCTCTTACATAAATTTAAATAATACAGATTTAAAACTTTGATTCAAAAAGTCAAAAATAAAGTTTTAATGGTATTGTGTTCCCTTAATTAATGTAGGTTTATTAAATTACTCATATTTTAGTCACATAATTATTAAGGAATAATTTCTTAAGTTCCGATTTCACAGTAGTATTATCATTTGCTTTTTTGAAGATATTTATACTAGCCTGCTATTCAGAAGAACAACATAGGAGAGTGAAATAATGAGTTTTTTTAAAAAATAATATTACGTATTTCTGTGTAGACAGGTTTGGTGCATATATAATCCATCATAGTTAGTTGGTCTCACATTGGTTTTGATGTGGAAGTTTGTAAAATAAGCCGATTGCTCATGTATTGTTGATATCATCCCAGTTTGTGGCTTTAAATTAGGAGGTAGTATTTCCAAACCCTCTTAAAAGGACAAGTTTGTTCTAACAGAAATTGTATAAGTATCCGATTTTTGTGAAGGAAATTCCTTCCTAAGCGTAAAAAAGTCCATTTTAGGTAGAGTAAGTTAGAAAATGTAGTAGGGGCAATTGCACCCAATGTCCACTGCACACAAAACTGTGAGATGCACGAAAAAGGCACCCACCCTCGTCAGACGAGAAGTCATCTTCCTCCTCATCGTCGTCAAAGAAGCTCCCCGACTCGTCGTCATTGGAGAGCGAGAGGGAAGAGAATCCGCTGAGCGACCTCTCCGTGACGGACCTGGGTCCGACGCTGCCGCTGGGCGAGCTGGACAGCGGTTCAGTCTTCACCTTCGTCCGGAAGTAGGAGGCCATGGTCACGTCAGGGGGAGCGGAAGAGGACAGCAGGCCACTGGAGTCCTGTTGCTGGAACCTGTGAAAAGCGCAGGCTTCAGTTCTATTGGATCATTCAGTGTTTACAATGTGTTGCCTTTCAGCAAAGATTCAGTTACCTATTACTCTGAACCAGCTATTAATAATTTGGTATCTGTAGCAGTGATAAAGGTGCAGGGCCTGATAAACAATGAAAGCAAGGGAAGTACCATCTTCAAATCTTTTGCCCTCAAATAAACACTGGCCCAATAAATAAAACTAACGAGCACTATAATTCATATCCTTTCATCACTAACATAACTTGCAATTTAAATAATGCATGAAACATATTAAATAAGAATTGAGTATTCCTAATGTTCTATGTTTTTTAAGGTTATTTTTAATTAGTATTTTTTTTTCATTTACATTTAGTAACAAACTAAATTTAGGTAGTTAAATATTTGTATGGTAGGCAAAGCCTTATGGATCTATTCGGTAATTGGAATCTGATAAGATTCTGAAAAATCTATTTCTACTAAATAGGTACTATCAAGTCTAATACTGAGTGCATTACTCTATTTGCTCTTACTAATGGTGTGTTATATATCATTAATAATTATGTTAACTAATCCTTTGAGGTCTCTAAGTCAGCAGCAGCATAGACAATGAATTCAAAATTATGAGGACTACTAGTTCCATATCCAGAGTATTTACAATATAAAAAAACTGCCGATTAGATTTCATAATACATTACCAATTCGAATAATGAGAACGTTATTCTATTTACTCAGAGCATCTCTTTAATGATGTGTTACCTATTATCACAATATTTATGTTACCTATTACTCTGTGCCACTCTTAGAGGCGACGAAGGTGCCATATGCGACGGACTGTCCAAGGTAGCGTGGTTCTGTTGACTGCCGCCAGACGCCGCACCGAAATAAGAAGAATCGGACGCTGGACTGTTCTGGGGGCAAAGAGGGGGGAACCTGCTGTCCAAGAACTGCTGCCCCAGGTGCATTTGGGGCTGCTGGAGCCGAGACGGGGCCGGACAGCTGGACGATAACGAAGGCTGCACGTTCTGCTTGATGTCGATGTAGCCGCTGGGCACGTAGTTCAGGCCGAAGGAACTACCGCTGGGCACGGGGGACGAGACAAAGTGGCTCTCAAGAGCCATGCCCGCCGGGAACGATTTGCAGAGCCCGACCTCCTGCTGGCTCTCCACGGCAACCGGAAACGACTTGGAGAGCAATTCCAACTGGTAATTGCTGCTGTCCTCGCCGAAGAAGCTGCTGCCGCTGTTGAGCGAGTAGTCGAACTCGCGCGAGTTCAGTTCGGCCAGGGTCGGGTTGCTACGGAGGTCGCGGAGCACGTCGTCCTCGTCGTCGTCTTCGCCCCTTGTCATCTCGTCGTCGTACTCAGGCAACGGGGGCATCGCGGGGTCCACGGCCATGCGCTGGTCGTGGCAATAGAAGTTCTCACCGTCCCAGAACGAGAAGGACTCCAGCGGGTCGAGCAGCTCATCCATGGGCACCTGCTCCAGCTGCTGCTGTCCCTGCTGGTGCAGGAATCCCTGATGGTGCATGGCACCGGGGAAGTCGAACGGTTCCTGCTTGATGGCGAATTTGGTCGGGTCTTGGGACTGGACGTCGAGGAGGTTCCCCTGATTCGGGTTGGCGGGACTGGCGGTCGCCCAAGACTCCATGATGGCGGTCGCCAATTCAGAAATTTGGCTGATGTCCATCCCGCTCATGGTTGAATCGACTGTCAAAGAAAGAGAGAGAATTATCCACAGAGTTCTAACATAAAATGTAACGGCAGGGAGCATGTTCTCGCCTTTTTCTTCTGTGGCGGTTGGGTTTTTCCTCCGAGAGGCTGGATTGATTGTCTGCTTTAACCAATCTAACGCAGCACCACGAAGGGAAAACGGAACCACCACAGAGGAAAAATAAGAGGACATGTTTCGTACTTTTAAAGTTGGTTAGTTGTTGAATTAACGTCGCAATAGAGATGCACAATGAGCTATTAGCGGTATCTATATCGAAAGATGAGGGACCATTTTTTACGTGTGCGGAATCGCGGGTAATAGATAGTATAACATAAATCAGTGAATGAATGCATGCGTTTTGTTGCAGCAACAAAACTATGTTTAATAACATACGTTGAATCGTTTTAACTTTCTGTCACTTTTTTTTCCAGTACCCCTCGTAAAAATTTGAAAAAATATTTTTTTTAACTACATAGCATTCAAGGCTACATAGCAGCCAAGTATTATTTCAACCAAATTTGAAGAAAATCGGAGCAATATTAAAAAAAGTTAGTAAATTTTTGCGAAATGTTTTTTAAAAATTCATTTCGTAAAATCTCATGTTATTTTTAATTTTTGGCCAAATTTCTTGACATTTAGCAGGGATGCTACTCACTACAAGAAAAGTCTATTTTTTAAATCAAAAGTAAATCCGACAGTATTTGTATAAACAACAGGTACGTCAGGTACGTAGGTAAGGGGTGTGGCTCAGGGGGTTCAAACCCCTCCCATTGAAAGTTACAAAAAAAAGAGGGAAAAAAATTAAAAATCGAATTACTGTAAAAATCATAAAAAATACTTTAAAAACTAGAAAATTTTCAATTTCTAGTGTAATACTTCTTGTTGAGTTGCATGAGGAAAAACTTGATATTTTCCGGGGGTACTTTCCCGGAGAATAGTTTTCAAAAGGCTTCAAAAACATGTTTTGAGGTCATTTTTATCTCAAATTCAGCGTAACATGACGTCATCGTGTTTCATTATATAACATTTGAATTTCGGCGACGAAGGGAAGAGATTTTAAAACGGGATCCATATATTACTTTAAACAAGGAATCTAAAAATTTAAATCTGTTCTCTAAATTTATTTCATAATTAAGGAGTGATGTTTACTCATTTTAAAAATAGTTAATAACTGATATTGGTAATGATTTCATGAAAAAATAAATGATAAATGTAGCTGTTTCGGTACTTATATGCCAACGTATTCCTGTTTACTTGTAAATAAAAATTATTAATTTTAAAAAATTGGGGGGGCGGGGGGGTATTTTTTTGGATGGGGGGGGGGGAGAATAAGTTACTCAGTCACTGAACCACCCCCATGAAAAATCTATACCTACGTGCCTGATAAACAAGATCCAGTGTCTGGGAGAACAGTTTACACTTAGCCCACATTCCACAATAATGTGATTAATTACATTTGTTAACACAAAACAGCGAGCCTTTTTCTGGTTTAATGATATTCAAGAGTTGCAACACCCTAGCAGCAGATTTAATATATTTAAGAATATTATTGTAATGACCATTACATAATAAAACAAATGTTTAAATAAGGAGGAGAAAGGGCCAGAAATGCGTTATTATAGTCATAAAGGGTGGAAAAAAAATATTTTTGATAAAATAAGGGAAAAAGGGACCATATTCTGAAAAAAAGGGACTTTTAAGTACCTCAAGTAACAAAAAGGACTTTAAGGTGAAAAAGGGACCTGTTGCGAGGTCTGAAAGTATAAAAGCCGGGATTACACAATTAATGTATGGTTCAAAAATACGAGGCATTGTTCCCGAGTCTTTCATTCGATCCGTAGCCAATGGCTCAACGCGGGTGTTTTTGAATATAAGAAACGCTCCTCTTTCATTAGCTTGTTCTTTAGCTCCATTTAAAAGTTTGACAATCACTTGGGAATCATCCGGTCAAAGAACAGGAACGTGATGTAAATGTTCCATACAAAGAACGTAAATATCAAACATGTATCTCAAATGCAAAGGGTTAATATATGGTTCGAAGTTGTATCATTTCACTCAATTTTACGAGAAAAATAATATAAAATCATATATGTTTAATTAGTAATATTTTTCTGGCAGAAATCAAACTAACTAAAAACAAAAACTCATTCCAATCTATACACAAACTGCAGCTCAAATAACCGATTTTCTGAAAGTTTTCGTCTTGGTAAATTTAAATCCGCCATTCGAAATCCCGAAAATAGGAATTTTAATTGTGTTTCTAATTTCTGTTAAGGCGTTACCTTAACAAATGTGATTTAGTTCTGTTAATTTATCACTCTGATTACCTTTAAGAAATATGAAACCAACTAAGAAACACTTTTACACTCCTAAAAAAGCTTTTTGGATCACTAATGACGCTAATCGAATTCGGTAACCGATGGCATTTTTGTGCGACATGGGTTGGTTGGTTTGTTAATTAACGTCGCACTAGAGCTTCATAGTGGGCTATTGGCGACGGTTCGGGGTCTATCTCGAAGGAAAGACCCGGGAACGATGCCTCGTATTTTAGAACCATGGTCAGATGACGAGGAAACACCTGAACTGGCACCCAACGCCTTGAATAGACGTCGGGACTTTGGACCCCGATCAGATGTATCGTGCACCAGTCCCGTATACACGCCAGTATAATTTGTTGGATATTCTGGACGACTTTCTAGTATATTTGTAGCGAAGCTGGCAACTCTCCGATCGCAAGATCACTACTTTTTTTACTTTTCTATGTCAAGTCCATTTCACGGATTCGAACCACCAATCCTCTGATTAGTAGCTGAACGCCTTACCAACTGAGCAACTGGGGCTCTGTGCGACATGGGAGATCCAGTTTTGTACAGGTCAGTCAGTTATTTTTAAAATTACGCTTGCTTTTAACACTAGAATACTAACCATGTTGTTTAATAAATTACCATGTAAAGTCTATGAGAGATGATTAGTATTCTGGGGTTAAATGAAATTAAAATTCACTGTATCACACTTTAGAATATTCTATATGAAATTTAAAAAATAATAATAATAATAACCCGCCAAGTCCGTTGTTTATCTCACTTGTTCAAAGAATCGTCTGCGGATAACAAAGGCAGAAACACGCATACGTCACTTGATGACGAAAGGGAGGAGCCATCTACATGGTGGTTATTTTTAGATGGTTAGCCGTCGGAAGCTTAAATAGATGCTGATTTGATTTGAAAACCAAGCACAAAAGGAATTACGTGACTGTCACAATGGAAATGACAAGGACAACCTCAATTAAAAAAAATGAATGATGCCTTGTTCTTAAAACATGAACAATGTCAAACGAAATATCAAGATAATTTAAACGTTATAATATAAATTTAGTACTGTTCCCACATTGTCACACTGTTGGTTAATAGTGACAATTAGGGATCTGACCCGAAGAAAAAACCCGAACACAAGAGCCTTAAATTTATATTCTCGGTTGGTCGTATTATGGAAGTTTAAAGAGTGGGGTGTCAGATTCGTCATCTGACAAAACTTCATAATTGCGAGGCAGTGTTTCATGGTCTTTCCTTAGGGACATATACTGAACCGCTACAGAGGTTGCGTGGCACAGTATCCAGCTAGCAGTCAGAATGCGAGTTCGAATATAACGTAATTTTACAAATTTAAACTGTAGCGATTTCGAGATCGCAGGGTTCTTCTATTAAAATTTTTTTTTAAAAAAACTAGACATTGAAACCTTATTCTGAGTAGAAACTATGATTTTACCAAATATCTTCAAAATCATATCATTAGTTTCCGAGGTAAGAACAATCAAAACACAGACCCCCTATAAATTTATCATATTACTTTAAATTTACTTATAAAAGCTGTTTAAATGTACTATTTAGAAAAACTCTGGATACGGTATACATTAACATAATTTTCGATAAAATCATTTATTGTTGCTGATAATTCCACTCCGAGCTCCGTTGCACTCTCGAAGTGGAGATTCGAACCCACAACTCCCCGATTATGGGCACGGTAATTTACTACTGGCCCAGGAGCCAACCGTTGGAAGAAAAAAAAGTGCGTGATAAAATAAATGAATGAACCATAACACGAATATAATTAAATCAGAACGAAACATAGTCGATAAAATATGGAGGGGTCAACATAAACTTTTTATTAATCCTGACGTCTGCGTCCATATTTACTCAGAAAGAAGACCCAAACCAGACGAAAGGGTACAAGCGAGTGATAACAGTTCATAAAAGCCTTCCCCTCACAGACGAAATCTGTCGACTGTTTCAACACATGAAAATACTGGCGAAGTGCAAGACAGTCAATGTCTGGATCGTTATCAATTCCGTAACAGGTACTCCGGTTCACAAAATGCGCCCTCTATTGCGAAAAAGTTTAGCTTAATCTTAAAAGTTTAGAAAAATTTAACTTAAGTGACAACTTTTATCGTAATTTTAACGTGAATACTTCTTTAAAATCGGGTCGGCGGTTAGTAGCAGAGACTTGAGCGACATAGAAGTGGTAACCTTTTAAAGACCTATAACTCCAGGGGGAATCCGTCCATTGCATGGAGGTAAGAATAACCTCCATGCAATAGACGGATATATTGCATGGAGTAGACGGATCCAAGTAATAGACGGATTACCTCCATGGTCTATTGAGATTTATGACCTCCCAATCGTGTAGAGGAAGACGGGCCATATCGACCAGGCTAATCATTAATCCCCCCCCCCCCCCCCCCTTAACTTTATACTCCGACAGGTTTAACCGCTGTAACTTTCATTCTAATCGATGGATCGTAGAATGTGTGCTTAAATTGAAGAGAACGACGAGTTCTACACTATTTCATTTGTCTACTTGACAGTTTAAACCTTTTGTATGAAAACTGTGTGGGGCGAAAAGTGACGATTTGTAAAAGACTTCACTATTAAGCCAAAATATCCCATTTAAGTTCAACTACGACACAGGAAACTTAAACAGTTTGAAAAAACAATTCAATACATACAAAATTATATCAAGAAGTATAAACTTATGACAAGTGTAGCGTTGTTATATATAACTTAACGAAAGCGTCAGAAGGAGCAGGGGCGCGTACAGAGTATTCACTAATCAAATCTTAGGGTACATTACGGACTGTGCCCACCCCAATTATTATTTTATATTTTTTTTTCTAATAACACGCTAACGGTTACATAACTTAACTCAATTCAATTTTACCCTTTGAAAGCCTCGTATCAACTTTAACTCTGAGATTAACTAACGCTTAAAGCTGCCTAAAAAAATTGGGAATAGTAAAAAGTTGATTGGTGCACCGTATTTTTGTTTATTAAGGTGTAGAATTTATCTCATTGTTTTTCTGACCAAAAATATAAACCCCTTTCCCGCCAAATAATAAGAAAGAATGTGACAACTCAACTTAACTCGACAAAGCAACAACAAAAAATAAACTAACATTTAAATATCGTTTGTATATTACTACCATTTCCAACTTTCCTCACTTGTTTATGTTCACACAGAAAGCCCTCCGGAATAAAAAGAAGAAAAAATCCATTTTATTTCAACAACATTAAATAAATTACCCAGTTCAAAATACAACCGCGAAAAAACACAAACAAATAGGAGGCGTGAATTTTGGAATGATGCAAGCGCGGGAAGAGAAGCTTTTTGTCACAACCTTGATAGCCAACAACCAAAAGGTAAAATTGTTCTAAAAACCATCTGCAATCTGCACGGCCTTGACTCGCACCGATGCATGTATAAAGTCAGCTGATACTCAAAGAACGTACGAGTAGAGTTGGCTGAATGCCAAGCGCCAGACGTCTTCAAAATGAGTTTTTCTCTTGTGTTTACGGTTACATAACGCGGGCAACAGATAAAACAAGAATGTTTTGTTTAGAACGTTTGGGGGGAAAAAAATGGCGGACAAATAAGACTTACAAGTATACTCGAGTATTCAAAGAGTAAAGTTTGTACTCCTGCTTTTTTTTCACACGGCCAACTGGTTTATCAGGAGGTACAAAGGGCAGCTGACGCTTGTTTAAAGGGAACTATTTATAAACAAGCAGTATTTAGAATGAATTATCGGATGTAAACACGGAAGACAATTTTCCCGCCTTTTGATAAGGGCGAATTAAGAAGGTCGCCATTGCACTTCGATGTTCCATTTAATAAGTTTCTTTCATTTGTAGACGTTTTATAGGGTACACAGAATAATCAAAACATAACTTTTTTTTAATACAATTCTTTTGAAATTTTAGCAACACAATACTTCATATTTATTATGAAGATGAGCACAATTTGCAAGCAAAATATTAATATTTTTTTTAATTACAATTTTCAATTATTATTTTTTTTTGTCACTTTCATATGCATTTAAAAAATTATAATAAAACATTGAAAACCCAATGTGGAAGATTATTTAAAAAAGTTTGAATGAAAATGTGTTTTTAAGATAGGTTTTCTTTAAAAGTTCATTGTAATTTAATATTTTACAAAAAAAATATTATTTTTATTTTTACTTTTTTTATCAAAAAGTGTTAAATATGTTTAGGCAATAGCATATTAAAGTATCAAGGAAATCCAAATAATAATAATGTACCTGGAACATGTCAACAACAATAAATTTTCACTAATCGAGAAAATCGCATTGAAAAAAATAAGCACTAGCTATATAAAGGTACAGAGAAGCAAATATAAACAATACAACATATATAAATGAAAATGTACGTAAATCATGATAGCAATAGAGTATATTTTAAGGAATTTTCACTGAGCGACAAAAACAAAAATCTATAGATATCGTCTTCATATCCCCCCAAAAAATTAATTCATAAAATGATTATTCACATTACGAAATGCCTAAATGAGTTATTGGTTATTGTAATAAAAATATTTTTTCCCATTAGCCGTTTCATGAAACACAAGAATTTTCTTAATCAAAATTTTAGGTACCCAAAAAAATTGTACAATTAAAAATTTCTCTTTATTTGCTGAAAATTATAGTTTGGAATCTTTTAAATATCCTTACAAAATTCTAGAACTGTATACATGTTTTTTTAATGAGTTATTTGAGATTTTATGCTGGATGACAAGAACGTTTTTCAAAGAATGGAAACTTTATATCGTTTCATCTCAATGTTTGGTTTTCTTGATATTAAGTTTTTCAAAACGCTTCGGCCTTTTCATTATTAATGGAGAAATGTAAAAAAATTTAAGCATCATAATTTATTATTTATGCAATACAGATCCCTTTTAAGGCCCTTGTACTCAATAGATCTTAACATGTGAAGTATCAGAAGAAAGAGAATTTTCATTTAGCAGTGACGAATCGCACGTTCATCTCATATATATCAAAGTTTTTTTTTAAAAGTATATTTAAAATAATTCATGTAAAGGTGTTTTCTAAAACAAACTGTTGATAATGCTAGGAATGAGCTATATGAATGAGCAGAAGCATTAAACTTTTATGATTTGTTTGGCTATAAGAAACACGTTAATATATTTCGCCCTTACAACGAATGTGTGTGTAGGGAGGGGGGGGGGGGGTCATGCGCTAAATGTCGCACGGGCATGCTACTATTGTAAAATATGTGTATATAATAGTTATTAAAATACTAACGTAAACACATTTGAGTTTTAAGTAAAGTTTTGTGTTATTATGAATAAATATTTATATAAAAATCAAATACATGTAGTATACAAAATTTTAATGCCAATTCTTATGTATTATAGATTAAAGCATCTGAGAAAAAAAATATAAATATTTAAAAAAAAAAGCATTAGTGTTTTTAAAAAAAAAGCTTTAAAAAACTTAGAATTAAAAAAAAAAAATTATGGATTGTTTGTGTAAAAATGTTTTCTTTTATATAAATTTATATAATATATTTATATATTAAAATTTTGATTCAAAAAGTCAAAAAAAGTTCAAGTAGTACCGTGTCCCTATAAGTCATGAGTTCGGATAAATATCACCTCTAAATGAAAACTAAATAAGAATAATGGATTATATTTCATTTGGTTAGGGGTCATAACATCACATGAACATAACGTCGAGTCCTCTGGACAAATCATAGAATCTTAAAATCTCGAGCGCAATTCACGTTTTTCAAATACATATGTTTTTATCATTTGAACTCATGGTGACTTACAAACCATCTCTATATTTATTATTATTTGTATTACAATTCTTAGAAGACACAAAAAAATTCAAACTAAATTTAAAGGGGGGAAGAGGCAAATAGTAGTTTGGTCACGAAACATCAGATTTTTTTTTTCAAGTTTCTTTTCATAGAGAAAAAATAAAATAATCTTTCTAAAAAAAAAGGAAAACCGACCTTAAAGAAAAGCTCTAAAAAGTAAAAAATAATTTTTAATTTTACAAACACATTGAAAAATTTTAATTTAATGTCAATTTTATACATATTACAACTTTTTGAAATCATCGCCAAAATTTAGGTATGATTTTTGAAATTTGGCACCAACTTCAAAAAGTTGTAATAATTATAAAATTGACATTAAATAATTTAATTTCTTCAATACGTTAGTAAAATTAAAAAAAAAAATTAATTTTTAGCACATTTTCTTTAAGGTCGGTTTTCCTTTTTTTAAAAAAGAGATTATTTTCTTTTTTCTTTTTTTAGTTTTTAATTTAGCAGGGGCGATGGGTAAACGAAATGTCATTGTTGTACAACTTCTGTTAAACATTTCCGTCTTCTTAAACACAGCCTTCTGTTAAACACAACCGGATTATTTTTTTGCAGATTTTGCTTAAGAGGATTTTTCTCTATCCAGCTAAATAAAAAGAATTTTCGAAATTGGACAATATTGTTTTTAAACGGTCCGGTTACTTGAGAATTCCGGATAGTTAAATGACGGATAACCGGATAATTTTTTCAAATGGCTCCCAAGTGAAACATCCCCTATCCAACAAAAACAAATTGTCCAAATATCTAAACTATACTCGGGGACAACCAAAGTTGAAGCGGAAGTTATGAAATGTATAAATATTCAATGGGGGAGTTTCACGCCAAGAATACCGCCGTTCCAACCACGGAACATGGAGAAAAGTCCGCGACGCCGAAGAGGTTCCGTAGGAATAGCATGGAACTTCAGTTCCTGTACTATAATTTTAAGTTTTTGTCATTAAATAATATCTCAATATAAAAATATTTACTTCATGTTATATTTGAAGGTTTTGTATTAAAAGATAGACATTGCTTATGTGAATAATAACTATTTATTATTAGAGCAGCCGTGTTGTTTTCGATTTCAGTTGCCAGATTGCTAACATAAATATATAGTTACAGTTGCAGTTATTCAATCTATTACAATACTCCCTTTATAAAAAAGATAAAAGGTATAAAAAGTTGCTGGCACAGTCCTAAAGATTTAGTCTATTGGGTTGTCTTCTGTTTCGAGGTGGATTGCGTCGAATTGGAGTGAGACAGACAGGTTCAGCAGCTGAAGGGATTTGGGCATCAGCAGCAGAGTCTGGCAAAGGAGTTGAAACCTCTGGCAAGATTTCTATCCCCTTGGGTGTTGTGGACGGTGGAGGAAACATGGTTCCTGTATCCTGGGTATGTATTGGGATACTCGCAAGTGGTGAGGGACTAGCCTCAAAAGTAGGATAGGAAACAACATCTGTGAACTCGGGTTTGGGAAAGTCCACTTCAGAAGCTGGACGTAGCTGATCTAAATGGGCAGAGAACTTCTTTCCATCTATCTCAACGATCCAGGTTTTGGTACCTCGGGGTTCTATTAAAACACCACGAACCCATTTGTTACGGGAACCTCTATAGGAACGTATCCACACATTCTGACCAGAGAGTAAACTCTTTTTCGAAGAATGTGATCTATCGAACAGCTGCTTCTGAATGTTCTGTTTCTTCTGCACATGGTGTGTAGTACAGGGATGAATCAAGTTCAGGAGAGTCCTGATGGGACGTCCAAGGAACAGTTCAGCAGGAGACAGTCCAGTTGTGGAATGTGGAGCCGAACGGTATGCAAGCAGAAACCGTTTAACTTTATTTACAACAGAGTCACAGTCCTTGCCATCTTGAAGCATTTTCTCCAGAGCATGTTTGAAAGTTTGTACCGATCGCTCAGCTAATCCATTTGATTGCGGATGATAAGTTGGCACAAGTGTATGCATAATTCCTAAAGACTTTAGGAAATCTTTAAACTCGTCGGAGATAAATTGTGGTCCATTGTCGGAAACCAACTTCAAAGGCAGTCCATACCGTGAAAACAGTTCCTGTAATGCATTGATGGTGTGTGTCGAAGTTGTCAAGGACATCTGCAGTACCTCCAACCATTTTGAATGACTGTCCACTACTATCAAGTAGTTGGTTTGATTCTTCTGACCATAATCAATGTGTATACGATCCCAGGGTGCCTTCGGCCAAATCCAGGATTGCAGAGGTGTAGTAGGTGGGTTATTGGCTGTTACCTGACATGCTTCACATTTAGCTGAGATACTCTCAATGTCTTGATCCAATCCAGGCCACCATATATGACTTCTAGCTACTGCCTTCATCTTGGTTATTCCTAGATGTGTGTCATGAAGCAAGTCCAGCATGTGATTCCTATGTACTGAAGGAATAACAACCCTCATTCCCCAAAGGAGACAATTTCCATCTACGGATAATTCATCCTTTCTGGTGAAAAATGGCTTTAAGTCGGGGTCTTGATTACAGTTAGGGAAACCGTACTGTACATACTTGAGCACAACTCCAAGAACCTTGTCTGTACGAGTTGCCTGGACAATGTCATCAGAGGTAATCGGCATGTCTTCCACGTAGGAAACTTTGAAGATATCAGACGGATACAAGTCCTTGTTTAGGTCTTCAATTGGCAAGCGTGAAAGCGCATCTGCATTCTGATGTAATTCACCTTTTTTGTATTTAATTGTGTAATTAAATGAAGATAGTAGTAGGGCCCACCTTTGCAAGCGTGCAGCAGCCATAGTTGGAATAGCTTTATCTGGTGCAAAAATTGTCACTAGGGGTTGGTGATCTGTATACAACAGAAACTCACGACCGTATAAGTACTGGTGAAACTTTTTACATCCAAAAATAATCGAAAGAGCTTCTTTCTCAGTTTGAGAGTAATTTGCTTCAGCTTTTGTTAGAGTTCTCGATGCATATGCAACAGGTCGTTCGACACCATCGACAATGTGTGACAGGACTGCTCCTAAACCAACAGGGGAAGCATCACATGATAACTGTAAGGGCAGTCTTTCGTCATAATGGACTAACACACTATCTGACATCAATAAAGATTTGCACTTTTGAAAAACTTTGTCACATTCTGCAGACCAATGCCATGGAACATCTTTGTTCAACAAATTGTGCAAGGGTGATAACAAGGTAGATGCATTTTTTATAAATTTGGAATAATAGTTGAGAATTCCTAAAAAGGATTTTAGCTCGGTAACATTTACTGGTACCTTGATTTCCTTAATGGCATTGATTTTTTCTTGTGTTGGGTGAATGCCATCTTTATCAATAATATGACCTAAGAACTCCACACTGGTTTCTAGATATTGACACTTTTCTGCATTTAGATGGACATTATATTTACGAAAGCGTTCCAACACTTTCTCAAGTGTACTGAAATGTTCATCCACTGTTATCGATGAGATGAGAATGTCATCTTGAAAGCATATTACATGAGGTATGCCTTGCAATATCTGCTCCATTGTTGACTGAAAGATGGCAGCAGCAGAACTTATTCCATACAACAGCCTGTTTGGGCGTACTAAACCCATTGGTGTGTTTAGTGTAAGCAGTTCTTGGGATGCAGAATCCAACTCAATTTGTTGGTATACATGTGACAAATCCAATTTTGTGAAATATTTTCCACCACGAAGAGTAGCAAACAGATCTTGTTGAGTAGGTAGAGGATACTGGTTCACGTCTAAATACTTGTTGACAGTCACTTTGAAGTCGCCACAGATCCTAACAGAATTGTTCTTTTTAGGAACGACTACAATTGGCGTAGCCCACTTGGAATGCTCAACAAAGTTCCAAACTCCCCTCCTCTCTGTTTGTTTGACTTCTTCACATACTGCGGTTTTCAAGGAATATGGCACAGGCCTCGGTTTGCAGAAAACTGGTAATGCATCGTTACGCAATCTGAGAGATGCTTTAAAATGCTTGATAAGTGAGGTGTTTGCTTGGAATAGATCTGTGTATTTTTTCTTTAAAGAATCAACAGTCTTGACATTGCCAAGGGCAGCATCAACAACAAAAATTTCATTCCAATTCAGCTTGAATTTGGACAACCAGTTCTTTCCAAACAAAGATGGTCTATTTCCTTTCACTATCACTAAAGGTAATTTGTAGCTTTGAGAATTGCACAAAACTTGAACTTGCGCTTCTCCTAATACCTTTATTGCACATTGATTATAGTCTCTCAGAACTATTGATGTTGGCTGTATTTTCACATTTGGTAGATTTTGAGTAATCCAGTGCTCTGATGTAATGGATACATCCGCAGCGGTATCAAGTTCCATTTCTGTGGCTTTATTGTTGATAACTACTGGTACTGTATACTTTGATACTTGCTTGATTGATTGCACTGTGAATAGACGATACTCCTCTGACTCATTGATCACTTCAATCTTTTTTGCAGATTTGTTTTTCTTTGACATGCAGGCAGGAGAAATGTGTCCAACCTTTGAACAAAAGTGGCAAGTTGCATTTTTATATTTGCACTTGTTTGGATCATGAGAAGAGCCACAGCGAAAACACTTTCCGGATTTATTCGGCTTCGTAAAACCTTTTGCTGCAGGAGCTTTGTTGTGTTGTACCTTGTTTACAACAGGGTAGGCAACTTTCATATTGCTGGCATCGCTGTCTGCAATTTCCATAGCCAACGCTATTTCTGTAGCAGTTGAGAGCTGCAGGTCTTTTTTGGCTAGCAATCTCCGCTGGATCGTTTCCGAAGACAGTCCACATACGAAGCGATCTCTTATTGCCTCCTCCAAAAATGCGCCAAAGCTGCACGTAGATGCTAGCATTCGGAGCTCAACTAAATACGTTGAAATATTTTCTCCAGCTTTTTGATTTCTTCTGTGAAATCGAAATCTTTCAGCAATGACAATAGGTGCAGGCTTGAAATGAAGTTTTAGTGCTTGGGTGAGTTCTGTGTACGTGCATTCGGTAGGTAGTTTTGGTACCAGAAGATTTCGTAACAGTTTATACGTACTGTTTCCGATAACGGAAATCAACACTGCTTTCTTTTTTTCATCTATAACGTCGTTAGCAACAAAATATTGCTCTAACTGCTCGATATATAGATTGAAATCTTCTTGCTCGGAATCAAAATTCGCCAAGCTGCCGATTAGGCCTAACTTACTCATAGTGAAAAATCTAAAACTGTTACACAATTTTTAAAAAAAATGCACTTACGATAATCCTCGTCGCCATTGTTATATTTGAAGGTTTTGTATTAAAAGATAGACATTGCTTATGTGAATAATAACTATTTATTATTAGAGCAGCCGTGTTGTTTTCGATTTCAGTTGCCAGATTGCTAACATAAATATATAGTTACAGTTGCAGTTATTCAATCTATTACACTTCATATACTGAGATAGATTGTACTCATCGTTTACGAAGCATTTTTTGTGTTGAAATAAAAGTATTTTTCCGTATTTCGTTGTAATTCTAATTATATACATAAATAATATAATTATTTCTACATTTAAATTTATTCAAATTTAGAATAAAAATATTACTTATTTGGAAAGACAAATATTATTAACAAACTTTCCCATTATTGCAAGCGTAGCGACTAAACAAACAAAAGCAAAGTTGTCTGCTGTAGGGAAGAAATCGAAACTACGTGAAACTCCCGCATTGCTTTAGGCTCAATTTAGCTTGTCCTCGAATGTAGACCCGAAATCTCGAGAGAACATTCATTACAAAAAAAACATAACAGTCGAACTGATAACCTCTCTCCTTGGCGCGCGATTACGCGGTTTTAATTTCAAGTTTCTGGCGGTTTTATTTTGGAGTTTTGTTTGGCGCGCTGTTCAGTCGGTTAAAAAGACATTTAAATTGCGAAAGCTTGAGAGCATAATGACGCGGAAAACAAAACTGAAAATAGAGGCGAAAAAGAAGTTTCAATTCGGCTCTTAAAAAGGAAATAAGTCCTTCAAAGTCGAGGTATGCGCCAATAAAGATGATTCAAGCTTGCGCAACTTCTACATCATGGAAAGGTCAAGGTTAGTCCAGAACTCCTCCGCTTGTTATTCACATTTACGGAATCTTTAAGTAGAACACACCATTAATATGTTTCTCCTTTTCGAGATAATCTTTTCCCGCCATTTCTTTGCATGGAATCGTTCCATTTCTACATCATCACGAACCACCGTGGTCCGCAAAACAGACCACTGCCGTGGTGGTTTGTGATAGAGTCCAAAAAGGTCTGCGTTTTTTCAATTAAAAAAAGAATGGTGTTAATTGCAATGTATAGATTATACCTTTCAAAACAAGCACGAAGTTAAAAAATGCATAACACTATGCGTTCTACTATGATGAGTTATTGCCATATTGGAGTTCAAAAAATTATAATTTAACAGAATTTTCTAAAATATTATAAATAATAAATATATTCATGCTAATCTAATTTTGTTCTACGAATTAATCCTCTGGCTTTTAAAATGTTCAAAGCCAACCAAGGGACACTTAACCATGAGACAAATTAAACGAAGTCTAAGTTAGTCTAGTTTATTTATGATGTTTATGGTTAGGGTTTACGAAACTTTCCGAGTGTCGAGTACCACATTGTGAAACTTATCACCAAGTTGGCGCAACTGCCATGCAATAAACACTTTTGGATTTACTTCGAAAAAAAGGTACACGCAACAAACCACGATGGTTCCTTATCTGTCCCACCATTGTCGCGTGATTGACACTCTACTTTAAGTAAGAACCATGTGATTAATCCATCCATAATCGCGTGCGTTTAAGCCATCTGAAGAAAGGGCGGCCTTGAGTGGCGAGAGATGTTGGAAGGTCGCCATTGCGATTTCGCGAGATGATGAAAACGAAACAAAATTTATTGTCTCACATAAATACCATAAATACTCCATTATGAAAGACAGCTCTCCCTTGCCACAAAAGGTCAAAGAATCACTTCTCACCTGACGTCAACCGATAGCGTCATTGGAGACGCGTCAATCGAATTGCCACACTATCTCATCCCAAAGTCCACAGTAGTAACACTGAGAGATTGCGTGCAAGACTACATACAACATAAAGAACATTTCCGTGAAAGGATTCTAGTCATCTGACCATGTTTCAAAAATAAGAGGCAGTGTTCCCGAGAATTTCCTTCGAGATAGACCACGAATCGTCGCCAATAGCCCATTGTGCAGCTCTTGTACGACGTAAATTAACCAACCAACCGCGAAAGGATTCGGCGCGCGTACCTTTAGATTAAATGGACGCGGACCACCAAGTTGAAAGTTGGACCACCGACGGACCACCTTAAAAACATTGAAATTGTGGCATAAAATGTAATTCAGATGTTAAATAAAGTATTTTCTGAATTAAATGGTAGAAAAAAGCTTCAGCGAACAAACATATGAAAGTGGAAAAAATGGAGTTTCAACATATACATAATTTTGTTTTATTTAAGCGCAACACATTTTCATTTTTTTTTATATATATTTAAAAGAAAGAAAGCTGAAAAATTTCCTGATTTTTCTTAAAAAACGTAAAAAAAAAAATGGTAAGCGGGCTAAGCGTTGGGAACCACTGGGTTAGAGTAACAGACCCGTAAAGGCAGAATTATAGTTGGAATCTCGCGTTAGTGCACAAAGCTCACGATCAAAAGGTTAACAGTTTTCTGCCTCGTCGTCCGCCATAACACATCTGCCGTATAAGGGGCCTTGTGAACGTTTAAATTTGTTGTTGTCCAAACGTCCTCACGTCAGGTACCAACTCAAGTCTTTATCTGACTATGATCAAAAATGATAAAGCAGTGTTCACGGCAGGCCGGGTTTAGGCACAGGCAGCCTAGGGAACCCGAAACTACATACAAAAAAAAAAAAGTTTACTTGCGGAATAAATATTAGGAAGGATGATGATACGTAATCCAAATCATAACGAATATAGTATGTTCAGTGGGCAAACGGGAGTAAATTTAAGTATTCATACGAAAAAACGAAAGACGAATAGCTCCAAGTTATGCTAAATCTTTATTACGCACATCCAAAAACCAAACCGATAGTACATCTCTCTCCCGTAAGATCACAACAGAGCGGAACGCCAAAATCAAAACAAATACGTCACGCCTCACTGCGCCTCTTCTTCCCCGCAGACGATCGGAAAATAAATGACTTATACAAACCAAAACTATACGTCACAAAGGGGAGAAAGGTCAGTCGGCAACATTCCGCTCCGATAATCAAACGTTACAACCCAACATACCGCCCACCTTGAAGTACCTTACTTCAAAATGGATGGAAATTACAATACAAATAAAAAGTCAAGATTGTTCATCAGAGTCAATTGGTAATCGCACCAGCTTGATGATTGGTCTCATCAGACTTCCTTCACATGTCTTCAACTGCACTACGCGAACCAATTTGTCCTTTCCAGGATAGGTGTTTGTTACTCTTCCCAAACGCCATTTAAGTGGAGGCAAGTTATCTTCCTTTATGAGGACCAAATCACCCTTTTGAAGATTTTTCTTCGGTTGCAACCATTTTGGCCGGTTCTGTAGTCGAGAGAGATATTCTGCTGTCCACCTTCTCCAGAAATGTTGAGTGATTTTCTGAAGTAATTGCCATCTGTTGAGGTGATTTGTTGGAACATTCAAGAGATCCCTTTCCGGTACGGCTGTCAGACTGTCTCCGATCAGGAAATGACCTGGTGTTAATACTCGAAGATCATTTGGATCGCCTGACATAGCTGTAAGAGGTCTGGAGTTTAAGCAAGCTTCAATTTGCGTCAGAATTGTATACATCTCTTCGAAAGATAAAATGACATCTCTAACTATTCGGAGGAGGTGGTGTTTAACTGATTTCACACCGGCCTCCCACAACCCTCCCATATGGGGTGCGCTAGGTGGATTGAAATGCCATTGAATACCTTGATCGGAAAGATGAGACGTTAACTTATGCATGTCAAACAAATCGGTTAGTTTCTTCGCTGCTCCAACAAAGTTAGTTCCTCTGTCACTGTAGATGTCGCTGCTCTTTCCTCTTCTAGATACGAACCTTCTGAGTGCCGCAATAAAGGCGTCTGTACTGAGGTCACTCACCAGTTCCAAATGAATTGCTCTTGTAACGAAACAGACGAAAAGTGCCACATATCCCTTGAAGGTAACCCTTCCTCTGCCAGATGACGCTCTCAACTGGAATGGTCCGCAGTAGTCGACACCGCATTTCAAAAAGGGGCGAATGGGATTTACTCGTGCAGATGGATAGTCTCCCATAGTTTGTTGTAAAACCTGAGCTTGTTGGCGACAGCAAACAACACATTTCTTCACTATTCGGCGAATTGTATCTCTCGCAGAAATTATCCAAAACCTTGTTTGAACTACGGCTTGCATCAGTTGTATCCCGGCATGAAGGTGATCAATATGAATCTGCCATAGTAATAATTCTGTTAAGCGATGTTTCTGTGGGAGCAATATTGGATGTTTTCTTTCGTTTGAAAGTTTGGCATGTCTCAAACGTCCGCCCACCCTGATAATATCTTGGTTATCTAGAAAGGGGCTTAGGCATAGAATTTTACTTTGACATTTAAGAGTCCTACCCTTTTTTAAATCATTAATCTCTTCCGAGAAGATATCTTTCTGGGCTTTCTTTATCCATACACTTAATGCCCTTTCCAAATCTTCAGTAGTCAAAAATCCGAATTTTCTTTTGCCCTTTGTAGTACGTGAATTTTCGATAAATCGTAAACAGTAGGCTGTTATTCTTTTCAATTTCTGTAAACTGGAATACGTCTCCAAGATTGATCCCACTGGGTCAGTTGTGGTAGTGCTCGTTACCGCTATTTCGTGCACTAGAAGCTTATGTGATCGTTCCTCTTTCAAAGCCTCTTCGTTTGGCACTAGAGTTGATTTCGGTGGCTCAATATTTTCCTTGAGAAAGTTTGGTCCTGTCCACCACAGATTGTGCACTTGAATATCTTGAGCGGACATTCCTCGAGAAGCACAATCAGCAGGATTCAATTCGCTACATACATGATGCCACATTGCATTTGGAATAGTGGTCTGAATTGCACTGACACGATTTGCTACAAATGTCTTCCACCTTGAGGGCTCTGAATTTAGCCATGCTAAGACTATGGTGGAGTCTGTCCAGCAATGTACTTTGCCTGCAAAGCTCAAGGATTTTAAAAGAGCGTCCAACGTTTGAACCAACAAGACCGCTCCACACAGTTCTAGACGCGGAATGGACAAGGTTTTTACCGGAGCTACTCTAGTTTTTGCGATCATCAGTCGTACTGTTGGTTGGTTATAAGGCACATCTGAACGTAGATACACGGCCGCAGCATAACCGCTCTCCGAGGCAGCGCAGAATCCATGTATTTCGTTATCTTTCGCTTCTTGATCTAAGACACACCTTGGAATTCTAAGATCTTGTAGTAGAGGTAAACCCCGACGGTGATTTTTCCACTCATCAACAAGATCCTGAGATAGGGGCTCGTCCCAATCTATGTTTAGCTTCCACAGCCTTTGTAGAATTATCTTACTGCGGATTGTCACAGGCGCTATCAATCCCAAGGGATCGAATGTCTTTGCGATGTCAGAGAGAACAAGTCTCTTTGTAGGAGTGATCTGGTCATCAGAATTCGCAACTTTGAACGAAAATGAATCTGATGCTGGATGCCACTGTAGACCTAGTGTCTTAACAGACTCGTCACTATCAAATGTGATTGCATCATTGAATTGCCTCAACTCAGGAGGCACATTCTCCAACACCGACCTTTCGTTCGAACACCACTTTCGAAGTTCGAATCCTCCTTTCTTCAAGAGATCGATGAGTTCTGTCTGTAAACGAAGTGCTTCTTCGATAGTTTTTGAACCAGACATCAAATCATCTACATAGAAGTCTTTAGATAGTATCTCAACTGCTTGTGGGTAAAGACTTCCTTCATCTTCCGCAAGTTGTTGTAGGCATCTCGTGGCGAGATAAGGTGCAGATGCCGTTCCATATGTGACTGTTAATAGCCTATAAGTTTGAATCTGATCCTTTAACGAAGCTCTCCAAACTATTCTCTGGAAATCTGTATCTTCAGGATGCACCCTAATTTGACGATACATCTTGTTGATATCTGCTGTTAGGGCTACTTTATGCATTCTAAACCTCAGCAATATGGTCACAATTGAATCTTGGATTGTAGGTCCGACTAACAGTCTGTCATTCAGTGACACCCCAGAAGAAGTTTTAGCGGATGCGTCAAAAACTATTCGAAACTTCGATTCTGAAGATAGTTGTTTGAACACTGCATGGTGTGGTAGATAGCAAGTTGTTAATGTTGAATCTTCCGAGCTTCCATCTTGGATTCGTTCCATATGATCCAAACTCTCATACTCTCTCATAAAGTTAGTGTACTTTTCCATAGTTTGCGATGATTTCCTGAAGCGGGTTTCTACTTGTAGTAAACGCTTGACAGCAATTTCCTTAGAAGATCCAAGATCAGTTGTTTCAGATCTGAAGGGTAGTCGTACCACGTATCTTCCTTCCGAGTTCCTAATAGTAGTCTCCTTGAACCTTTTATTACAAGGATGATCCTCTCCTGGTTTCGTTTGATAGCCTACTTCTTCAATTTCCCAGAATCTCTTCAAGTGGTGATCAATAGCACAATGAGTCACCACATTTCTGATTCGTTGCTGCCTAGGTTCTTGAAGTCTTGCTCTTCCTGACAGCACCCATCCAAAAACTGATCTGTTGGCTACTAGGCATCCATCTGGGGATAGTACTTGTTCTCCACAATAGACTTCCGGCCAAATGTCAGCACCTAATAGAATATCTATTGAACCTGGAATTGTACAACTTGGGTCAGCTAACTTCAGATGTTTGAAGAACGTCAGACTGCTGAGCTCCACTGGCAGTTGCGGCAAATTACAAGTAAGTTTCGGCAAGATATGTGCTGTGACTTGTATCGTAACTCCTGGTTCAACCAAAGATGATATGTTCAAAGTACATGAGCCTTTAGAACGACCTACAACATTCGATGATAAGCCACTAACCTCCAAACATGTCTGCGATCGATGAAGTCCCAACCGCTGTACACAGTCGCTCTTGACAAATGTTGATTGAGATCCAGAATCGAGCAGAACCCTACAACGTTGTGGTTGATTGTTTTTGTCCATGATGGAGACTATTGCTGTGGGTAGCAGAGTTTGACGAGGCAGATTTTCTGATTTAATGAAATGTCCCGATATCGAGGTCGGATTTCCTTCAGTTGCTGAAACTTGTACATTGACTTGCTCCGATGACTCAGAGTGAAGTAGACTGTGATGTTTTCTTTGACATTTAAAACAATGTCTACTCTCGCATTGTCTTGAAAAGTGTCCCTTTCGAAGGCAGTTAAGACACAGTTTCTTCATGCGGACTATCTTCTGGCGCTCTTCCATTGACATATTCTGGAATGTCTGGCACCTGTAGATGCTGTGCGACTCACTGCAAACAGGACAACAATTTACGTCAGCATGATGTGTAGCAACCTTACTGGAATGGACGCCTCCAAGTGCTCGTCCTTGGGTTTTCGCAGGAACAAGGGCTTGTTTACAACTGTCCATTGCTTCTAATGCACAGGCTCTTTCTTCCAAAAACTTCTTAAATTCTGTGAAAGTGCGCCGAGTGCCTTTCGTCTGTGACAATTCCCAGCTTCGAAGTGTCTCTGGATCCAATTTCTGGCGCAGTATGTACACTAAAACAGTATCCCAACTATCTACAGGCTCCTTTAACGCACGTAAGGACTCAACGCTGTCCACTGCCATATCCAAGAATCGACGCAAGTTTTTCGCGGATTCTTGTTTTATCTGATTTTGATTAAATAATCTATCTAAGTGACAGTAGATAATATCCAGTTCGTTTTGATATCTGTCATTCAGCATCTGCCAAGCTTTAGCATAGTTGGCTTCAGTTACTGGAACAGCTTGGAGCAAAGTAGAAGCATTTCCCGTCAAAGCAGACTTTAGGTATTGCAGCTTTTGGACATTAGACAATTCGCAATTCTTATGAATAGTTGCGTCGAACATATCGCTGAATGATAACCATGTGGTTAGATCACCAGAAAATGCAGGCAATTCTATTCGTGGTAATTTAACATTTGAAAGCATGTGCGACGCTTGGACAGGAGTCGTTGCTGGCTGTACAGTTTGTGATACAATTGTTTTAAATTTGCCAATTACAAATTCTATCTTCTCTAGTTTATCTAATTCATCGTGAAATTCTTTCTCAATTGTATCAAATTCTTCTTTTTCAGTAAGAGTTAAAATAGAATTAAAAACATCGTTTAACTCACCCGACAACTCTTCAATTTTGGGAGCGTAAACTTCAATGGCTTCCATCTTTTCCGTAACGCTAGATTCTGCCGAATATGCTTGCAGGTTGTTGCTCAGTCGCGTAACCTTACCCTTAACAATTCTTTTCTTGCAGAGAAGCGCTTCCATCATTTCTTACTCGACCGTCAGTTCCCAATTCTAAAAAGTCACAATCGAAATAGTCCCTGTTCGGGCGCCAATGTTCAGTGGGCAAACGGGAGTAAATTTAAGTATTCATACGAAAAAACGAAAGACGAATAGCTCCAAGTTATGCTAAATCTTTATTACGCACATCCAAAAACCAAACCGATAGTACATCTCTCTCCCGTAAGATCACAACAGAGCGGAACGCCAAAATCAAAACAAATACGTCACGCCTCACTGCGCCTCTTCTTCCCCGCAGACGATCGGAAAATAAATGACTTATACAAACCAAAACTATACGTCACAAAGGGGAGAAAGGTCAGTCGGCAACATTCCGCTCCGATAATCAAACGTTACAACCCAACATAGTATACTACAATCTTTTATGCTGGAGAAAATTCTATTTTGCTTAACAGATATGTAAGAAGTAAATATACCTTATTACTTTAATATTCTTTAAAAAAAAATTTAATTTGTGATAATTAGAATGGCATTGCTTTACTTTTTTAGGAAATCAGTTATTTTTATTTTTCTTACATTTTTATTTTACTTAGAGCCGTTTCATGATAATACAAAGACGAGAGCAATATTTTATTATCCTTTTCATAGATTTCAGAATGCCGTTGACATAACCGTTGACGTAGTATTGGAAATTTACAAAATACAAAGTTTCCCGAATCTATTCAGTAGGAATTTTTAAAGTACAGAGAATTTCATTTGTACACTTACAAATTATTTAATTTTCAATTCTGGAATAGCTATATATTTTAAAAAATATTTCGAGCCTATCCCATACCTCTCCTTCTGAAGTTCCACTGCTCCCCACATATGGAGAGCAGTGGAATTTTAGAAGAGAGGCCAAAAATCATTTGTGGTTCTGGAAATTTCCTAATTATTATATTTTTACTGTAAAAAATTAAGGGGAAAAAATGGCTTTGTGATATTTTAATGATAAAAGTACACAATATCAGCAGTGTTCACTCTAGAAATAAAAAGGGGCAGGGCGCTGTTGGCAGTAAAAGGGCACCCCATTTTTGAAAAGGCGCGTCTTGTTTTTAAAAGGGCACTTACACAGAAAAAAACTTAGAATTTCATATGCAGGCACAGACAACCAATAGGATTTGTAGAATGCCCCGTGCTCGAAATTACTGCGGAATCATCGCGATTTCACAACACACGTAGTTATAAAGGAGTTTGTTTTTCTACTGTCATAATTCACTTAATTCCAATTTACACACAACTCTTTTTTAATCGATGCCTTTTTTAAAGACAACTAGGGAAGCAATGATGCTTGTGCTTGACTGAAAAGGGCAAGAAGGGCGGAATTTTTTCTAAAGAGGGCGGCATTTTGGGAAAAAGGGGCATGAGGGCGCTATCGAGATGAAAAAAGTGCGGGCAGGGCGGACCGCCCTTCAAAAAACGCCTAGAGTCAGTGTTCATTCTAGGCGGTTTTTGAAGGGCGGCCCGCCCTGCCTGCCCTTTTTTCCATCTCAATAGCGCCCTGGTGCCCTTTTTTGAAAAAATTACGCCCCTTTTGCCCTTTTCAATCAAGCACATATGTCCTTGCTTCCCTGGCTATCTTTAAAAATGGCGTCAATTTCAACCTTTTTTGTGAAAATCGGAATTAAGTGAATTATTCATAAAATTAAGTTAATTATTCATAAAATTAAGTGAAATATTCATAAAATTAAGTGAATTATTCATAAAATTAAGTGAATTATTCATAAAATTAAGCGAATTATTCGTAAAATTAAGTGAATTATTCATGAAACAAAACATTCTTTATAGCTATGCGTGTTTCGCAATCGCGATGACTCCGTGGAAATTTCGAGTACGGGGCATTCCATAAATACGGGAGTTCATAAATCTTTAAATCTGTCAAATCTTTGAAAGTGCCCTTTTAAAAACAATAAGTGCCCTTTCAAAAACGGGGTGCCCTTTTCCTGCTAATAGCGTCCGGCCCCTTTTTATTTCTAGAGTGAACACTGCCTAGAGTGAACACTGATATCAGTATATTTCTTCTTAATTATCCTTATGTAACAAAGTACTAACTTCTATGTTCAGAATTTAACTAGAAACAATATCCTTCAATCTTTTGACATGTTCCATCTTTCCTTCATTTCTGCTGTCCCACTTTTTCATGATATATTACTTCAACAATTACATAAGGCCTGATAATTTCAAACTTAAATTTACCAGCATCAGATTTTTTTTTAATGAAAATATCAATCAAAGAATAAGACTCAATATTTAGTTTTGAGATAGTAAAGCAAGAAATTTCAAACAAAAATTCAAGTAGTGCTGATTAATCTGGAACCATAGGCGTAGGAAAGGGAAGAGTTCAAATAAATGGGCTCAAATCGCCCTCTTCCCATAGGATTTTAAGTCAAAATTCATACAATTTATGAAAATTATGTTAATTCTAAATCGAAATAATAACAAAATTGTTAATTTCTTAAGAATTGCATGCAATTAAGTAGATAATTAACAATTGCTAATTATTTAGTATTTTTTTTTTACAAAATGATAAATAATCTGGTTATAGAGCTAATAAAACCCCACCCCCATATTTTTTAATTGCTACGCCAATTGCATTGTTCTATTTAGGTTGCTTGGTTTGGTTAATTAACGTCGCACTAGAGCTGCACATTGGGCTATTGGCGACGGTTCGGCGCCTATCTCGAAGGAAAGACCCGGGAACGATGTTCTATTTAGGAAAAAAAGGAGTTGTCCCAATGTCCCCTATATATTCTAAATTTTATCAATTTATACTAATAAAAGTGGAGAGGACGGGGAGTAATGACCTCATATAACCCTTCCCATACTCATTTTCTGTGTACACTACTGCAATCAGGACTCAATTACCGAATAGGCCAGTGAAGCCCGAACTTACACTTATACATATTAGAGTGGAGCCCCAAATTCCCTATTAAATATTTAATATCCCTACCAAATTTTGATATTAAATTTACTTTGCAAACTTTGGTTTAAAATTGGTACATTCTAATGCATAAAAAGTTTACATAATTGGTAAAATTCTATATACATAAAATGTAATAGGAATACTCTATTATTTATTAACATTGTAAGATTTAGAATGTGATTGACTTTAATGACAACATGAAGTAAGAATTGTATTGCATTTAAAAGTAGATATGATGTTCCAGACCAAAGCCGCCCTGCCCTTATGGGTGTACGACACATGCATGCCATTGCACAGGGCCCAGAGATCATCAGAGAAAAATAGGTAAAATGATAGTATTACAAAAATAAAGAATGTCTTATGAGTCTTTTCCTTTTTAACTTTAGGATTTTTTTAAGGAATAACTTATTTCTACATTACCTTACTATTTTTATTCTGAATGTGTATTTCCAAAATATTCTAAGTATATAAGTCAAAACATTGACGTTGAACAGTCTACAAGAACAGATTTAAAATTTTCAAGAAAAAGAACCAAAATACTGCAGAATTTTTACGCAACGAAGTTATCTAATAAATATTCTATTCCAATTATATTTAGCGGGATTGAACATTTGTAGTTGATTGTACACTACATTTGTAGTTGACGATCTTGATCTTGAAAAGATCTTGCTCGTTTTTTCAAAAAATATGGCAACTTATGCATAAGTTTTGTATAGGATTAAAAAGGCCCTGCTACTAAATTCGCACAAGGACTTGCGACTGCTAAGAGTGGTCCTGTTCCAGAACCTATTTCAATGGAAGCCTTCAACCCTCTTGAACGTTAGCTTTTCTCGTATGTGTGATAAGCATAAAAAAAAAACGCTTTTGATGTGGGTTTTTTTAAAGAGAATTTTAATTGGAATAATGGATTTAAATTTTAATCTATTTAAATAGAGATAGCTGTTAAATTATACTTAATAACACAAAAAAGGGTTGCCACTCAATATTAGATAAAAATTCCTTGACTTTTGCAGAATGTTTTGTTTTTTTAATTAAAGACTGGGAGAATAACATAATAAAAAAATAATGATATGTTCATAAATTAATATTAGTCTGTAAAAAGCAGAGCTTCTAATAACTAAGTGAATAGTAGAAAATCATGAATTAACATATTTGAACTCATTTTGATTAGAAAAATTTATTCTTATGAAAGCATAATGACAGAACACATTTTCAGAAAAATGTCATGACTTTTCAAAATATTTAAGAAAATGCCTATTTTCCTGATTTTCAAGTTCCTTGATTTTTAAGTTTTATTTTTAATTTTTTCCTAACAATTTCAGGTTTTCTCTATTTTCCAGAAGAGCAGCATTGGCATTTAGAATAATGTCTGGTTAAAACAATAATATGTTTTTCTTAAAGCTAATATATTTTTTATTTTCTGTTGATTGTTTTTGTTATAAAAAGTTTATATATCTCAAATAATGCCTCATTTTTGCGAAAACAATAAAACTTTCTGTTTAAATTATACCTCTATGAACTACAGGTTACGAACTATTGTAGTATAATGTGTTTGTTACATGCCCGGAATCAAACGTTTCATATGATAAGCAGATACTTGTTGAGCTAAAGCAGCTTGACCCCGAGAAAAGTATCAGGTTTTGAAGTAACCACCACAGAATACCCCTTTCAGTGAGTCAGCTAGAGAAATTTTTGAAAAGCACCCATGAAGTGTATCATGTGGACAAAGAGGAACACGTTGGTTATTGTGAAGATTGTGGTAGTAAAGGCTGGGTCACCAAAGTATATGGCAGACACCTTCAATTGAACATACACATTTTGGATAGTACGGCGATACTTTCACTGTCGTGCTAAAGCAATTGCTCAAGACAGTGAGAAAGTTTCAGGTATTTGAAGTGACTACCACTGTCATAACTGGAAAAGAATTTATGAAGATTGAATGTCAAGAGAAAGTAAGACTAAAAGTAGACAAAAGCCCAGTATTATTACCTATAATTTATAAAAAAAAGTGAAGATTAGCTAATGAAAGATATTAATAGTCTTAGGTCAAATTTTGAAATCAAGTTTTGGGATCCCTCGAATCCAAAAAAGTGTTTTTTTAAAAATTAGTTGTTCTAAGTAAAAGTTTGTCAACTCGATATTTCAAGAATTGTTAAACTATATATGACAACCAAACTGTGTATACATATTACTGACATATATATGGTATATAACTAACAGGTGGATTATGGTAAAAATTCAGTCATCACTCGATTTTATTCCATTTTTTTCGTGATATAATTTGGGGTTTACATAAAATGTTCATAACCAGAAAATAAAAATAGAAAAACAGTTTAATTCTTGCAAAAGGGCAAGAAAAATCATAAAAAAAACTACACTACACAATTTGAGTAAAATTGTTGTAGGTGCTTTAAAGGAAACCACAAACATTTGAAGAAGAATGCAGCAGTAAGAAAGAGTAATCAAACAGGTCAGGCAAAAGCTCGAAAATTTGGCAAAAAGAAATGGTATTTTTGTTCATTCAGTATTTGGTTAGTTGGCTAAATTATCATCGCACTAGACTTACACAATAACCTATTGGTGAAGATAAAGGATGCATCCCGAAGAAAAGATTCGTGAACAATTTTCAGCCAACATCAGATAACAAAGATATCACTTGAGCTGGCATCCAACTCTCCAAATTTTCACATTACGAACACATGAGGACATTTGGACTCTACATATTTAGCCAACCAATGCTCAAACAATTTTTGAAATTATAAAGATGTTTCGACTGTTTCAAAGTTTAAAATAAATTGCATGTATATTAAAAAATCTAAATAAATGTTCAAAAGTTAGCTCTTAAGATATAAATGAAGCCACTATTTTTAAATAATATTGTAAAATAGTGTACGTTTATTAAATTAAAAATTAGGTACATTTTCCGGAAAAACTTGATATCTCAAGACGTGATATAACGGCCTTTACATGACATTATAATTGGTTAACGTACACCCGAAATTTATTGTACGATGTATTGTGACATTGTCAATTTGGATAGGTTAATAGCTCCTACTAATTAAATTTTTTTTCATTAACTAGAAACTGTGTGTTTGGCAGATGAAATCAAACGTGGGATGCTGAAAATGCTACATCGATACTTTAACCAACGAACTAATGCAATTGCTTGAGCCCGAAAGTATCGGATATTTGAAATAACCACCACTGTTTAGAAAATATGTCAACTTACTAAGATTCTGAAGATATATTTGATTTTTTAGCCTATGGAAACAATGGGAGAGTTTATATTTATTCATATATAGAATAAATATATTACTTATTTGGAAAATAAAAATATTATAAACAAACTTTCCCATAATTGCAAGCGTAGTGACTAAACAAACAAAAGCAAAGTTGTCTACTGTAGGGAAGAAATCAAAACTACTAGTAAGTTTCGATCATGATAAGTCACATGAAACTTCCGCATTAAAACAAAAGCTTCTTTCTAGTATGATTCAATCTCCCTTTGTGACTTTTAAAAAAAAATTCACCAATGAATTTTAACCAAAATTCAGATTAATCAAATAATAATAATAACTGTATCAACAAACAAATTGGGAACAGATGTAGTATAGGACATTTGGCGCGTTTTTGTTTTTGGCGACGAAAAATTGCCGTTAAACAGCACTATGACGTTATAGAGTTGCCAGATTGAAAGTCGCCACAAGAATTGAAAATACCAACAATGTAGGTTGGGTTGCCATACTATAAATTTATCACCTCTATAAAACCTGCCAAAAAAAAACCTCGCACGCCAAATATCCTATACTACATCTGTACCACAAATTGATTTAAAAATTCTTGTTATATCTTTCTGATAAATATAGGAAATTATTTGTTACAATTTATTTAAGGTGAATTAAAGGTTAAATTTTTTTTAAACGCCATGGTCAAACTTTCTTTAAAAGCTGGCAAGCCTATGTCTTGCAAACAGTTTAATAGTAAATTTTACAAATGGTAAAATAATAAAGTTAAGGAAAAAAATGGTTTTCAAAATCAAATCAAATTAAAGTTCTGAATAAAAACTTATTTTTATTAAAAACTAACATAAGCGAGTAAATTTTTTTCTCTTTAACTTGCAACCATTGTCATTACAAACAAAGAAAATATTTTTTTTTAATGTGATACATTCATTTATGAAAAGGAAATTTTAAATCTGAAACATTCATAAAAAGAAACTATCCAAAGTTATCAATCTCCGACACTTAACATTAAACGAGTAGAACGGTAAGTTATGACAAGACATCTTTGTTGACATGACTGTAAAAGTCAGCAGATTCCACACATCTGGGAGCATGTGATATTTTATCAAGTATTATCAATTTCAACCTTTTAAGAGTAAATGTAACACTTACTTTCTGCAGCTATTTTCCATTTCTCCATTCATAAATGATTTGGTCCGTTTAATTAGCAGTATACAAAACAATGGAAACGAAATCCCTGTGTGTAGATGAACACTAGCAAAACATAAACACTTGCATCACATCCTGCAGATTGCGCAATTTTGGCTTTTGACTTGGAGTTCGTAAACAAAGAGGAATATTGCCAACTTGAAAATGAACAACAGAAATACTTCTCTCGGAAATATCAAAGTGACATCACAGTCACCACAGCTACTAAGCTAAATAATATAAACGCTGGAGTGAAAACACTGATTGTGCGACAATGTACTTCCACGCGGATGAATACCACTATTGAGAACCGAAGGTTCAAAAAACACTCTCACATTTTTGAAAGCTAAAAAATGTGTTTTTAAAACTAGGATGCATGCACTTAATCCTATGACAAACACCATGAGAAAGATTTACTGCAGTCTCTCAAAATAGGTGTAAATTGGTTAACACGCTTAGTATTCCTTCCAGTGATTAATATAGCTCAGTGAACTCGGGTTCAAGTGCAAATAGGTTTGGTTTGATTAAATAACGTCGCACTACAGCTGCACAATGAGCTATTGACAACGCTTCAGAGCCTATCTCGAAGGAAACACACGGGAACCAAGTACAAATAGAAGACTGGTTGTTAAATAAATTTCGCACAAGGACTAAGACAATACATGACCTCATAATTTTGAACCATGACGACGAGGTTGTCAGATTTGGTTTGGTTAATGAACATCGCACTAGAGCTGAATAATGGGTTACTGGCGACGGTTCGGGGCGTATCCCGCAGAAAAGACCCTGGAATATAGCTTCGTAATTTTGAATCATGGTCAAAACACGAGGGCAACACCTGAGATGGCACCCTACGCAACCTCAATATGTGTTGAAAGTCAACCGGTTCGACCCAACTACCCGTTGAATACAGTGCAGGATTCTAATTGATAATAAGACATCAAGTTCATAACAAGAATTTATTCTTCCTTGGGACGGACAGAAAGGCACAGAGATACACACACTTCATACTTTCACAAGATCTGAAGAGCTACTAAAAAATATACAACTACATTACTCCATGACGTAACCGCAGCGGCCTCTGATTGGCCCGTTACGTCACGGGTTAATATGAATTCATGGTGTCGCAACATCCTCCCACCTTTTTTAGTGAAATGCTTTATCACTCAAAAACATATAATTGCTGATTAAATAAATCCAACCTTTTAGGGGGCATAATCAACCTCCCGGACCTTGTAAACTGATTTTTTACTTTTTTCTCATCTTTGGTTGGGATAGACGCTGCAACACCATTGAATTTTACAAATTTCTCAACACATTCATCTTCTGATTGAATTTCTAGAGGATAAATTCGCTGCACTGGTCTCATGAAGACCCCAGACTGTGTTTTTACTTTGACAGTACGCACCTTATTATCGCGATCTGCAATTAATTCCGTGACTATTGCTAGCGGCCAATTTAACCGCTTCTTATTATCATCTCCAATTAATACCACTTCACCAATTTTTGGCTCACGAACATTTTTAATGTCGCCTTTCTTCTGTATTAATTGGCCTAAGTACTCTCGCCTAAAACGACTCCTCAACTCATCCAAAAGTTTAGCTCTATACCTTATCCTTTTATGTAAACTTTTACTCCTCTCCAATACGTTTATGTCTATGGTATCAGAGTTTCGATTTTCCATGAGAAACATAGAAGGAGTAAGTGGAATTAATTCTTTCGAGTTTTCTGCCATGTAGGTAAGTGGACGCGAATTTATGACAGCCTCACAATCACATAACACAGTCTCGAGTTCTTCATGAGATAAGACCGACTTTCCGAGTGTTCGCCTTAACAACTCTTTGATGACACGCACCAACCTCTCCCACCAACCGCCCCACCAGGCGGCAGTAGGGGGATTGAACTTCCAAATTATTCTCTGAATTTTGAATTCCTTTAAAATTTTATCCCAATCTAATCTAGAAAGTTCATTATAGGCACCTCTAAAGTTACTCCCATTATCTGAATATATAGTTTTAGGCCTACCCCTTCTGGCAATGAATCGACGAACCGCTAGAAGAAAAGAATCTGTCGATAGAGAAGCCACAAGTTCCAAATGAATAGCCCTGTAAACAGCACATGTGAATAATACAATCCAAACCTTTGTTCCATTCTTCAGAAATAATGGGCCCGCCAAATCTACACCTATAACCTCGAAGACTACAGCGTCGGAAACTCGATCTCCAGGCAACGGACAAGGTTCACAAGACATAGGTTTTACTCTGAAACGTTTACATTGCATACAATTATAAATAACATTTTGTACAACTTTTCTAAATTTAAGAATCCAATAATTTTCCCGCAATATTCCCATAAGAATCTGTGTTCCAGCATGACAGTTCTTTTTGTGAAGGGATTCAATCAACAATTTGGTAAATACACATTTTCCTGGTAGTAATATGGGTGACAGAAACGATTGATCATCATCCCTATTAGTAATTTTAGTTTTTACCCTGAGAATATTGTTACTATCTTTATATACATCTATACCGTTAAGCATTTTAACATCACTTAAATAACACTTTTGAACTATGCGAATTAAGGATTTTTCAGCATTTTCAATTTCACAAAGAGAAAGAGTAGAATCTTTACATAAGTTACCATTTTTCATACAATTATTTACAAAACGTAAAACATAGGCAAATACATGAATCATTTTATCATAATCAGATATTCTTAGAGCATACCAAGGTACAGTTTCATGTTCTAAATTTAAATTGACCAATTCTGTCTTTTTCTTTTCAGAATTTACATCTATTGGTTCACAACAAATTTCACTAATAGGCCAATGCTCACAACTATTTTTTAACCACAGTGGCCCCTCCCACCATTTAGACTCCAACATTTGTTTGGGAGAACACGATCGGGATAACAAGTCAGCTACATTCATGTTACCCGGAACATGTCTCCAAGATTGGAATTGAGTTAATTCTTTAATTTCCTTAACTCGGTTGGCAACAAACACAGACCAATTACCATGTTCCTTTATCCACCAAAGTGCCACAGCCGAATCAGACCAAAATATAACTTTAATATCTGGTAAATTAAGTGCATGGATAATAGAATTACAGAGCCTAGCTCCAATGCAACATGCCATTAATTCTAATCGAGGGATACTTAATGGTTTTAAGGGAGCCACTTTGGTATAAGGGTAACTTTAACCTCTGATTCCTCTACTGACCTAACAAACACACAGGCAGCATAAGATGTTTTACAAGCATCAACAAAAACATGCAACTCAGATGTTTCATTAATTAATGTGTAACGTGGTACAGTGACCTCTTTTAGCAAATGTATTTCCTTAAACCACTTCAGAAACTTACGCACTATATCGTTTGGCAGTTCAGAATCCCAAGGCAGTTTTAACTTCCAAGTGTCTTGCAACAGCAATTTGGGAGGCAAAGTTGCCGGAGATAACATACCTGTTACATCAAAAATTTTATGTACTGTTGACAAAATTAATCTTTTAGTAATTTTAGTCTCGCATGTTAATGCTTTAAAATCAATGTTACACCTTAAAGTATCATTGTCTAAATTCCATATCATTCCCAGAAGTGAAGCATCTCCACTATGTTGAGTAGTATATTTACATGCTACATTGCTTTGCCAACCTCGTAAGTTAAAAAAACCTTTTGACATTATCAATTCTGCCTTTTCAATGAAATTCTCTTCATCATTTACAATATTTACACCAGTAAGACAATTATCTACATAAAAAGAACTTTTTAACTTTTGAGCAACATCTTTAAACTCAGGAAGAGAATTATCTAGCAGATGCATTAGTGATGCACTTAATAAAAAGGGCGAAGCATTCAACCCGAAAACTACTCGACAATGTCTATAAATTAATTCACCTTCCTCACTAGGGAAAAAAAAATCTCAAATAGTCTCTATCCTTTGGTGCAACGGATAACATTAAAAAGGCTTTCTCAATGTCAGCACTCAATCCAATCGGGAATAATCTAAATCTATCTATTATATCAGGTATTAATTCAATAAGGTTAATTCCTTTAATTAAACACTGATTAAGAGAAAGTTTCCCTTTCTCACACGCAGATCCATCAAATACTGGTCTTATTTTACAAGTCTGGCTTTGCATTTTAATTACAGGTCTGTGAGCCAAATAATGACCTTTGTTATTTAACTCTGCTTCCGGTACGCGCTCAATAACCTTTAAATTTTCCCAATCACTGAAAACCTTCTGATAATCATTAAGAAAATCGTTACATTTCGCACGCTTAATCATTTTCTCATGTCTCATCTTTGTTAATCCTTTATTATCAGGTAGGTTACCTGATGCGTAATTCCAGGGAAGTTCTAACTCATATCTTCCATCTGACATAATTATTAATTTATCTCGAAAATCATCTAAATGTTCTTCGAAAGAACTCTTTTCACTATCTACTTGAGTTGGATCCATTATTCCAAGATTTTCGAGTCCCCATAACTCAGTCAAATGAATGCTATTAACATGCATTGCAAGACTAGTCGAAACGTTATCAATTCGACATATATCATTTTGCTTTCCTATTACCGTATTTCCTAACTTAGTTTCAAGGACGGTCAAACCCGAGTCTAATACAACAGTTTTTCCAGTTAATAAATGTCCAAAAACATTTGCTCCCACTAACAAATCAATTTCAGATTCTTCACAGAAGGAATCTGTAACCTCAATATCTAATTTCCTTAAATCATCTAAAATTTTACGATCCGTTAGTTTAGGAACAAACCCACATATCTTTTCCTCCGAAAGAGCTTCCAAACAGACAGAAAACACGCCCTTCAAATCGCGCAATTCAATCGAATAAACCCCGTGATTTTTCGGATCGGTTTCCTGACCTCCAAATAAAGAGTGAATTATGGTTTCAGTTCTATGAGGAGCTAATCCTAAGTGCGCAATTACTTTCTCGCTGACGTGGCAGTTCTGACTTGCAGAGTCGAAAAGAATTCGTATGCGCTTCTCGCGGCCTTGACCCCTTATAAGTGCGCACAGAGTTTGTAAATAGACAACTTGATTTGTACTGACATTGGAAAGAGAAATTTCTGAAAAGGGTGCACTTATTGAGTTTACATTTGTCGGAATGCCCTAGTGCGGATACACACCACTAGAGGGAGTTACTTTGTAATGTGTTCCAGCGCCACCTGGGTGTCACTGGCAACACTGATCAGTTGTAAGAGAGAGCTAGAGAAGTGTTGATGAAGGAAGGTGGATTTCTGTCCACGGGAGCATGGAATAAAGCGTTGTGGCGTAATAATATTGTACTGCCCCTTATTTCGTTCACCATCACCCATCTCTAACTCCACATGGGGGCTCGAGGCCGTGTGTGAATCACTGAGCAACAGAGGATTAGTGTTGCGGCAGAATCGGAAAACGGAAGGAACCGGAGGCTAAGCCTAACGCACCACGAGACAACTGCGGTCGTCGTCGAATAAGGAAGCGAAATCCGATTCGCAGCACAGCAGAATCCAAAAACATCGTCGTCAGTGAAGAGCGGATCAGCGAAGTGCGAAAGCAATAGTGGAGTGTACAAAAGTGACTAACTTTTGCTCTCAAGATGTCGTACCTGGCAAAGACGCGTAAGGTAGATTTGATGGTGCTTTTAGACGAACTGGATCTGACTCCACCGGAAAACCCAAAGGTTATACAAATGTGCAAAATCATAACTGGACACACAGGGTATGATGAAGAAATTACCAAAAACCTGTTATATGCCATCGTAGCAGAAAGAGAAGAAAGAGAAACTCATGAAAGAGAAGCTCTAGAAAAAGAGAGAGAAGCTCAAGAAAAGGAAAAAATACAAGAGTTCGAAATAGCGAAATTAAGAATAGATGCAGAAAACCGTCGAACAGACTCGTCGACAACAGAACAAACAAGTGTCTCCAGTCGTAACGTGATAAAGCCCTTTGAAGGAGGCGACATTAGCATGTACCTGGCTTTATTCGAGAGACAGATAGTTCGACTGGGAGTGGACAAAAATACATGGGTAAATCACCTGATTGGTCTACTACCACTCGAGATCGCAAATGTCATTACGAGAGAACCCGAAAATGTGACGAGCGACTACGAACAGATCAAGACCATCTTACTTAGGCAGTTTCGTCTGACAGCGGAACAGTTTCGACTAAATTTTAGTTTTGCCAGAAAAGAACCAAGTCAAACATGGAGAGACTTTTCGTACGTTTTAAAGAACTACCTAACCGAGTGGCTAAACGGAATGGAAATAACCACATTCGAAGCGCTTAAAGAACTCATGTTAGTCGACCAAATCAAAAGAAAATTGCCGAGAGAGATGCAGGAGCATTTCATAGATGAACTACAAAAAATCAAGGACGTAGCAACTCTAACGGACAAACTGGATGATTTTCAAGCTGCACGAAACTTCAGAAGAAGCACAAAGCCGTACGAAAACAAAGCATACGAGGAGACAGGTCTTCGAAACCGAGACGGCGCCAGCGCGCAGACGGGAGGAGCTTACGCGAAGGAGCGGGAGCCTACCCAGCAAAATCGACAGGTGAATAGAAAACTAGGAATAATATGCTTTGCTTGCGGAAATATCGGGCATAAATCGTTCGAGTGCAGGGAAAATAAAGACGACAGTGAAAATAAAGTCAATAGTACGAACGCACTTAGATGTGGATTGATACGTGTGATATCATCGCAAAACTTGCAAACACAGACGGCGCGTCAGCCTGAAAAAGACTGTGCACCAAAGAAAATAAGCGAAGTAGGTTTGAGAATCGCTTCGAAAAAAGAAAACTCAAAGATGTTCTCTCAAAACCAATTTGAACATTTCCGAAAAACAAAACGGAATCGGAAGAGTCAATCAAAATACAAATTCCCGAAGAGCAAAAGCTACAACCACAATTGGCGAATTAGCTCGCAAGTTGATCCTCAATTTCCAACTAAATACAAACCAACTGATGCAAACGAACGAGGTTGGCGACGGAATACAACATGCCAAGTCTGCAATTGGCGAGCAAGCCCAAATCATAGGAACGGCTTTAAGAGAAGCAAACCTACCATCCAACAATTTGGAAGCGAGTGGAGTTGGCGACAGAAGTCACGTCTTGGCGATCACCGATCCATAGTTGAGAGCTGCGGTCCAATCACGGATCAGGATCAACGAACACAACCACCTTGGCGACGATATGGCCCAAATACAGAAGCCAACTGGAGAATACCAACACACCAAACAAGGAGCGAACGACCTTGGCGTTAACCATCTTTTTTTTCTGTGAAGCAACCCTTGAAAGTGAACCCTCAAAAAGTGAATTTTTATTTTTTTGTTGTTCTTCGAAAAAGTTATGCAGAATTGTGAAATGTGTTTTTCGTCTTATTTGTGATTTGTTTATTTTTTTATCTGAGGTTGTGAAAGTTTTTTTTATTTTTATTTTAGTAAATCGAATAACCGTTTTAATATTTTTGTCAGTGGAAAGAATTTTTTTTTCTGAAAGAAGATTTATTTGTTGACAACAACTGTGCATAAAGTGTTATGATGTTGTTGAGTGTTGCATAATACGAGTAGAGAATGAAAGTTGTATCATTGAAAATTTTTGTGATTTAATTTTACTATTGATGTTTATTTTTTAAAATTTAATTGTGAGGTTTACATTTTTGAAAGGATTTGAAAAGAATCTATTGGTAAAAAGTGAAGAACTTTTTTTTTGTGTTAATTATTTTTTAGGTTTGAAAATTTGAATTTCTTGAGTATTGAAAGACTTTGGAACATTTTAACTTCGAAACTTTTGGAACACTTATTTTTTTTAGGACATATAGAACTCTAATGATAAAGTGATTTAGGTATTTAAATTTTTACAATAATAAATTTGATAATGCTTACGAGATTTTAAATTTGAAGTAAGATAATAATTGATTTTTGGATGTTATGAAAAATAATTTAAAGTTATAATAGGATAATGATTAAGGTGTGAAATATGGGATGATGAATGTAGGTGTAGATGTGTAATGTCATGTATTGTAATATAATGTATTGTATTGTAGTATATCATTGTAATTATGTGATTCCGAAGACGGAATAGTCGAATGGCCGAGTGTCGGAATGCCCTAGTGCGGATACACACCACTAGAGGGAGTTACTTTGTAATGTGTTCCAGCGCCACCTGGGTGTCACTGGCAACACTGATCAGTTGTAAGAGAGAGCTAGAGAAGTGTTGATGAAGGAAGGTGGATTTCTGTCCACGGGAGCATGGAATAAAAGCGTTGTGGCGTAATAATATTGTACTGCCCCTTATTTCGTTCACCATCACCCATCTCTAACTCCACACATTTGCCGTTGTTTCTTGTTTCTTACACATAATATTATAATGAGAAAGATTACAAAATGTACATTTTAAATGAACTTTTAAATTACAAAATTTACTCAAATGATTGGCTTTAGTTAAACAGGTAAAGCATGCACCTTTTTTTGACAATATTTTTAATCTTTCATCCAAAGCCATTTTCTTCGCAGCAAAACATTTATGACTTGGATGCGATTTATCACAAAATATGCAAATTGGTCGCTTACCTGGATTGTCTAAACTTACTAATGCTGCTGCTGTAGAGAATTCATTTAATTTATCGTTTGAGGTGAACGGCAGGGGTTCTTTTTTCCGGGAATTATGACTCGCAAATCCGGTACGAGCCAGGTGAACCATTTCTTCACCTTGCACTTCTTGTCGGAGGAAAATCATTAAATTCTCTAGGGAACGAGTGTTCTTGTTTTCACCAAGTTCGTGGTGGTTTCTGCTGCGTTCCCAAGAAATAAGAACGTCCTCGGGGAGACTGCTCTCCACTAAAGGTGTCAGGAAGTCGCCATATTTCTCTTGCGTGCGTCCGAGGCTCTCCAGGGCTCGAAGTTTCCCTTCCAGCTCATCGTACAAGCTCGGAAGGTCAGTCTTTGCTCGTCCGGTAGATGCATTTTTCATGACTAATGTTAGCAGATCTCGAACATAGACCTGAACAAGCAAATCCTCTCTCCCAAACCTGTCCTTTAACTGTTCTATTGCCTTCGGATAATTTTCGGCTGTTGCCGGGAAGCTCTGCACAAGTCTCTCAGCCTTGGACTTCGGCTCCACTGCTTGCAATAAGTATTGCATCTTGTCTTCATTCGGAAGGCTCTGGTCATCATGGATTTTCTGGAATTGGCTCCAGAATGCCAAATATTCCTTGGCCTCACCATTAAATCGTTTCAGTTCGATTTGAGGTAAGGTAAACTTTCTCTGCTTCTCCACTCTCTATTGGCACACTACTTTGAAGTTCCTTTTCTATCAGGGACGTAACTTCCAAGTACTTATCCCGATAGTTTTCTGCTTCTTTAAAGTCCTCAGAAAAGGTTTTTCCATCGTCCTCCTTTTTGAGAAGCATATCACTAACACCTTCTTGAGATGTTTCTAGGCGTTGGAATTTGTCTTTCAGTTGCTCTTTCAAGACAGTAATCTTCTTTAGATCAACTATATCTTTTTCAAATTCCGAATCTATCTTCTTTACATTTATAGTAAAAGAAGTCCTAAGAACTCTTCTCTGAGCCTTCAGTTTCTGTATGTCGTCCATCGTCCTGCACTGTCCTGTCACGGACGCCACTTATGTTGAAAGTCAACCGGTTCGACCCAACTACCCGTTGAATACAGTGCAGGATTCTAATTGATAATAAGACATCAAGTTCATAACAAGAATTTATTCTTCCTTGGGACGGACAGAAAGGCACAGAGATACACACACTTCATACTTTCACAAGATCTGAAGAGCTACTAAAAAATATACAACTACATTACTCCATGACGTAACCGCAGCGGCCTCTGATTGGCCCGCTATTACGTCACGGGTTAATATGAATTCATGGTGTCGCAACAATATGCGTCAGGACATTGGACTCCGATCAGATTTATCGTGCACCATTCCTATATATGAGCCAGGATAACTTGCAGAATATTTTTAGACGACTTCCTAGTAGAAGCCCCATAAGTGGCAGAATACAAAGTACTGCCTCCCGGTTCTCCGGTGCAATCTGAATTTCGAGATACATTCTGCCGATGAGTTCTTTTTGTGTGCTCCGACCGGTTTTCAATTTCTGCGCGTAACGAAACTTTTGACATTCATTATCAAAAGATGCATTGCGCTGAGGGCTTCTTTTGTACGCTACCCTGCACATTTACTAGGGCCTATTTTTTTCCCTTTCATTATCTTTGTTCAAAAGGTGGTCCTGGGTTACGATTCCCGGATAAGTGTTGTTTGTTTGTTGTTTGCCTTTTTGTATGAACGATAAAAATAAATGGAACATAGGGATAAAAGATTGAGCAACCTATAGTGATAAGCGCAAAAACCTCTTCATCAATTAAATAAAAAAATCAGCTAAAGGTTGTCCGACCCCCCTCTAAGTTATTTTTGTGAAGAAATTATATAACTTTGGAATTTTTTTCCCCTTCGTTTCAATGTTAAAAAAATGGGGGGGGGGGGGGGGGGGGGTTCAAAATTTATTTTTGGTCCGACCAAAACCAATTTTTTTTATTAATAATAAATTTAAACAATTTTAACCCAAAGGACTCCGCGGATTAATGTTATTTGGGACCCGCTGTGGTGTTGGAAGGTTCCCGCAGGTTGAGGAAAAATATATTTAATACGTGACACGTTAAGAACAAATTAATACTTTAAGAGCAAAGGTGGACATAAATTCTCAAAATCTTAGTTTAGGATTCAGCTTGTGTTAAAATGCGATCTCGGCTGAAGATTGTTATTAATATGAATGCCCCTACAGCAATAGAAAATGCATCACCTTTTACTAGTATTTAGGTACTTGTGACTGGAATACTGAGAGGTTGAAGAAAATAATCACACAAAACCATTCTCCATCAACAAAGCAGCGCAGCTTATTAGAGGTTCGAGAGGGACCCCACTCATGAAAGTACTGAAAAGTAAGAAATGCACAGTCGATATCGTCAAACTTTTGCTTCATGTATCACGGCGCAGACGTTAACATACAGTTTGACACGTCTATAGCGATTCATTCCAGATTCCTGCGCAAATGAGATGTAATTGTTACAGGATAACAGTACTAAGACCGACAACGACATGTCAAATAGCCCCTCTCTGTTATGCGATGGTATGGGGGGGTTCATAAATTATTTTTGGTCCGACCAAAACCAATTTTTTTTATTAATAATAAATTAAAAAAAAAATTAATTAATCATTTTAATTAATAATTTAAATAAATTTTAATTAATAATTTGAATACAAATTAGCTATTTTAATTAATAATTTTAAATTAGTAATTTTAATTAATCATAATAATTTTTAAGTAGTAATTTTAAATTAGTAAATTTAATTTATGATATTTTTTAAGTTAAGCAGCAGTTTTAAATTAAAATTCTAATTAATAATTTTAATTAAATATATATATAAATTATTAGTAAGATGTAAATTAAAAGCTTAATTTTCGCAGGTTTTAATCTTTAGTCATTTCCTAATTTAAATTACTAACAAACCTGGCTAACATTTGACTGGTATTTAAGTCTGTAACTAAATATTGATGGGGGGAGGAGAGGGGGGGGGGGGGGGGGGGGGGGGTCCGGATTGAAGAAATTTTAAATTTGTAAATAATTCTTTATTATATGATTAAAACGAACAGAATAATAATCATTATTTTTGGTAAATTTTATCATGCATGACTGTGACGTGACATGGGGGACGAGGTTTCATTGGTTGCGTGACGCAGCAAAACGGCGCATTGCGGCAAAATCATAACGGAAATTGGCGTTGCTCGTAAAAAAAATCAAATAACTGAATAAAAAATATATTATTATAAAAAAAACATTGATTTGTAGAATCTGTGAAGCTAGACAATGGAAAAATGTTTGCCTAATCATCAGCACGAGATGCAGCGTCGTAGAAAAAAAATCCAGAAAAAGGTTATAAACACAGATTTAAACGAGAATCTGTTGACCCCACCCTTCGTAAATGGAGCCAACTTTTCCATTATGTGCCCTTCGTATTTATAATAGTTGAATATAACTTTTTAATAATCCCCCATAAAAATTTTCAAACGAATGTGCATCAATCTTGGGAATGATCAAAACCCAAATTTAAAAAAAAAAGCGGAAAACCGCGTTTCCGCGTGAAAAGTAACACGTCTGAGTGACAGAAAACTAATTTGTGAATGTAATTGAATAAAAAATTAGTTAGTTTTGGTTTGGGTATTTTCAACGATAATCTCAATAAACAAAAATTTTTGAATAAGAAAAAAACTTTAAACATATCAACAAATATTTTGCACGATGCTCCTTTCTTTTGTTTTGAATCTTCCAATAGTTTATGTTTTGATGACGGCATACCGCGAAAATGGTAATTCCAGATAAGCTTAGCAAGCACATGCAGTACTGGAGTGATTTTCAAATTCAAATGGCAAATGAGAGACATACAACCTCTCAGAAAACTGATTTTTGAGAAAGGAATTTTTCTGTCTTCAAGGTTGTTTGACCACTGTTCTCCTTAAAATCCTCCCTTCAGGGGACCGAAGCAGGAGATACATGTAGGATAGACCAGGAAATGCGACTTGTGTTTTCTCTATAGAAATCAGAGAAAAACTCTTCTTTTTTTTGTCACTTGTTATTTTTCAAAAAATTAATTTTGAATTTAAACTGGCTAGGGGGGGGGGGGGGGGGGGGTTCTAACCCAAAGGACTCCGCGGATTAATGTTATTGGGAACCGCTGTGGTGTTTGAATTTTGTAATTCTCAGGTTGAGGAAAAATATATTTAATACGTGACACGTTAAGAACAAATTAATACTTTAAGAGCAAAGGTGGACATAAATTCTCAAACTCTTAGTTTAGGATTCAGCTTGTGTTAACATGCGATCTCGGCTGAAGATTGTTATTAATATGAATGCCCCTACAGCAATAGAAAATGCATCACCTTTTACTAGTATTTAGGTACTTGTGACTGGAATATTGAGAGGTTGAAGAAAATAATCACACAAAACCATTCTCCATCAACAAAGCAACGCAGCTTATTAGAGGTTCGAGAGGGACGGACCCCACTCATGAAAGTACTGAAAAGTAAGAAATGCACAGTCGATATCGTCAAACTTTTGCTTCATGTATCACGGCGCAGAAGTTAACTTACAGTTTGACACGTCTATATAGCGATTCATTCCAGATTCCTGCGCAAATGAGATGTAATTGTTACAGGATAACAGTATTAAGACCGACAACGACATGTCAAATAGCCCCTCTCTGTTATGCGATGCCCAACCAGCGCTACTCCTCGAAGCACGTATTAAAACTGTTGTTGTGCATGCGTGTTGATTTCGTCGCTCATGCACGCCCCATAATGCAATGTTCCTGTAGCAGTGCGCTACTTTTTGGAATGACTGGACACATTCTCCTCAGTGGTTGATTGATGTGGAAGCTAGAAATACCAAAGCTAGACGACAGTGGCGGTCCGTGGTCGAAAATGTTAGTGCAGCCGAAATCATGTGAAACCCTCTATTTTTCATAACCATACATGAACGGAAATTCTTTAATATTTATTACTAAAATCAAAGTTTCCTTTCCAATTTTTACAAAATGATAACATGCGAAAAAAATAGAAAACTTATATTTTGAAAATGAAATCAATCTTCCTTTCTTTTAAACTTGAGAATCGGTCAATTTTAACATTAATTTAAGTAACGAAACAACAGCACACGTGTAAATTTATCAGGAAAACTATTTCCGTTTGGAGCTGCATTGGCTCTTGCGGACGATTCGCCGCAGTCTCAAGTACAGCATATTTGAAAAAAATCCTTTTGGGCTGCATTTATTTCGTCTTAACCTCCATTTTAGCGTGTAGGGAAAGTCATGCTACGTAAGGTGTCATGGCAACGATGCAGCCGAATTCGAACTTCGCTTTTTGGCTGCAGTTTTCATTGAATGGAGTTCATTTTTGGTAAAAGGCGGCGGGTCGTATGTAGGTTTTTCTAGGTTGTAGACAGCTAAACTTTGGGAACCACTGTCCTACAGCATTCTTCCTTTTTTGCGTTTCATATGATATATACATTGAATCGAATTGGTATTGCCATTTTAATTCCATGCTTACATCCACGGAGGAAAGGCTTACACTTCATTAGTCGTATTTTTTTAAACTAATTTCTTTTTTGCGTCCGGCGATTTTACATGTTCTGAAAAGCATACCACAAAGATCATATTAAAGATAATTACGTATTTTTTCCAATGGGCGAGTTTCACGTGACGTATTAACATGATAACTTACAAGTAGTTTCGATTTCTTCCCTACAGCAGACAACTTTGTTTTTGTTTGTTTAGTCGCTACGCTTGCAATTATGGAAAAGTTTGTTTATAATAATTGTTTTTTTCCAAATAAGTAATATTTTTTATTCCATATATGAATAAATTTAAGTACGGAAATACTTATATTACATTTGTATATAATTAGAATTACAACAAAATACGGAAAAATACTTTTATTTCAACACAAAAATGCTTGATAAACGATGACTACAATCTATCTCAGTGTATGTAGTAAATATTTCTATATTGAGGTATTATTTAAAGACTAAAAGTTAAAATTATAGTACAGGAGCTAAAGCTTCATGCTAACCCTACGGAACTTCTTCGGCGTCGCGGAACTTTCTCCATGTTCCGTTGGAACAGCGGTCTTCTTCTTCTCGGCGTGAAACTCCCCCATTGAGCTAAAGTTCATGTATGTTACTTTAAAAGTTATTTTTTCGTGGGTATTACAATTTTACAGGGTAAGTATAAGAGTAATCCATAACTGACCATCCCTCTTAAGATATTTTTTTTTCGCTAAGCTTTAACGAATCTTTCTATATACAGAATCTTTCTATACAAATGGGCACGTTGTCTGTAAAGTTGTGTAAATCAAAAAATGAACTAGATTAAGATAATTTTGAATTATTAGGCTATTAGATCTATCGTTTGGTCAAATAGTGGGAGTCCTAGTTTTATCATGAGTTTTATAGGTTAGGCCAATAATGAGTTAAATGTTATTCCACTTTTACCATTACAGCCATTTAAAATGCTTTTTTTTAAACTGTTTTGGGGCATACACCACTTGTCAGCCTAAATACTTAACAGGTTTTGTTTCATTTAAGAATTTAAAAGAAATCGGCGAAGATATTTACACAATGAGGGACAACGAAATATTGAGTGTTTTAATAATCGAAAAAATGTGTTAAAAAATTACATTAATAAATTAAAACAAAATGATGGATCTTAACAACCTTTGAGAAATCTGATATGCAGCCCAATACAACCAATTAAAATAATATTTACATCATAATAATTTGACAATATACACTTTCCAAGGTAATTTTTATTCAATTAACATTATTAAAATCTTCCATAAAAGAATAAATGTAAAGTTATTTCAAGATAAAAACACACACCAAGTTCCAACATTAAATGGACATGAACTGGACTAGACATGACTAATTTTCTAAGAAAGATTTTGCCTCCGTAAATTAAAAATATGCCATTAGAAACCCCGATATAGGCATTTTGATGCCCTGTTATGTTTTAATTTTGGCAATTTTAATAAAACTGACTTTTTCAAATATTAAAATATATTAACCTAATTTGGAGATGATTATCTTTAAGATACCAACAGAAACAATTTTAAATCTCTCTCTCTAAAAAAACTTCCAGGTCACTAATAGGGGTTATTAAAATCCGTGACCACAAGACAGAGTTTGCGAAGTCCAGTTTATGTTTAGGTCAATGAGATTAATCACATAAAGATTAAACTATCCTAAATGTGAAGTTTCTTTTGAAAGCCAATTGTAGGCATCATATTTTCCTTGATCCTTTAAAAACTTTCCGACCACTTCTTTACATCTGCTGTGATAAGAATTTAACCATTTCAACTAAAAATAAGTGAAATACAACTATTTTAAATAAAATTATTTGAGCATTAACATCAGTTTTATTATAGTGTAAAACAAATCAAATTTTCTTTTTTATAAGATTATAAAAAAGAAAATTGATGCCACATATAAATGAAAAAACTCATACACCATTTAAATTTTTGTACATCATTTTAAATTTATCACAGAAATCATAAACTAGCTATTAGAGATGCATCAAATATTCAGTATAGTGCCATTTAGCAGCTAAACTATATATTAGGTTTGGCCGAATAATTTACTATTTGGCAACTGAATAGTGACACATAACAATGTTACTGACTCAATCAAAGATAAAGGTAATTCAATTAAAACACAGATGTTGAAAGTTCTATTATTAATAAAGCTAAACCTTTCACTCTAGGTGTTTTTTTGAAGGGCGGCCTACCCTGCCCGCCCTTTTTCCATCTTGATACCACCCTCATGCGTTTTTTTTTTTTTTTTTTTTTTTTTTTAAATCGCTCCTTTCGAAAAAATTCTGCATCTCTTGCCCTTTTCAGTCAAGCACAGGCAACCATGCTTCTCTAATTGTCTTTAAAAAATGCATCGATTAAATTTTTTTTTATGTAAATCGGAATTAAGTGAATTAGTTATGACAATAGAAAATAATATGAAATACTATTTTTTTTTAAAAGCTGGTTCGGGACAAGGTTACCAAATTTTAGATTTCAGTAGCCTTTTCATCAGTTTTTAAGGGAGTCTATTGAGGCTCCTTATTGATTTGGTTTCTAGCGAAAACATTAATTTTTAAATGTCAAATTTTGGATCTTAAACCGTTTCTTCATATTTAAACGCCGGTTCTGTTTAGGGTCTGATTAGGATTAATTACCGATTTGGTTAAATGGAAAAATTAATTTTGAATATTTTAATTTAGTTTTGAACTATTTGCACTAATTTAAAAATGTCAAATAATATTGGTCCTACCTAGTAGAGCTTCTTCCCCTAAAATCAGTATTGGAAAGTATTAAGTATTCTCCTTATCAAATTCGCACAATGGACAATGCATTTACACTTTCATAGTCAAGATTTTTTTTATTTATCTTTTTTGCAGAGAAAGTACTTTTTAGTTAAAACGTCCGTAATTTCCGCTACAAAATATGTTGGCGTGTAGCGAAAGGCTACGTTTTCAATCTTATCTCTGCAAAGGTGAATCTGAATTTTGTTGGGTAGTTCGTACTAGAGTAGAGCTACACATAAGGAAGGCTATTGGAGATGGCGACCTAAAAAATAACTAATTTGTTGATTAAAATAACATAAGGAGTTGATAACAACGTAAGGAGTTATCGGTTAAATGATTAGGATAACACCTAGGCTGGTAAATCGCTCAGCAAAATTAGAAATAATTAAAAAGTTAACAAATAAGATATAATTTGCTAGGAATAACGAGCTTATAATCGATGGATTGTGGGTTTGAGCATAGAATGCAACAGAGCAGCGAGCTCATACCTTGTTGTCCTTTAAAAAACCATTCACCGTGTATGAGGGATTGGTTGCATGTTAAATCTTTCATGGTCTAAACGTCCTCACGCCTACGCAGGTCCAATTGCGCCAGTTAAATTGTTGTCCTCGTTAGCTAACCATGGTTCAAAGACGGGAGGAAGTGTTCTTCTGTCTTTTCTTTGTGATAGATCCCGAACTGTCGATAATAGCGTCATTGTGTAGGTCAATTGTGATTTTCAACCAAACAATCTATATAAGGGTGCTGTTTTTTTTTTTTTTGTGGCCGACGATAGGTGCGTACAGCAACCTTCCAATTACGAGCTCGCTACAAGGACAAAGTCTATATTAGAATCCATAATCCACCAATTATGAGTAAAATGCTCTGAGGTTTGTGAATTAACATCGCAGTAGAACTGCACAGTGGGATATTGGCGATAGTTCTGGTTCTATCCCAAAAAAAGAAGAAAAAAAACACGAGAACACTGCCTTGTAATTTTGAACCATGGTTATATGACGAGGATCACACCCGAGCTGCTACCTTAACCAACCTGAAAAGGCATGAGGACTACAACTGATTTTCTCCTAAAACGGCTCATCATGCTACTAAACTTGTGCTAGGAATCGAGTACCCATTTCTCCTGTCACGTGTCCGATGTGTCAGCGGGTGGTCACGGCCACCAAACTTTTTTTTTAAAGTGCCCTTATAAAACCAAGAAGTCGCTTTTCAATAACGGGGTGCTTTTATAATGCTAATAGTGCCCTGCCCCTTTTTATTTCAAAAGTGAACAATGTTCATTTTATTAAAAAAAATATTCTAGATTATATTTTAAAAGAGTAAAAGGAGATTGGATTTCCCCCTCAAGATTTGAGTATAAATATCCTAAAAGCAAAATTGAAGGATAAGTGGATGAAGGACAGGATGGCAACAAAATCCTGGAAACAATCGTTCCGTGATATTTCCATGATTTCGATGATGGTGTACCAAAAATTTCCGATTTTACAGTTAAATTAAGAAATGTTGCATTACTTGCTTTGTATAGAAACAAAGTAGCTACGCTACGATAATACAATAAATGTATTGCATTATAAATAAAAAATGAGCAACAGTTATATTCAGCTTTTTTAAAAAAAATATATTGATACAACACCAAATTATACAAATACGGCAGGCATAACAGTAATTAAACATGTTGTCAGGAAGCAGATAATGTAAAAAAGCTGGGGATGAACCGGATAGTGGTTTTGCCGGATACCGGATATCCGGCGCACATTACAAACCGGATATCGGATATCCGGCAGTTTCTTTTTTATTAAATTATCTTCTAATACACAGTAGAATAAACGGAAATTGGTCAAAAATTACAAAATATTGTTTTATTCTATAATATTCCCCAATTCCTTACCTTTAAGGTGATACCAAGATTGAATAAACATTAAAAAAAAAATATTTACAAAGGGTTATTCTAGGGTGCTGCTAGCAATGGGCGTATGTTTCGTACACTTTAAACTCAATTCTGAATAATTGTATTTTTACCATATGCCCTTTCGTTCCAAACATAAAAACTCAAGTTTGTTTAAACTTTTGAGAAATTTATTTTTAAATTCAACTTTATATTAGTTGTGAGATGTTATGACCCTCCACCATAACGATTCGTTAAAAAAAATGTACTTGAATTTTAAAATTAAAAATTTGAAAGAAAGTGGGTTTTTTAAGGACTTTTGAGGTAAAATATTATATAAAAAAACTTTAATACTATAAACTTTTTAGAGGGTCATAACTTTAAGAAAGATACTTCAAGTAATTCCAACAAAAATTATGCTTCGACATGAATTACAACTTGCGTAATCATGTTTAAAAAAAAACATGATAATTAGCATTTAACTTAATTCAGTTTTTTTTTATAATGCATCGTGATTTTTAAAGTGTTTTTATACATGAAAAAACTAGAGTTTTAAATTTATAATTTAAAAAAAAATGTTCAAGTGTGTAGGTACCTTAACAGTTCTTTAATAAACTATTCATATTTATACAGATTTTGAAACGGCCAGATCTGTAGTGTATAATGCGTTTAAAAATGTAATTTTGAAATATTTCCAAATTATTGATCTAAATTGTGCCATACTTAAATGCTGAAACTAACTTTTAGACTGGAGAATAAAACAATTTCTAATATAAAACAAACGGAGATGTAGCTATGCACTCTACACACCACCACCTATGTGAATTGTTCAAATTCAAAGTTACTCCACTATAGTGGCGTGTTTCGAAAGTCTGCAGCATATCTTCCTTGCTATCTATTCTCTGTGCCTCACCGCGTCTGAGTCTTAAACGCACACTCCTTACCCACCTGAATAGCCCGAGAACAATTCAAGGGAGAATCTGCACACTGTGAATACATTGGTAGAATTTTCAGGAAAATACTTAAAACAAGAACAAAGATAATTGATCCCCACAAAAAAAATCTTCGATTTTTTTAATTATCCGGATATCCGGCTTGGTAAATCGGATATCCGGCACTTTACTTCCGGATATCGGATAGTTACCGGATAGTTAAAAATCAGCCGGATACCGGATAGTTACCGGATATCCGTTTCATCCCTAAAAAAAGCAGTGCAATATTTACAGATTTATTTTTTAAATATTGCTCGAAGAGCAAATGTTTATCTGTAATTGGTAATTTTAAGCAAGTTTTTTCAAATGATTTCTTTTGTAGGTAATTTTTATATGTTTCATATTCTAGTTTTCAATAAATTGAATATTCGTTAACTGTGCAAAAGTTGTTTATAATTTAAAGTCTAAAGTGCTTTGCTTTTATTTTTCCTTCCAGCATTGGTTCACATTCTATAAACAATGAAACTGTGCATGCACTCGGCCATGCTTTTTTCTTATTTTTTTCAGAACTAAAAGGAAATATTGACAACTAAACTATGCAGAATAGACGACAAGAATTGCTGTTTTAGTGATCCAAATTTGAAAATTTTGCTGATCTGTTGTGCAAATTTTCCCTGATATTTCCAGAATAAAAAAATTCCATGATAATTTACTGATTCCTCGGTATTCCAGGTTATGTTGCCGCACTGAAGGAGGTATGTAGGTAAAAGTAAGTTTTGTGATATTTGGTTTTAAAATTTTCTTTTCGTATTTAGCTGTAGTCACATATCTCTTACACATACCCCTTAGTATATCTGTTAATAAGGCTTCTACCATGCTGCTGACAGTGTCATAAAACAGACCAAACAAAATACAATGCATACTAAGGTGTCAATCAAGTGATGTTCTCTTAGTATGCATTGTATATGATGCCATTCAAATGGGGAAGGACAGCATCCCATATCCTCGTAGAGTAAGGGCATGCAACATGCTAATTTTTTTAATTGTTATTAATTAAAAAGAATATTGTTGGTTAGCTTATAGTATAAAGTAAATCCATGAATAAATATATTTGTAAAATTGATGTTTTTTTGGAATGACTACATTTAAAAAGATACGAGCAAAACTCATTGAGCACTGACTGCCCATAGAATCACCCATTCACTTGTCTTACAAAGAGAGTGTTTGGAATAACTTTAAATGTGTCTTGAAAATGTTATTTTCTGGGAATTTGAAAACCTTGCTCTTCGTTGATCACCCCATGGCAGCATCAGGTTTTTTTTTTTTAATGTATCAGAAGCAGGACCCATACATAGTTATAAGAAAGGAAGCAAGTAGGGCGGGGAACAAGATGAACGTAGGAATCTAACACATATCCATTTTTCGAAAGTAAAAGTATGGAGTTTCTAAAGACTTCGCACTTCTTAACACAATTTATAAGGATCTTATTTTTCTACAAAAAAATTGTATACATGTGTAATGACAAGTTACCTCTAAATTTGCAAATTAGCTTCTTAGATTTTTTTTTAATGAATACAAAATAGGAACATACATGCAATCAGCTATCGAATACAAAGAAGCTGTGTAAACTGATTCAATTTGATAGTCATTTTAAGGATTTTTTTAAGTGCCTTCGGTAACTTGAAAATTTCTAATTACCCTTTGTACAAAAATGTAGAGTTTCTAAGTACTTTGTAAAGGCTGGAAGTTAGATGAAATTTCTAAAAACAAAGTTATGAGGGAAACTGTTTTAATTGCTAAAGGTTACATAAAAAAAAATACTGAATATGTTAAATTAATATTTTGTATAAATATATTACCAGGCATCGAATAACACTGGCTGAGAGAAGGAAATGGTCAAAAACTAGTTAAACTTAGTATTCAAAGACAAAAAATGATCTAAGAAATAAATTATAGAAGGTAAATATAAAACATATTGAAAGTACCTCTTTTTCGGTCAGCATTGAATGCAGTATTAATTTATGTTGGAATGGTACAAGGGTGAGGGGTTCAAAAGTAAGGTAGTCCAGGTCCCTGAAGTTATGCTAAAAGAAAAATATCTCACTATTAACTTATTTAAATATTAGCATAAATATATTTTAGTAGCATTCTGAAAAAATCTTAGCACAAACATATAGTATATAAAGCTGCTATTCCTAACCTTTAGATGGTCAAGGACTACTAGTTCAAAACTTCAACTAGTATGTGACAATCACTTTTTAATAACTATAAAAAGGCATAGATACTGAATATAATTAAATATTTTATTTCACTTATGATATAAGATACTTATTTTAATTAACATACTTATATTAATAAAAAAGTCTACAGATTTCGATTAAATTGATCAACATTACTTGTTCAATTATTGAAAATATGTCTATGTCGTACTTCAGATAAGCAATGTAATATTTAAACTTTCCTCTTGTTTATAAACTTGAATATTTTTGTGCTCAATAGTATATTTAAAAACATAAGAGAGAAGTAATGGAAAGTATAACATCAATTTAAAGTTGTCAATTGCAGGATTTCATTTACACTTTTATGTTTTCACTATCAATATGGCCCTGTGTTGCTATGGCCCCATATCGTGGTCAATTTGTGAGGGGATTATTTTATTTGTTAGCGTAGCCAGTCACATATTACTCTCTACTGTAAAAAAATAAACTTTAATAAAATTTAGATTTATTCAATTACATAGAATAGTTTTCGAGATACCTAATTCTAGTATTTTTTTTTTTTATGTTCACGACTTTACATGCTATTACTACTACAAATAAAACTGGCACTTTTGTAAATTTTTTTTTTTTTTTGTTATATAAAAATTCCTAAAAAATGATTAAAAAAACCTTTGCAAATATTAGTCTTGTAATATAATGCTAATAAAATTATATATTCTGCAAAAATAAAAGAGTTGGCAATGTTGCTTTAATGTTAATTGGAGTTGAAAACTTATATCAAAAGTTGCATATTTTTTTGTATAAAATTTAAACCTTCAGTGATAATAAACGCATGTAGTAAACTTCACATTCATTAGTTTTAATACTGGTGATGGAATAATACATCAAAGAACAAAATATTGCGTTTTTCAAATGGAAATAATTTATCGTATTTGGTGAATTTTTTTATTGCCAATGACAAGAGTTTATATATCAGTCTTTGAACATAATTTCTGAAGAATAATAAATTAGGATTTTTTTTTTATTTATAACTGTTCACCCTTTATTTTCAGAGAAAAGTAAAATATAATTTTAAATATGCATGCATCAATTTTTATTAATAATATTAAAAAAAAAAAATATTCTTTTTTGAATTTCAATAAAATGTTTTTGAAGTGAAAGTTTTAAAAAAAGGTATGTGGAGGTATAAATAGTATAGATAACTTCTTATGTTTAAATCTTAGGGTAACCCATTCCAATAATATAGCACTGTTCTTCTCTGTAACAAATAGCACTATTGGCATAAATGTAATAACGTTAGATAGGAAATTAGGCAGCAACGTGTTTAAGATTTTCGAAACAAAGCAATGTTTGGGGCATGAACGGATAACCATGGCGTCAGACGAAACAGCAAGTTTATCTTCCTCCTTCGGTTGGCGAGGTTTTTGTTAACGACCGATGCCTATAATATGCTGTCTAATAAATGTATCTTTTTAAAAGAAAAATTGCAATAATAGAAGGCAGCCAGTATTGTAGAAAAATATTTTTGGTCACCAAGGTACAATACTGATATAAAGGCAAGATCTACATGTATATTTCCAATAGGAATAACATATGTGAAAATGGAAAAAATTCTATAACTTTTGAACTCTTGCCGATATCCAAATGAAACAAAGTGCAGATTTTAGGTTGAGAAAGTATTATTAAAATAGTGCAAGTTTCATAAAAATCCGTTCAGTCGTTTATTAGTTAAAACCGGACAAACAGACAAAAAAATCTAATGTGATTTACTGAATCAGTGTATCCTAATTCTTGCAAAAAACTCAAAATGAGGGGTTTTCTTCGAATCCACAGACAGACACTCCATTCTTATATATATGTATTGATAATCAAATTGAAATGAGAAGATATGTTCTTAAACTCATTGGTTGGTGGTGGAACCTCAAAAAATATTCCCAAAATAAATAATAACATTTTCTCATAATTTATTATATTTTGATAATTTAAATAATATTTTTACTATTTTCCCACAATTTCACTGTTTTGTAATTGTTTTATTATATTTTGACATTAATTTTAACATTTTCCCACTAATTTCACCAATTGTCATTAGGTAATATTATTATTTGGACACTAATTTCGCTACTTTGATGATATTTCTAAATATAAAATCATATTTTAGCTCATTTGGCAACATTTTTATTCTTTTGGCGATATTTTTAATTAATTTGGCAACATCTGGCGATGTTTAATCATCAGCCAATCAAAATGCATCGTTTATCCCAGCATTGTCGAAAAATATTTTTGGTCGCCAAGGTGATTTTTAACAATAATGTTTTGAAGGGAAGATCTAGATAAAAATTTCCCATAGAAATAATGTATGGAAAAAATTCTGTAACTTTTGAACGGTTGCAGATATCCACATGAAACAAAGTGCAGATTTTAAACTGAGAAACTATTGTTCAAATGGTGCTGTGGGTATATAGAACACAAAGAAAGAGAGACATAAAGAAAATCAATTGAAATGTGATCTGAAATCAATTAGGTTTCTCTGCTCTAGTTTGAAAGGAGCTTTAACACTTTGGTTCACTATTATTGCAACAGATATTTTAAAAGTAGTTTTGTGGGCATCAGTAAATTTCAATTGAAAATAGTTCTAGGATTCAAAAATTAAAAAAGCCTAATTTTTCTTATGCAATCAATGTCTTTCTGTAAATTTGATATTCATGAATATTTGTTTCGCAAGGGTTAATGAAATAATCCTTAGCCTTGTTCATAAAGTAAGCAACCCTTGTTTCATAAGCTTCAACAAAAAAGACCCTAGGTAGCAAGTTATTTTTAAGAACAATTTTCACATTTTGCTTAGTATGCCTAAACCATATTTTCAGCATTAGTCTTGTTAACTTTTATTTTTTCAGTTTACAATTCCGGTTTATGACACGTTGATCAATGTTTTTGTAGTTTCGGATTTATCTAAAACTTTTATATTTTTCATAGGTAATTGATTAATTACAGAATTTATTTTCAACGTTAGATGGCTACGAACCCTCCTCAATTCGAAAATTTAAAAGGGTAAGAACCACCATTTTCAAATAACACCAAATAAAATTTAATTTAGAAACTAAATTTAATGTAGGTGCTAAATATGCAATTCTGGTATTAAAAAAAATACAGATACAGGTATTTGTTTTGTAAATAAATTATTAATTATAAAAAGATTTCAGCATTTTGCTAAATTATTTTAACCTTATGTAAATTATTTTATTAATTTAATGAACATTTTAAAACATTAAAATTTTATCTCTTTGTTCATAGTCAAAAGAGGAAAATGCATTAAAAACTTGTTTAAAAGTACATTTATAATTCATAAATACAAATCAGTAGATGCTAATAAACTCATAAAAAAAACTTTCATCAAGAAAATAAAACATTTTTGGGTAATTGCTGAAATTCCTAAAAAAAAAAAAAAATCACTAAGTATTAAATCGGGAAATTGCAAAGCAGAAACATCATTGTTATTTAACAACCAACTCCATGGACCATTTGCAGACCACTATAGGTACAGGGACCATAAGTTAGAAACCATAGAATTACAGTTTATTTAGTCTTCTCAGGTTGAACCACAGTAAAAGAATTGTTCGGAAATGAACTTTAAAACATATACACAATAAATTGCACCAATATAAGATAAAATATCATTATATTTATGACAGGTATGTTTACTCACATGAGTAACTGCTTTTTTTATAACAGCCAAATTTTCTAATCTTATCCCGAATTTTCCGTCTAAATAAACACCAGGTTCTGAAACAAAAATAAAAGATATAATAAATATGTCAAGGCGTTGTTTTAGAGAAATAAAATTAATTACTCAGAAAAATAAGGTAATATTTGTTTTCCCTGAGAATTCAAGTATAAGAAGTATTTAGGAGGGTATCAATAAAAAAAAATAAGGCATGTTTATCAAAATATTATCAAATAAAATATAAATACACATGTTTGAATTTATGAGCACACAAAAAAACTCCCTAAAAAGTAGTAAATAAAATTAAAAAATAATTGGATTTATAGGATACTTCAATAGGATTAAATAAAAGGGAAGGAGATTTCTTCTTTTATCTAATGTTCAGATGGAGATCCATTTTCTTTAAACAAATAAATTATATATATATTAAAAAAAAATAGTTAACTTATTTAATAAAAAACTTTGGTTATTTACTTTTTACGAGTGTTAATAGTTTCTCATCATATGTTTGTTAATTTATCATACTTGAATTGAAATTATTTCAATAAATGTTAAAAATACATAAATGACAATAATAAAAGAATAAATGTTTAAATTCATATTAAAACCTGTTACAATATAATAGCAAATTTGTACAGAATTAATAAAATATTTTTAGTTTATTCCTTCATGATGGAAAAGTAAACTGACGTTTTAAAGTTATTTATATTTACCAACTGACAACATTATGTTTTCATTATTTTCTAGGTGCATAAAGCAAAACTGTATACTAATAATCTATACAAATTAACAGATAAGCCTAACCCTCTGATGAACACACAAAAAATCAAAGTTAATGTACATTTGTTTTCCTTGCAATACGGTTTAATTCGCATTTCCAGCATATTAATTTATATTTTTTAATAGAGATTATTCCCCTTTTTTCCCTAATGGTTTAGGGATTTAAAATGAAGTTTTGACATATATAAAAATAGCGTATATTGCTGGGATAGCTGATCATACACTGATGGATATAGCTATCCCTCAGATAATTATATTGTACTGAATTAAGAAGAAATAACATATTACCTATTGAAAGGATCATCCCAGCTTGAAGACCAGCAAGCAATTTGTTTTGATGATAATGAATACCTATTGGCCCTAGCACAAGAAAGAAAATTTATAAATACCTAACTAAATTTCTTAAACGTCAAACTATAAGTTTATATAATAAAATTCAATGCAATGCAATTGTATAATAAAATAAATGTCTTCTCTTTGTGAACATCTGAATATTTAAATGTAATAAGTAATTGGCAGAACTTTCAAAAATGAGGGGCTACCTAATTTTTCCTAAAGTGTTTTTATATTCCGACCTCTAAATGTCTACAATTTTCTTGCTTTCGTCGTTTAGGTCCATTCTGCACAAACGAGAGAAATGTGTGTCAGCTTCTCAGTGATTCGGGAATCCTTACCCTGAGGTAAGAATTCTCGAATCACCAAGAAGCTCATGCATGCTTTTCTCTTTCATGTAGAATGGACCTTAAGGGCAGATTTCTATTACTGTTAAGTTTGCACCAGGTGGCTTTTATCAGGGCCAAGGGGGGGGGGGGGGGGGGACATGATGTCACAGCCAATCATGTTCTATTTTTCTACATCGGCTGGTAGTGTTCTAAACGGAAGTGAGCTGAATTCTCGATGTTTAATATCTTTCGGCACTTAACTATAAATTGTAACTTCTGAAACGCTTATAACCCATTCCTTCTATGGTCGCGGTTGAAACAATACTGTACCTCAACTCATTTTTTAAAGGGATTTTGTGGATTTTTTCTTCTCAAATCGTTATAGAAATGTTAAATATGTTCAAACATTTTATATTTTCTACATATAGAATCAATTTGCGTATTGCCAAAACTATATTTTTTTTTGCTACTTATCCACTTATTATTGGTTAAAATGGATTTCAAAGAATAGGCACTTAAAATGTGTTTTAATGTAAAATTAAAAAAAAAAATAGCCAAAACACTACAAATCGGCATATTTTAGCATGAACAGTATATGAAATATAGAGGTAGAGACTGCATCAAATAGTTTAGAAAATTGTTTAGATACTATACGAAAATTATAAAGGAAAAGTTTGTCTTCGTGTTGTCGTAACAACGGAAATTAAACCTTCAACTATAACCCCCCCCCGAAAAAAAAATCCTGGCTACGGCCTTGGCTTTTATAGTTCTAAACCGAAAAGCCTCCAGGTGACCACTCCTGGATAAAAGTCTTCCTTAAAAAGCACATTGTCAAATTTAGAGCAATTCACTCTGTTATATACGGAATATCAAATATGAAATTGAAATGAAGATGAATTTGAAATGTAATTTTTAATTATTCACCTTCATGCACATTGAGATAAGATCCAACTCCATGTCCAGTTCCATGCATGTAGTCCAATCCGACCTCCCAGAGAGGCTGGCGGGCAAAGCTGTCGAGTCTGTTGCCTGTCAACACAACAGGCGCTCATTTAATGCTTGAAACCAATACTTTTTTCAATGATAACAAAACGTGCCTTGCAACACCACTTAACATTCTTAACTGGCATCCATGAAAGACTGATTTTATTTACATATTTATTTTCCCTTCAAAAGTTCAAGAAATCACAGTGCCACTTATGTGGGCCTGAAAGACCATAAAATGTGTAGAAAAAGTAAACATATTAGAGAAGAAAAAAATGGTAATAGAGTGTAAACATGTTCATAGTTACTTATGTATTAGTAACAATCTCATAAGTTGAACTCTCCTATCAACAAGTGGAATTTCTGTTCAAAATTAAAATTTCAAGTAAAATATATTTGAAAATGAAAATTTTTTAATTAATAAAATGGTAAATCCCCTATAAAAAAAGTATAACGTCAACAAATATTGAAAATTTAAAACAGAGAACCTGTTTTTAATAGAAGAAAATTAAAGTATTTTATAATACTAACCTGATATATTCTGGGGAAATATAGCAGAAGAGAGTGCTATATGTCCTTTCAACACCAATGTGTAACACATCTGAAATGAAAATTTAAAAACATATTAAGTCTCTGACAATGATAAGCGAAATACTGAATAGATAATTTTGTTTTCACTGAAGGAAAGTTTAATTTGTATTTCCAGCAAAATCCTTTTTTAAAAAAATTTAATAATATTAGTTGTGAAGGATTTCAAAAGTACTCCCAATGCTTTAAATTTAAAAGATGTTTCAAAATAGAGATTTTTTTTATGTAATTTTAAATATGTAATGCAGGAAAAACGGATGATACACTAACAAATATACATGTCCGTATATACGAACGAATATACATGTATGTATCTGTCAAGTCATTAAACTATTTTTTATTATTATTTAAAATATTTAATGGTTCTATTGTATGTTATTAAATTAATTTTTATTAACACATTCGCTGCCACCAAAATTTATATATCCATCCTCAGAAGCCGAATTTAAAAAAAGTGTTTTAATGATTAAAAACGTTCCTTATATTTTAATAGTAAAACCAGAAAAAAGGAAAAACCTTTTATTTTCGTGTTTTTTGTGTAAAAAAATTTCGGACGCTCTAGAGCGTCAGTGGCACCTCACATTCAACTTATCATCTGTATGCCACTGACGCTCTAGCGCTTCTCATCATTTTTCTGCGAAATTATTCACACATTACATAACGATATTGATAAAGTCACAGTTTAAAAGAAATAAGCACTAAAAATATAAAAATAATGCTTCACTAACGTGCCTCAAAAACCTCATCGTTCAACCTCCAAATCCGAACTAAAAATCAAGCAGTTTACTTATCATACGTGATCGTCGTCCCAGAGCGTCGCCGGCATGTGAGGTAGCGCCATGCTGACGCGCCAGTGGCAGGGAACGTGTTAAACAAAATTTACAAGTCCTATTAAAGGATACATCAAGTCCTCAAAGACTATAAAAGTAGGATGTCTCTTTGCACTAGAACTACAGATCGGGTCATTGGCGACAGTTCAGGAGAAATCCCATTACTCTCTAAATTCATCACAAAAACCAAAATGAGGACATTTGGACTCTAATATATTTAAAATATACCAGCCCCCTCTACAGCAAATCTTTAGCTGAGGATCAAATAAGCAACCCTCCAATTGCAATTTCATCATTCTTCCAACTAGGCAGCTATAAAGTTTGTTTAATTAAACTTTAAAAAACTTGGTTGACAATGAAATAACAAAGTTTATTTTTAACATTAGAAATTTGAACATAAATTTATTTTAAAGAGCAATTAAATTGATTACTCAAATTGAAAAATGCTTTGTAACAGAAATAGAAAATCGTGGAAAGGATTCATTTTTCGATTCAAACCCAATCTGAGCAAAAAGTTAGGAATTTGGGAGAGCTAAACAAAATGTTTTCTGTATTGTTTTTTATGAAATGATAGAGGTTGATTAAATCCTATTTAAATATAGATTTTTTCCATTTGTATTACCCTTTCAAATGAGTTAGGATATCCAAAATGCATTGTCCGGGTTATGTCCGTGGTTCCACCATCTCTGAAAACATTAAGAAAGATGCTTTGTCATATGTTTAATAAAAATTTATTAAAAATTGACAGTATAACTTGGTTCTACCCAAGATATGATAGTGAATATGCAATAGACATTTCTTAGAATAACCCTACAATATAAAGACCCCTTTTTATAACAACCACCACTAAAAGTAATGTAATTTTAATATCAATATGAATTTTTTATTTGTTAAAATGACCAATAAATCATTATTTTTTTCATATAATAATATATTTCAAGGGATAATTCTTTATAATGATCATATATGTAGTAAGTGACAATTCACTAATAATTCAGATTTCAGGACAGTCATTTGAAAATGTGTAGCATTATTGTACGGAATGAAAACAACATTCCTCAGCTGTCTTTGCCAATTAAAACAATTGTTTTTTCCTACTACAATTAAGCAATATTTAGATTACAGATTCAAATGAGCTCTTAACCTCAAATTCATTAAACACATCTATGTACCAGGGCATCAAGATTTTCATTATAAATTTTAAAACCTCTTTTCCTGAACAGTGCTCATCAGAGTGGCAACCAAATGCTGGCTTTAAAAAATTACCATATCAACTTTGTAGTTGATTGGAAGAATTAACATCGCACTAGAACTACATAATGGAGTATTAGTGACAGTTGAAGATTTTGAAATTAATTTCGTTATCAGACCTTCAGTTCTCTACAGCAGTGACAAAATAATAGCTATTGTTAGCTGTCAAACTTATTTTTAAAATTTGCATTTCTGTCTTTTCCAAAAAAAATTTTGATGGTCAGTGATCTTCATTGCTTCTAATAATTTATTGATGAAAATTAACAAATTTCGCAAATAAATTAAAGTAAAGATTTAACTAATGACACTAATTAAGAAACTTTTCATATTTGCTTCAAAAGGCAAATATTCAAAATAGATATTGCAAAAGTATTTTTTAAAGAGATTGCAGTGCTGAAAAATTTATTAAAGTATTCCACAAGTGGATATTTTAATTAGGACTTCTCAGAGCATTCTGAAACAATTCCCTTTAGCACTTTTTTAGTAATTATTTATTTTTTAACAACCAAAATTTTGGTATGTGTATTTTTTTTTTGTTTTTGCCATACTTTTTTTCAGATTCATAACAGTGATATTTTGTTACAACTAAATGTCTACTGTAAAGGACATAATATTGGGGGTCACAGTCAATTGTACATTTGTGCTTTGACAACATAAGAAAAAATATACATTTGTTGTGGCATAAAAATAAGAAAAACTGTTTCGGCAGATTGATTTACGAAACAGAAGTTTGTCAACATTTACCTGTATTGTGCACCACTGTCACATAAATACAACTTTTCTCCCGAAATGACTTTATTTGTCTCTCTGGTGGGCCTGTAATGGATTATGGCTCCATTAGGCCCATAAGCAGAAATAGTTTCAAAGCTGGGGCCAACATAATGATCTTGCATTCTTAAAAAAAATAATAACACTATTACTATTAATTTTTTAAAAAAATCTATAAATATCACTTAAGTTATGACCTAATGACCTTGGTAGAAAGAAACCACATGTATCTTAAAAGTATATTCTAAAAATAAAGCATCGTAAATAAATTTTATTTAAATTACTTCAACTTATCAAAAACATGACTTGATTTGGCTTATATCAAAGTTTCTGAAAAGCATATATACAGGGAGGCAACAAAATTTTGGGGAAAAAATTCCCTGATATTTTTCTGATTTCCATGAGGGTGTCATAAAAGTTTTCCTGATTTTACTATTACATTAAGAAACAAAGTATCCACACTACGAAAATACAATATATTGCATTATTAATGAGCAATACTTATATTTAGTTATAATAATAATTTATGGATACATATGAGACAGGTATAATAGTAATTAAACATGTTCTCTGGAAACAGAGAATGCAAAAAAAATAAATTATATTATGTTTTATATGTTTCCTATTCCAATCTTCAATAAATCACATATTCATTAGCCCCGCACATGTTGTTTACATGTGACACAAGTCTGATAGGGTGGCCATGTTGTTGTTTTTTAAATTCTTTTTCAGAACACAAAGGAAATAACATAACTATGAAGAATAGATGATAATTGCCGTTTTAGTGATCCAAATTTGAAAACTTTCCTGATTTTTTGTGAATTTTTTTAATTTTCCCTGACATTTCCATAATTAAAAAATTCCTTGGCAATACCCTGATTTCCAGATTATGTTGCAACTCTGCATATATTAATCTCGAGAGAAGACAAATGAACTGCTCATTTACTTCAATACAATAAATCGGATAGCTGAACATCTCTCTATTTTAAAAAAAAGTAAGCCCTAGGGGGAAAAAGTAAGTACTAGGGGGAATTTTCCGTTCTTTCAATGTTATTCAGATCGTATCTCAAAATGTAAAAGTCCTAAAATTACGAAATTAAGTGAATTTGTTAAGAAATGTTTGATAAATAAGAAGAATATATTTTTGTTTCAATACTGTTATTAGTTTATAAGTTATTTAATATTAAAGTCGTCGTTGATAAAATTTCGCTTACAACTAATTTTGTCCGTCGAGTTTCTGAAACTCTATTAAGAGGAGAGATCCAATTTTTTTAGGGAGTGTAGAAATAAGTTTGAACTGGAAATCCAAGTAAGCATTTTTTTAAATTCGAATTAGTTTTTGATTTATAAATTTTTGAAACATTTAAACACGCTCCACTTTTTGAAGTTTTTTCACCCTCATTTTTGAAACGTGATTTCTAAATTGCTATAAGTAATTTAAAATTACATATTCTCTTATTCAAAAAAATATATTAATGTTCGTTAAAACTTCTTCTTTCTGATGTTATAAAGATCATATTTCTATCTTTACAATTAAATTAGATATGGTCAATTAAGATAGGTATAAAAAATAGCGAAGAAGGATAAAAATGTCGGATATTTCGAGAAAATTTTAATTTGCGACTTTTTGTCTCATTGTTCCGCTTGCATCTCAAAAAGTAAATGTCCTAAAATTATGAAATTATGCCAGTTTATTAAGAAATGTTTGGGTAATAAGATGAATATTTTCTTTTTTCAATACGATCAGTATATTAGACGTTATTTTATGTTAAAGTCATGATATTAGAAAATTTTGAAAACAATTCATACATTTTTGGATACTTGTCTTCCAATTTTCAACAAAAAAATAAATAAAAAATTAGGGATATAGATTAAACTATTGGCTACAAATGATCCAGAGCGTTTGTGAAATTTCGATTTAGTTTTGTAGTTATAAATTTTTAAATAATTGACGAAATGTCTGAAATAATCGTCAATTATACGGGTAAAATTTTAAGTGATAAATTAAAACTGCTCTAAATTGTTCAAAAGTATACTTTTTTCCCGTTAAAAAAATATAGTTATGTTCGTAAAATCTTTCTTTCTTGAATGGTATCAATACTGAAATTCTATCTTAAAAAATAAATTAGATGTTACTATTTATGTGAAGTACTATAAATATTATTAAAAGATACTCCGGAAGGAAATGCCAACATTGGCAAAATGCCAACGTGTATTTGGCTGCCAACGGCGAATTATTATTAGCGCCAATTCTCAATTATCTTACTTTATATAAATATAAGTTGGCGATGAAGCCTATTTATTCTTGGCGCGTTTATGCTGTTGTTTGTTTACACATGTTTCGCTTTTCAATGAGCACAATTGCGTTGAAGCAGTTCTACAGTTGAGTTTTTCCAGTTATGGGGGGGGGGGGGGGAGATTGGGGGGAAGCATGCCCCCCCCCCTCTGTAAACTTGAAACCTTAAAAGTTGGGAATTTCGAGTTTTAAAAATCTCTGAGTTGGGAAAATTTATGCCTCAGGCAAATTAATATTATTAGCAAAGGAAAGCGACGGACTACTAGAAATTGCCCAACTTTTATTAAGGTGAAACTTAAATTAAACCTCAAAACGGACCACTGCATTGGAATATGCGTGCGCCAAATCAATACTTTCGAAAGAAATGTTTAATATTACCTATAAAAAAGCTGAAAATGTCTTATAAGTTGGAACTGGGAATTTTTTTAGCACTGTTGTGTTGTGCAATTTCGAATAGGTAGGTATGGTCTGGTTAAATAACGTCACACTAGAGCTGCACATTGAACTACTGGCGTTGGTTCGAGCAAAGTGCCCTTGATTTGTTATTGGTACGTATTTACTTACTACATCAAGGACGCTTTGGTTCGAGGCCTTTCTCAAAGAAAAGACCCGGGAACGATGCCTCATATTGTTAACAGTGGTCAGATAACGAGGATAACACTTCAGCTGGTACCCGATGTCCTTAGGTTGGGAATTTTGAATCGTTCAAGTTCGGAATTTCGGATCGTTAAGTTGGGAAATTTCTTGTCTCAACATACTAAAAATAAATTTGTGTGACGGCACTGCCAGTAATAATTTATATAACTAAAAAAAGTATTGTTGTTAGGACACATTGTCATTGCCTACAGTGTATGAAGCCGGTATTGGTTTGCGAAGCAAACTAAAGAGGATTGCGTAGCAATCCTCCGGGGGTTGGTGGAGCGTTAGCGGAGCAGGGGGCGGAGCCCCCTAGTTTAATAAATATATGTAAATGTACAAAAAATTTCAAAATAAGTAAAAAAATTTCGTAGTTTTACTTTGAGGCAGCTATTTAAACACTAGTTACAGATACTGTAGGGTTCAAATGGCGACCTAACCTCATTTTACTAACTGACATGTAAGCATTTGTTCAGTAAATGTGTTCTCGTCAGTAGTAGTGAGTGTAGAGAGAGTTGGAATACTAAATTTTTCCTTGTTTTGACAATACAGTAAAACAATTGAGTTACAATTACTTTTTAAAAAGTGAGGGACAACATCTGGAAAATATGGGGGGGGGGGGGGGACACGAAAAAAGTGCGGGGCAACCGCCCTTGCTTGCCTCCCCAAATCGCTGCCACTGTTTGGGGGAACAAAAACATTTCGGAAATATTTCAACCCTTTCATATTTATCCCTTTTCATTTAACTCGGGACCTTTCTGATGTTCGTTATTGAGATGGTTGATAAAAAAAACAAAATCATTGCGAAATTACTAAAAATTATAACGTACTGTATTTATGTTGAAAGTAGCTCAAAATGAAATAAAAAATTAGCATGTTTCTAAAAAGTATATTTTAAATAAACTTTTGTGAAACAAATGAAATATTTTTTCAAGTCTTCATATCCCAAAATATTCTGTTAATACAATTTTAATTCAAAACATAGCACTTCAAAAGAATATAAAATAAAATCTTGTCAACCAATTTCATTAAACAAAGCTACCCTTTTGATAATTTTTTTAAAACTATCTTTTCAATTAAAAGCGATGCAATTGAATGTAATTATAAGCTGCCAAATTGTAAAGCTTGAGTATGTCTATCTATATATATAAATGCGAAAAACCCACTCATCACTCATCACTAATTCTCCAACTTCCCGTATACCTATGAAGATGAAATTTGGCAAATTTGTTCCTTATACCTTAAATAGGAAAAGTAAGCTATTTTTGTTCCGATCGAACGGATTTAAGGGGTTTTAAAACCCCTTTTTCGAAACTTCTCCATAGGATTAACATGGAGAACATGTAACAATGCAAAATATAAAATTTAAACAATGGAAATTTTTAATATTATGTAACGTACGAGGAGCATTCCGATTGGCTGATGACTAAATATCGCCAAAATGTCGCCAAATAACTAAAAACTGTCGCCAAATTAATAAACTTCGCCAAATAAATTAAAATTTCACCGAATGAATAAAACATTTCGCCAAATTAATAAAATATCGCCAAATGAACTAAAATATGATCATATATGTAAAAATAATATAAAAACCGGCCCGTCGCACCGGGGGGGATTTAACTGTGAAAAAGAAAACAAAACGAAAAATGCTACGACCAAAAGTGCAAGCCATACGAAAAATATATTATCAAACTGAAGAGAAGTATACAGTATGAATAATATAAAGGTTCAAGACAGGAAACCCATCGCTAAATAAAAGTTTGTAATTTAGCCCCGGGCACTCAGTTAGTTTTGAGTTATCCATTATTTATTACTTTGTCTGCCGAGAGTTATGTTACCACTCTACCTGTGAGTGAAGTTCTGTTAAGCTCTGTAATAAAGTTATAAAGGCAAAGTAGCAAATCTTTCAGTTGAGTTCAGATTTTAAAACACGTTGTCGCCCGTGGATGTTGGTTCGCAGCACGGTTCGCTCGGGTTCATGGTCCGGGTGTTCGCCGGCGTCTTCTCGGTTGGGCTGGGTTGCCTTCACGGTTGTCGAAACTTCAGTTTCTGTGAAACATCTCGCTGTATGCCTTCGGGCGGTCCAGTCGTACAAAATGGACATAGAAAAAGTAAGCTATCGGGCCCTGGACAATAGGTACAAGCCACACTGTACCGTAATAATTAGTTCATGAATACTTTGAACCCCATGTGGTAGGAATGTCAGTGGGAGAGAGTATAAATGGTCAATCTGGTTGACGCGGCCTACCTTTCTCTACTCAATGTTATGTCATTTATCCACGAAGACTGATTTCCCGTAGAATGATTGGTGTTCCCTTAATGCGGTATAAAGATCAGAGGGAAAAATCGGTTAACAAACGACCTGATCGACGCGACTCGCTATCCTATACGACGGTATGTCATTTATCGCCAATAGCACGATTTCCCGGGGAGTAATGAGAACGAAATCGCCTGCAGTTAAGGGCGACATTCCCGTTACGGGGTACAAAGGTCAGAGGGCGGAATGGGTTAATAATTGCCTTGGTCGATGCGGCCTACCTTTCTTTATATGATGGTATGCCTATACGATGAGTTATGTGGGCGGAATCGAAACCTGTTGTTGTGGACTCCTCCCCCACGTGGTGCAAGTGTCAGAGGGTGAATAAATTTACGTCCATTGTCTGTAGTAGCCTGTAGGGGTTAGGGTTTCGAATTTTTTAAAAAAAAATTTAGTATGGAAATGCAATAAAAAATTTGATTGTGAATATTTTTTTTATTTTAAAAAGTTTAATATTAAAAAAGTGCGGGGGATATCCGAAAAAAAAAATGCTGGTTCTCCATCCCCACTCCCCCTCGACCCCCCCCCCCCCCCCCCCCCCCCCCGCCCTTCTGCATATTGATAGGCTATACCGCACATTAGAAAAAATATGAAAATCTTGAATTTAAAATCATTTTTTTTTTTTACTTTTCATATTCTCGCCAATTTTTGAAACTTAACGACAAATGTTGACATAGTTGTTTAATAAAAGTTTTTCGGAGATAATTATTCTTAAAAATATATGAGTTAAAGGTTAAAATATGGATGTTAATCAACGGGAGTAAGGTATACATATATCCACGTTATTGCATAGCCAACTTCTCCATATTATTAATCTTTCCAGTTCTTGCATGACCTTTCTAATAAAATTTCGTTACAAATTGGAACTTTTAACACTGTGGTACCCCTTAATGGGTAAGAAATTAAGAAAATATTTATTTCGCTATAATATTGTATTTGTATCAATTTTGTAACTTATTTCCTTCCCGTGCGTAGAACGGGTATTTCAGCTAGTGTTTATATATATATATTTGCAAAATTAATAAATAAACAAAGGAAATGTGTTGTATTACTGAATACATATTAAAATAGCATTAGTTTATGAGTTTTTAGGATGTAAAAATAATGTTCATTCAAACCAAAACTGTTAGTTGAACAGTGTGCAATATAATAAAAAGCTAACTTGCTTTTCTGTCAATCTATAAAGATCTTTTTCGAAATATTCCTTGAATTTGGTTAATTTCTGAAATCTATTTTTTCTGACATAGAATATTTTTTGGAAAAAATTTGTTAATGTATTTAAATTGGGTAATTAATTAATTGTAACTTTAATTATACAAGTAAAACTGTTTTCCATAATGGAATAAGTAATTTTTTTTAGGAAAAACAATTTATTAAAACAATGAAAAGTCAGATGAAAAAAAAAAACCAAACACAAAAACAAACAAATTTAAAATGAAATGACAAGTTAGATGATTTAATGAAAAAATACAGACTAAATATGTCGAAAAAATTATGGACAATATCTATTGCCAAATATGATGTCAATCTGGCAATCATATTGTGCACGAAACGAATGTTTAAGGAATCGGTAACATTTACTGATGACTAGGCAGCCAGTTCAGTGTAAAGACTATGGTCTCTAAACTGAACGGGGATTTTTAAGCACTAATCTGATTGGTTGATGCTCATAAACGGGATTCGGTCTTCTTTAGTAATGACTTGGCGAAACTTTAATTGCAAGATTTTTTACTCTTGGCAAAACTAGAAAGTGCAACTTTTGTTTTTGAGTGTTTTCGATTTGAATTGATTGAATGAAACGTTTTAAGAAAAGAAAAATTAAATAAAGTAAAGAAATGCTTTTAAAAAAATATTTAATTAACAAAATATAGATTTAAAAAAAATAATTAAATTTTCAATTTTGTTTTTTATTTTTCTGTGGTCTTTGACGAATCTACCGATGTCTGGACCCTTCGCCACTGAAACAGTCCTTAGGTAAACATTCTTAATTAGAAACAAAATGCACAAAGACATGAATGAATCAAAGAATACGTCAAAATACTTTCTGAATTCTTCTAATTTGTTAGCTGCACTGATTTCGTTGCAAATTCCATCTCGAACATGCTTCGTCATCCAATGAAAGAATTCACAAAGAGCAGCTGCATCTTTAATCTGTAATATACATAAAAATTCAACATGGCTGTGAAATTTAAACTCTAAATCATTTGCTTAGAGCTGATATTTATTAGTCAGGATGCTTTTATTAAGCTGGGAGTAGGTGCATGAAGCTTATATATGGAAGAATGAAAGCTGGGTATCATCACCCTTGGTGGTGCCTTATGTTTAATTACACTAAATATTATATTGAATAAATTTATTAAGTACAATGTTAAATGAACTTTAACCCTCTGAGCGGTTAGGACGCAAAATTGTCAAGTTGTTATCTCGACAAAATAGTTTACCATATATTTCCTATGCATGTATACTATATATATATAAAAAAAAGTTAAGATTTTAATAGATACATCTTCCAAGACATCCTTAGATTTGAGAAATATTTCAACATTGTATACTGAAAATCCTACTTAAGTCGTTCAGCTCTATCAGAGGTTTAAAACTACTTTTGTTTTGCACAATGTTTACAGATTGAGGCCATCTGCCCATACAAATATATTTGGGACATCTTATGAACACCATATATATTATAATAGTCACAAAAGTCTTAATTTTATCATTATCAGTTTTCTTCTCATCATGCTCATGAACAAAATGCGTCACAGTAGATGTAAATATCAGTACAATCAATAATCAATCAGTACATTTCAAATAATTAACATTATTGAATATTTTCCCCATTGGGTTTTCATAGGAGAAAGATAAAACAATAAAATACCTAGCAACCATTGCTCACTACTTAAGTCCTGAACTAATTCATAGATTGTACACCATGACTGTAAATTTCATAAATATTCAAAACTAAATATAAGAGTTATTTAGAATTTCATTTTTGAATATCAAAGTTTTGGAATAACACAATATATCTAGCTTTTTGAAGCATATAGTAAATGTTACGAAAAGTATTTGAATGCCATTATGAGACTTCCAGTTCTTTCAAAATTTTAATTTTTCAGAACCACATACACTAATAGTTATGAGAACAGTTGGCCTCACGACCCCCAAAAAATTTAAATAAAAGAAAATATATAAGTCGATTTGAATGACTTAAAGAAACAATCGTGCCAAATTTGAAGAAAATCAAACAACGCGTTTGGTTTTGACAGCGTAACAAACAAATTAGCTCACATGTAAAAGTCCCTAATAATTGTTCCTACTTGCGTACAAACAAGAATCTGTCTTTTTGAAATTAAAATTTTTCGGATTTTCTTTTGATTTATTGCAAATATAATTTAAATTAAAGACAAATTATCAAACTTTTCTTTTATAAGATGGAACACTGTTTGCTTTAAAAATTTATACCGATAATTTTCCATAAATGGTGCATAATGGTTTAATTTTTATTGAAAGAGAAATCGATCATATTTTATGAAATTTGATATAACTATGAAATGAATAGGATAAGGTGGAGAAAAATGGATAACCAATGAACTTAATATTACACTTGATCTGCAAACTTTTACAATCTCTTTAAAACAAATCTCAAGACGACTTTTCGCAAATGTTATTACTATTACAGACGTTTATGAAAAGTCTTTTTAATCTTTAGATGTTTTTATATGTAATCTTTAGGCCGCTTTTTCACCGTACACCGAAATAACCGGAGCCATTGACGGTATTGACGACGAATGCAATGTTATTCAATTGTAACTTTTTCACGTAGTGTGATCTGGCAAATTTGCCAAACCGGAACACGTGAAAAAGTTCTAATTGGATAACAACGCCAGTGCCGTAACCGGCTCCCGTTTTCCCTGTGTATGAAAAACGGCTCTTAGAAAGATAAAGTCCTTGCACATCATCATATTTAATACACAAATACACTGTCAAATACTCTAATATTTTTAGGTATTTATTTTGCGCATTTAGAAAGGAGTGGTCCACGCTTTTACAAATTTTCGACTGTGTGGTCCGCCACCATCTAAAAGTTGAGAATCACTGATGTAGACAGACAAAGAAAATAATACTCACAACGTTCCTTCATATTTAATTTTAAAACAACGCAATAGTCATTGTGTGACGCAGTAATAAATGTACTACATATTGTAAGAGAAATTTAAAATAAAAATATATGGCAATAAGTATTTAGATATTTGGTTTTAATGGTTTTCAAACTTTATTTTAAGTTAAAATGTGATTTTTAAAATTATGTAGGTCATTTCAAAATTCCTCAACATTAAACGCTGCTGTAAACACAACCCTCTCCTAATCTATTTTTTTTTAATTTAATGATTTTCCTCTTGTAATAAAATGAATTAAAAAAGTGTGTGTTTGTTATTCCACATTGTGGTAAACAGAAAATTGTTAATCTAAACTCCGTACAATAACGTATGATCAATTATCCAAATACAGAAATCACACATTGTTTACCTTGTAAAATTCTCTTTCCTTTCTCACTTATATTAATAAACCTGTCAATCACGGTTTTCTATTCCTTATCATTATGCTTTATCGTCCTCATCTCACAGGCTTTGTCCGGGTCCGTCGTCGACCCACTTTGTTCCTTCCACTCGCAAGCGTTTTTCAATTACTCCTGGAGGCACACCTGGCCTCAGTGGCAGTCGTACAAAGAAATCATGTTTCTTTGTGCTTTTCTTTTCGGCTGGTGACCGGTTAGCAATTGACATTCACTAGCAACATAAAAAGCACAACCTCTTCTCTAACTCTCCTAAACCCAGTGTAGGGCAGGGCAGAATGTAAATTGAAGTGATCATTAATGTCTTCTCAGAAAACTAACTTTGCATAACACGTGTGGCTTACTGTATACCCAACCCCTATTGAACTGCAACCAGTTTCCGCCAACAATGGGAGGACTATGGAAGAAACCGACCCGATTTGACTTTAAGCAAACTGTACAACTCAGCAAGTAGACAAGGGAAAGAATGTAACATATGATTATAATAGATTTGTGTATGTGTAAATTCAATCTTTTTTTCCTGAATAAATTAAAACTTTTCTCTGAAAAGCAATAAAATTTTTTTAAAAAAATCTCTGCTATCAATTTTGTAATTTTTATGTATTTACCAAACAAGCAATTGATTCTTAGAAATAGTTTGAATTTTCGAACTGAATTTAAATTTTCTTATATACGTCAATTCATTTAATTCTTTCTTATATACATCATAATCATCAGCCTTTGAATTGAAGTGTCTATCAATGATTTAATTAAAAAAATCTTTAAGTTTTTCTTTTACAAAGACAACTATAAAATATTTATATTTTTCTTTGCCTGGCTGAATGGGGTTTCATGTAATTTAAAACAGATAATAAAAAATATGTTAAAATCTAAAATTGTAGTTTCATTGTTCGCACTTTTCGTAACCATTCTGAAGTTTTAATGCCTAAATTGATTCAGTAACATTGTTAGTAGAAAGCCAAGTGGTTGCATTTATGTTGTGCATGTTTCTGGTCTTTAAAATATTTTACACATAATTTTTAATTTTAAGGTTTAAATACACATTTTAATTTAATTTATGCAACTTTTGTGGTTCTGGAACTAAACTTTTTAATTTAAAAAAAGCTAATGTATGTACGAATTATTGTATTGAGAATAAAAAAAGAATATAAAGAGGCTTATCGAGTTCGTAATTAAATAGGACAATTGAGATTAAAAAAAGCGCACTAGGTACCTAATAGATATAAATTGGGTTTTAAATGTAAATTGAATCGGTCTAAATTGTCTTACAAATATATTCATAAAGCAGTCAACATATTATCTCAAAAATGCATACACAAACTAGAATTGTAATTACGTGTAATTATGAGGTCTAAAAAAACTCTAAATATTATTATTAAGTTAAAATCAAAGCTCACAATGCACATTTATTAAAATTTCTAATATTATTATATAATTTGTTTGGAGTAACATAGTATCTATTAAATATCACTATACAATCTATTAAATGGAATATTGATGACGTTACTGGACATAAATCAAACAGTTTCGAGAACAATGCCTCGATTGTTTGAACTACGGTTAGATGACAGGGAGGGCACTTGAGTTGTCATCGCACTTTACAAGCTTTTACAATAAAATTAATACAAAGGTCAGATGATCTATGACAGGTATAACATGCAATAGCTCTCATTACATGCTAAGTTTCCAATTGGATTTGTCTGGGATAGAACAAGAGATCATCCAATGCACGTTACTGGACATAAATCAAACAGTTTCGGGAACAATGTCTCGATTGTTTGAACTACGGTTAGATGACAGGGAGGGCACTTGAGTTGTCATCGCACTTTACAAGCTTTTACAATAAAATTAATACCAAGGTCATATGATCCATGACAGGTATAACATGCAATAGCTCTCATTACATGCTAAGTTTCCAATTGGATTTGTCTGGGATAGAACAAGAGATCATCCAATCTATAGAATTTCAGCATGCCAATATGCTGATAAAACCTAAGATAATAACACTGCTCCTGTATTTTACGCTTTGATATCTCAAAAAATATTTCGAAAAGTAAATTTATTTTTTTCAAAATCTAATTATATTCTTTGAGATTTGTCATGAGTTAATTTCAATAAATTTATAATTAATTTTTGTAACCGATTATCAATCAATAAATAAGATTTATTATTTCTAGCATCAAAAATGGGAGAAAAACAGTAAAATCCTTTAAAACTTTTTACTGCAGTTTATGAAAATAAAATACTTATGAACTTTTCAGCATGTGTTCAGAAAAAAATTCCGCTGATTTAAATTTTTATAAAATATTTTAAGATTTACTGCCGACTTTTTTAATTGATGAACTAAAGTAATAAATTTATTAATTAAATAATTTTAGTAAAACACTAAAATAGTTTTAAAAAGATGTAATACTTTTAATTAGTACAAATATACTTCTTTTAATTAGATTAACAAATTTTAATTAATTTAAATAACGTATTGTTATTTGAAATGTATTTTTTAATACATATTGTGAAGAAGAGGTTCCAATATTCAAATTTATGTTTATGTATATAACCACGCCCTGCTACCCAGAGTCATTGGGGTTTTGTGCAGGATTCAAATAAAGATGTTTCTGATTGCTTTTCTGACTACACCTGCGTTTTGCCCACATGGTTATGGGCCCAGGTACAACGTGTGTAGAAAGAATGTTTTTTAAAAAAAATAACGGTTGTTTAGTTAAATGAAAGCCTTTTCGAGTAGAACGCATGCTTAGTTTTATGAACGGCGCTTGTCCAAGTAATAAACCAACGATGGATGGTTCGACTACTGGCACTTTGGATTTTCCGAAACTGAAGGGTTCGAGCAATTATCGAGAGTGGAGGATTGACGTGGAAATGCTCCTGAGAGACCGCGGCCTACACGGGATCGTGTTGCAGACGGAGATAGCTCCCGGCCAAGAAGCATCAACCAAAGAGCGGAATGACTACGCTAGGCGTCAAGACAAAGCCATTTCAGTTATCTACCGGGCGTTGGAACCAGCGATAAAGCCTCTAATTGCTGATGTGAAAGACCCTTCCGAAGCGTGGACTATTCTACAAGAAAATTTGGAGCCCTCCTGTAAAGCTCTGATCGGACGGTTGTTTACAGAGTTCTTCAGTGCAGAAATTGAAGAAGGTGAGACTGTTTCACTTTATATTGCCCGACTTCAAGACCTTAAACGTCAATTAAGAAATTTAAAATGTGAAATTGATGACAACCACTTGGCATACAAAATGATTTCAAACTTGCCCTCCCATTTTATGTTAATTGTTCAGCAGTTATATCAATTGTCTGATGAAGAGTTTACCTCCAGCAAGGTTTCTCAAGCTCTATTAGCAGAGGAAGGCAGACTGCAAAATGTTAACCCGCCTACTACTGTAAATAAAATTAATAATTTTGATTGTTCATCTTATGTCAATGTAACTAACGAAAAATCGAAGTTTATTAATAGAGGTAGACAAATGCTTCGTAATTCTGTTGGAAGATTCGATAAAATGAAGTGTTTTAAATGTGGTCGATATGGACACGGATTTCGTTTTTGTAAATATCAAGATTCGGGAAAGTCATGCGATTACGGTGTGTCTTCAAAATCAGCTAATTGTTTAAACGATTGTGGATGGTATGCGGAAGCCTGTAGTTTGGATAGTTCTAAAGATATTGTCTTCATATTTGATTCAGGTGCGTCGCATCATTTTTGTAATGACCGTACGTTATTTGTTACGTTTAGTGAGACTACAAAATTGGTTAAACAAGGAAAAGGTAATATAAACGCTAAAGGTATTGGTAAAATACAAATAGAGTTAAAAGGGTTAAACGGATCTGTAAATATAAGTTTATCCGACGTGTATTATGTTCCAGGATTAAATAGAAATTTGTTAAGTTTGGGTTTAATTGAACAAAAAGGCTATAGTTATGAAGGGAAAAAGGGTTATTTATTCATATTTAATCCCGAGGGAAAATTGTTCCTTAAGGTGCGTAATGAAAACTGTCTTTATCCCATAAAAGGTTGTAAACCTGATGTTGAACAAGTTAACTCTAACGTTGTTAGTTCAGATAAAAATTCATTAAATTTATGGCACAAACGTTGTGCACATATTGGAGCTGGAACGATTTATACGACAATAAATTCCGAAATTGTATCGGGTGTATCAAAAATTGTAAAAGAGCAAGTTAATTGTTATGATTGTATTGAAGGGAAACTTAAAAGGGGCCCGTTTAAGAGGATTAAAGGAATTGTTACTAAAAAGCCTTTGCAATTATTGCATGCCGATTTGTGGGGTCCTTCTCCGGTAGCTAGTAAGGGTGGAGCTAAATATTTCTTGGGTATCGTAGACGATTACTCGCGGTATTTGGTAGTTTTTCCATTAAAAAATAAAAGTGATTCTGTAGGGGCTATAATGAACTATGTAAAATTTGTTGAACGTCAAACTAGTCATAAACTTTTAGCAATCCGTACAGACAATGCTCTTGACTTCTGTAATCAAGAAATGAAATCGTTTTGTGATAGTTTAGGCATTAATCACCAACTATCAAATGTGTACTCGCCAGAAATGATGGGAACGGCTGAAAAGGTTAACGGTGATGCTATGGACGCAGTCCGTACTCTTCTCTTATCCTCAAAACTCGGACCCGCACTTTGGGCTGAAGCTCTGCAGTGCTATGTTCACGTAAGAAATCGAGTGCGACATTCAATTGATTCTAAGGCAACGCCGTACGAAAGGTTCAATGGTAAAAAGCCAAATATATCTAATTTCCGTGTTTTTGGAAGTTTATGCTTTTTCCATATTCCCAAAATTAATAGGAATAAATTACAGCCAAAATCCAGAAAAGGCATTTTGCTGGGATACGCTGCTCACACCAAAGGATATCGCGTTTATGATCCTGAGCAAAATAAGGTTATCGAGTTAAAGCATGTTAAAATAGACGAGTCAGTATTGGGAATTGATGTAGTTAAAATTAAAAGTGGGTTCATAAAGAAATCGACTGTTTCAGATTTTGTCGTGGACGACATTTCGGAAATATCGGATTTGGATGAACTTGATTCCGATACAAAACCTGAAGTATCAAGGTTAAATACTGAAATTTTAAATAAAAATGAGTTCTCAAACGCTGGTAGCTCTAATAATTTGGATGGTTGGACTAGAAAGGAAGTTAAACGTAAAAAGAGCGATCGCATTGACGTGTATTATTATGCACCTGACAAAACTCGTTGTAGATCAATAAACGATGTTAGAAAGTACGCAACATCAACGGGTATTGTAATTAGCGAGCATCTTTTTAACTTCAAACCTCTTTCGAAAACTGTAGTTTCTGACCTTGAATCCGAAGTTAGTCAATATTCAGACGAGTCTGAAAATTGGAGTTCTAAGCCGCTCACGGCATTCCACATAACTATTCCTCGATCTTTTGACGAGATGATCAAGTCGGAATTTCGTAATGAATGGGAAAATGCAATGAAAGATGAAATACGAACTATAGAAAGTAGGGATGTATGGGAAATTGCTCCTAGACCGAAAAATTATAAACCAATAACATCTAGATGGGTTTATTCATTGAAAACTAATGTTGATGGCAGTATTAAAAGATTTAAGGCCAGATTAGTTGCACATGGTCACAAACAGAGGAGTGGTATAGATTACTCAACCACTTTTTCACCTGTTGTGGATTTTTCACTAATTAAATTATTTTTTGTTATGCTTGTGATTGTTTTAGGTTGGACACACCAACACTATGCTGTTAAATGTGCATATTTATATAGTTCTCCGGATGAAACTATTTTCATGGAAATTCCTAAAGGGTATACTATTTATGAAGCTGTAAGTGATAATAATGTATTGAGATTAAAAAAATCTTTATATGGACTTAAACAATCGGGTAGGAATTGGTATAATCACTTGACAGAAACGTTGAAAAATTTAGGATTTGTACAATCAGTTTATTGCCCTTGTTTATTTATAAGTGATAAATGTGTAATTCTTTTATATGTTGATGATTTAGCAGAATTTGGTAAAGATGATAAATGTTTAACTGATATTTATAATTCTTTGTCTCGTTTATGAAATTGTTAATTTAGGACCAATTAAGAATATATTTGGTGTACAGTTTGATGATATTAATGGTGGAATTCATATGCATCAGCATTCTTATATTAATAAATTGCTTGAGATTTATCCAGTTGATTTAACTGTACCAGTTCGTACTCCAATGGATGTAGGTTTGGGTAAACTGTTAGTTAAAGAAAATGTTACTGGGAAATTTCCTTTTAAAGAATTGCTTGGTAGCTTGTTATTTCTAGCTAATAGAACTAGAGCGGATATTTTGTTTCCTGTGATTTATGTTGCACAGTTTTCTTCAAAACCTAATCTTTATCATTGGAATTTATTATTAAGAATTCTAAAATATGTTGGGTCAAACGAAATATTATTCTATTAATTTGTCAAATGCTAATAATGCAGATCTTGTCATGTTTACAGATGCATCATGGGCAACAGCTGCCGATTCTAGGCGATCTATTTCAGGGTTTATTTGGTCGATCGGTAAAGTATTTTTAATATGGCGATCATGCACACAAAAGTGCATTGCAAAGAGTACCATGGAATCGGAATTTGTCGCCCTAGATGCAGCTGCCTCAGAAGCTGTTTGGTTGAATAAAATACTCAAAGAGTGTACATTTTTAGTTATTAAAGAAACTCCTTTAGTTTTATGCGACAACCAGTCGGCTATTTGTTTTTCAGAAAATAATATTGTTAATAATAGGACAAAGCACATTGACGTGAAGTATCACTATGTAAGAGAATTGGTTGAAAATAATTTAATTACTTTGAAATATGTATCATCAAAATGCAATGTTGCCGACTTACTTACAAAACCTTTGTTATATGAAAGACTTTCATATTTTGTTGATAGAATTTTTGAGAATATTGTGAAAGGGGAGATATTGTGAAGAAGAGGTTCCAATATTCAAATTTATGTTTATGTATATAACCACGCCCTGCTACCCAGAGTCATTGGGGTTTTGTGCAGGATTCAAATAAAGATGTTTCTGATTGCTTTTCTGACTACACCTGCGTTTTGCCCACACATATTAATAAGCAGAAAAACTGTTAGAATTTTCTATGAAAACTGCCAAATAGTATCCATCATCCCACTTTAAATCTGAATAAAAGAGTATAATTAATCCTTAATCTTTTAATTCTTTAATTTTACGCTAAATCAGAACAAAAAATATTCTTTTTCATAACTTTACAATAGCAATTATTATATTCAGCACATTATCAGTTTCGTTCTGCAATTAATACTATCAACATTCCAGCTAAATATGAATTTGAATACTTAATGTTAGACAAAATCTGAAATTAATTTAAGAAATCCATATTAGGTTTATAAATCATCCCTTTACGCTTATCAAGTAGATAACTAAAAGGTTGCCGTCTTCTACAAAAGTGAATCGAGTCCTTCCCTCAACAGGGGAAAGAACTTCCATATGTCTTTCAGTCGAGCCCCTAATTAGTACGCTATGGGGGAAGAAAAAAAGATAAGAGACGAATATACTCGTCCTCTGCCATTTCTCGTACAGAAAAGTTTCCGAGATATCTCGTCGTTGCACGCAGGAGGGTTAATCATAAATACAAATCAGAATTTTAAAAATTATATTTTAAAGTATTTTAATTTTTTAAAAATGTCTGACAGTATTATTGATTACCTCTTTTCACATAAATATTATAAAAAAAGTACTTTTATAATTTAATGATTTTAAAACTTTCTGACTCTCAGGTGTAGAGACTTTGAATATAATCTAAATATAAATTTTAACAAGCAGAATAAGCATGTTTTTTAAGTGTTAACACAAACACTTTTTTTATAATATACAATACAATCTAAATAACTCAAAGTTGCTATTAACTTTAGCTGTAACTTACATGAGCGTTGCGGGCACATTCAATTTCTTGTTCATTTTTTATAGCTTTACTGAGACTGATGGGAGTTTCTTTCAGGAGTAGCTGCTTCTAAGAACAGAAATAGAAAATATTTCAATTATCAGTCACATATCATTGGACTTTCTCACCTAATAAGAAAGTGTTGACAACATATTGGGGGCTTATACAATTTGCTTATTGCGCAATAAGAAAATTGTGATGTGACGTCACTAGTTGTGATTTCTCAACAAAAGCTAGAAGCGGTATCTCAGTCGGGAGGATCCACGCTATTCACACCAAAATGAATCGACTTATTTCTTTTCCAATTATCTCACATATGGTAGCAGAGTGTGGATGCTTTTGTAGTTATTTCCCAGGTTCGAGCATCAAAATTATCGGACTTAGGAATTCAACATGCGATTGCAATTGTGTAGAGGACCTGTGGACTATTATTGATGAATCTGAAAAATAGCCAAGTGCAGAGGCATATGTTAAAGACTATTAATTTGCAATAGCATCTGTGATACTGTACTCCAAAAGATGCCGAGAACATAATATTTTGATACTTAATATATTTTTTTTAATTTACATTTTCCACCAATATAACACAGTGGTGAGAGTATGTAGCTCAACAGCCGTTTTCAAATACTGCACAATGTAGCTAACAACAGAATATTTCGATACTTAAAAAAAAAAAAAAAAAATCCATCAACATTAGATTACGTAGCTCACCAATCGTTGGTTCCAATACTGCGCACTGCTCAAATTGTTACGTACAAAATCAAAGCTAGTCCGAAAATCCATGTAACACTTATTTAGATATATTGTGAAAATGTCAAGAAGATTTATTTAGCTGATTTTAGTTTAGATAATATTAATACAAATAAATGTGCTTACCTCAGGAATTAGTTTCACTAAAGAGTAACTCGATTCTCCTTGTATCTACAAAAATAATTCCACTTATATTTAATTTTCTCAAATAGCAAAGATTACACAAGCTATGTTAAATGATTCACTTTGTAATACAATAAAACCTATGTGAAACACCACCTACTCCTAAACAAAAATGTTTTACAATAGTTTTTGAACCTTACATTGATTTCACCTTCCTTAAAGAGCCAGTTCAATTTTTTCACTTGACTTGTGTGTACTTTAACTAGCAGGGACCGCAGCCGAATTTTGAGAAAAAATAGTAAAAATAGGAATACTAAACACAAAAAATAGGAATTAAAAAAAAAAAAAAAAAAAAAAACGGAAAAGCATCTATATCCATTCTACAAGTCTGTCATTCAAGCAGCAGACGATCAATGACAAGATCCTACATTTGAAAGACAATTTAAATAATTTTACTATACTTAATTTTCATAACTTGATTTTTTTTTAAAGTTAAATGCGAATGAATTAAGGAGGTTGCTACTGTCTAAGGGAAATTAAATTCTGTAATTTTTTCAAGGAAAATTTAGATTTATTAAAGAGTAAAATGTTAATAGAATACCTACTTAAGCATGTTAATCTAAATCATTTAACTTTACAAAAACAGTTGTATAATTTTTTTTTTTAAACTTTCAAAAAGTCATTTGTTTATTTTAAGGGGAGGTGCAAAAAGGGGGAGTTTTAAATTAAAAAAAATTAATATATAAACATTTTAATAAACTATTAATGCTGAGACGAATTGCAAGCCACGTAAAAAGAAACAAGCTTATTTCATTTGTTTATTGTTATTACATAAAATAAGTCCCTAAACTTCATTTTCGTGAATAAATTATAGTTCCTAAAATAAAATTGAATGCTATTTTGTTAGATAGTGCAAAGCAAATCATGATGAAATAGGAAGTAGTGAAAAATAAGCCTTTATTTATCAGATGCTAACGGATTGAAAACATTTCCACGGACGTCGCAGCAGATCGCGTTTAGTGATTATCTACAATTTCAAAGTTTTCACAAGAGAAAAGAATTCTTAAAACAGCGCCATTTTGAGATTGCCTTCACCAGATGTAACGAAAGAGTTTTACCTATCAACTTTCGAGTGAATCATCTCCGCGTTTGGTGAAAATTGCAAATATTTCTGCATGTTAAAATGCTATATTTTTGTGAAATTCGTCGTTTTTCAACGTTGAGCAGCGATTCCGCACAAAATAAAAAAACGAAGTGACCTTTTCCAAAGATGAAATCTCCATGACTAAAAAAATCGGACAACATAAATGAGTCATTTTTTTCTGATGTGAAATCCTTCTATTCACGCCTTTTTTTACCCTTGCCATATTGCTTATTTCAGACAAAATAAATTTAAAAGGCTTAACTTTCACTTTACAAAAAACCTAATGTTTTCCCAAACAGAAAATTTCTAAGTTCTCAAATTTTGTAGAGTCCATGGGGTGAAAAGCTTGAAATAAAAAAAAATAACTTTAATGAAATATATAAACATTACAACAAAACAGAAACAAATTAGAAAATTTATGTCAGCCAAACAAAAAGTAACAAACTTTTTTCAAAAAATCAATTTTTATTAATTCAAATGACAAGTCTTAAACTTCAATTTCGTAAATTAAATGATATTTTTGAAAAATTTAATGCAATTTTGTTAAGTAGTGCAAATCATATCATGATGAAATAGGAAGTAGTGAAGTATAAGGATTTATTTATCAGATGCAAAAGGATTGTAAATTTATTAACGGAGATCGCAGCAGATCGCGTTTCTCCAATTTCAAAGTTTTTATAAATGAAAAATTCTCACAAGAGTGTATTTGGAAGTCTCATTTGCCAGATGCATCGAAATTTGAGTTTTAACCATCTTAACTTTCAAGTGATATCATCTCCGTTTGACGAAGATCTTTCTCATTTTTTCTAGATTGAGTATCGATTCTTACCAAACGAATTGAGATTTTTCAGTGATGAAGTGTCTTTTGATAACGAAATACCATTGACTAAAAAATCGGACAAAAAGGATCAAAAGTCCACTTTTTTCTGATGCGAAGTCCCTCCATTCGTCTTTCTCTTCTCGAGTCCTTGCCGATTTACACTTGCGTAAGGGTACATACGTACCTTATATTTCTACAAATATTATTTAAAAACCAGGAATTCTGGGTTAGGATTTGGAAAATTAGCACCCCTGAAAGAAACATCTGAGCTTTCTCAGAACTCTCATTTCCGAGGTGCATTCGAACACAACCTTTTTGCGCTTTCGGTTTTTCCTTTCTCTGTGGATATAATTTCTTCAAAAAATTCATCATGGATCTCAAGAGTCACGACCCATTACAAAGACATACCGAAATTTTAAAGCAAATATGCATCAATTTCAGCGATGATAAAATTAAAGTCTGTAAAAACATAATTCCGCGGAATTATGTTTATGTCCGCGCTTCCGTGGACTTAAAGCACAGTATTCAGCGCATCCGTGGACTGAAAAAACAGAATTCCGCGCTTCCGTGGAATTGTACCACGTCTGATATTAATACAAGTGTGTAGCGATCAAAAGCGCGGCATCGTAGCATATGATTCTGTAAATATTTGAAATTTTAGAAAATGTGTTTAAAATTGAAATTTTGGCGAAATTGTTAGTTTAAAAAAAACCTAGATTTCCGCATTCCAAAACTTTTAAAACACCGAGAATTTCAGGTACCGAAATTTTTTAACAAAATTAGTATTCCCGGTTAAACCCAAAGTACCACCCCTGACGCTCGAGAGATAAGAAACTGACTGTTCAGTGCCTGTGTGCGCGCATCAAGTTCAGCCTTGGTAATGACGAAAAAGTTCGCAGTTGTTTCCTCTGTATACGTAGCTTCATAAAAAAAAAATTCCGTTCACCGGAAAAACCCGAATCTGCGCGCCACTTTATAACTTCGGTGAGAAATGTCTAAAAAATAGGAAAAAAAAAGGAAAAATAGGGAAAAAAGGAGCAATTTAAAAAAAATAGGAAAATAGGAGCTCTGCGGTCCCTGAACTAGTAATTGTGCACAGGGTTCCTACTCAATATTTAGATAAAAATTCCCTGGAAGATTTAAAACAAAATTTAAGACCAAGAATTAAATTATTTTTTCACATATTAACCTCGAAGCTGAGAAAAAAAGTGCTTATAAATAAGAACCTAGCAAAGTATACAAAATTGAAAATTTAGCATTTTTATTTTTTACGATTTTATATCAATAATAATAAAAAAGAATATAACCGGCACTTATAGGTAACATTTTTAGAAAACTTCCCCGACTTTTCCAGAAAATTTTAAAAATTGTTCATTTTCCCTGACTTTTTTGACCTTTCCATTTTCCCAGACAATTCCACGTTTTCCAGATGCATGAGAATCCTATTGTGCCTGACCAAATGATAGATTTAGCTGCCTAGTCATAAAAAATGGTTTATTTAAAGGTTGGGTATAGAAATCCAGTAAGTGAACAGAATAACAATAAGCAGAACACTTTAACATAAGTCCTCTTAAAACCATTAAGCAAATCTTAGTGGGAAAATAAAAAATAAAATCTACCGGTTTACTTTTATTAAATACTGCTTCAAAAATCTAACTGAACTATTATTTGCTTATTTCACACAAATTGATAAATATATATTAAAATATAAGAAGTTTTAGTAACATATTCAAAAATTATAATAGTACTTAGATTATATTCACTACCATACCCAAATTTTTTTATCACAATTTTCATCGACTAATGTCTGTATGACATCAGTAACTGTTTCATATGGAAAAATTCTAAGGTTCATAGAGGCGTCACTTTCTAAACATGCTTTGGCTTCAGCGGTCAACCTTTCGGCTTCGTCGATAAAAAGGCTGAAAGATGCATGTTTAAAAATTACAACCACTTAAATATAAAAATTTAACACTGCATTCGTAACATTTTTCCATCACCAATGTTAATCCAATGCAAGTACATCTCTTTTTGACGGTTATTAGTAATGCAGTTTTAACTAAAATTACAAAGCAAAGGCAACTAGTGACATTAGTTAACTTTTAGAAGATGGATATTTGATTTTAACATGGGATTCTGGCTGAAATATCAATCAGGCAAACATTAAAACAATAGTAGTTAATTCTTTAGAAATAAAAACCTAGGGACAACATACTATGAGTTTTGGAAGTTAGGATTTTTTAAAAGATAAATTAAGGACCAAGTCCAACTTTTTTATGAAATGTTAGATACAAGATGTCATAATACAATGCAAACAAGCAATTTTTCAGTGTAATAGAAGCAAGTTCATAGCTTACTTTTTAATCATTAGATACCAGTAGTCCTGCTTCACTTCCTTGTTAAATCAAAAGTGTAATTCAACTTGGAGTACTTTTTACTCAAATTCAACTTTCATAGACTTGATGTATTTTATCTCTGAGCCCCTCCATATATATGGGTACCTTGTCTGACAAGTGGGTCACGATTCCACTAACAAAGTCTAGAGATAAGAGCGTTTAAAGTTTGCAACTCAACATGGCTATAATAAAAACAGTGTTAGTTCATTTTCGGAATTTTCTAACTTATGCTACTTGGTCGCCCAGGCACCTATATATTTGTGCAGTTAGGTAACGAACTCATTCTGTAAATTCGTACAAAATGTTTAAAACATTTATATTTCTTCTTTCATTACAATCAATAGGTTTTGTACTAACAAAAACCATATTTTATTTAATCTAGATTTGCATTATAACAGTATGAGTTAAAGGAAAACAGTAAACAATAAAATAGATTATGGTGTATTCATTCTACATGGCCTATCTGGATACATTAGTTTTATGCTTATGATTTTTTTAATAATAAATTACATAACATCATTGGCAGATCACTTCAAGGAGTGTTTATTAATTATGGCACACTTTTTTAATCTCCTTCTCATGTCACGATAATCTTGTGAGATTTGCTCAATAGAAAGGATCAATGGAGCAATATTTAAAGCACCCAACTTCCATTTTGAACCATTAGGCTTGATTCTGAAAATTCATTTTATTCACTTTATTAAAAAATGTTAACAATTGCATCAACAGGTTGCTTTCTATTCACACATGTGGTCACCATGAAAACCACTGCGTTTCATATCACAAATTTGTAAACAGGTGTTTTTTGTGTAAGACTACCAAGATCTAAAGTGTTAAATCAGTTTTTAAACAAAAAATAATTCAACACTGAGAACTTACATTACTGAATCCGCTGTGACAATAGAATAGGAGTAGAAAACTGGATTGAATTCAATATCAGAGCCTCGTAAATTGAATAACCCTAAAAAAAAAAAAATCCTTTGAAAACCAATTATAAAATAGTAGAATTATATAGTTCTTAAACTAAGAACAACCAAGTAAACAATTGGAAAATATAGTGAGTAACGATTGGATAATGTTTCTAGGGAGGGGGGGAACCATTATCCCCTTCCTTCCTGAAAGAATTCAGGAAACTATAATAAATGTTTTTAATTCATTTTAGATGTAATCATTTTTTTCAGTGTTCACTCTAGGCGTTTTTTGAAGGGCGGTCCGCCCTGCCTGCCCTTTCTTCATCTCGATAGCGCCCTCATGCCCCTTTTTTCAAAATTGCTGCTCTCTTTTAAAAACAAATCCGCTCCTTTTGACCTTTTCAGTCAAGCACAAGCATCCTTGCTTCCCTAGCTGTCTTTAAAAAAAGGCAATGTTAAAAAAAAAAAATATGTGTAAATTTGAATTAAGTGAATTGAAAAACAAACTCCTTTTTAATTATGCGTGTTGTAAATCGCGATGATTCCGAGGTAATTTCAAGCACGTGGCATTCCACGATTCCTATTGGTTGCCTGTGCCCGCATATGAAATGCTTAGTTTTTTTTTTAAAAGAGAAGATTATTTGGTGCAAAGTTGCAAACCAAATTTTGGTTTTAAGTGGCCTTTTTTATCAGTTTTGTAAGGGGTCTGATTAGGGCTACTTACAGATTTGGTTTTTGGGGAAAACATTACTTTTTAAATGTCAAATTTTGAATTTTAAGTAATATTTTCATAAAGAGACCAATTTTGTACGGGTCTTTCCTTCGAGATAGACCCCTAACCGTCATCAATAGCCCAATATGTAGCTCTAATTCAAGGTCAACCAATAAATCGGAACTTTTTTGTTTGGTCACGGGTTAGATGTGTCAATGTGTGGCCACGCCCACCCCAAATTTTTTTTTTAAAGTGCCCTTTTAAAAACAAGAAGTGCCTTTTCAAAAACGGGGTGCCCTTTTATTGCCAACAGCGCCCTGCCCCTTTTTATTTCTTGAGTGAACACTGATTTTTTTATTTAGTTTATGAAAAAGACCTGTGTTTGATAAAAAAAAATTAGAAGACTTAGCATTTCTCAAAAAACATTGCAGAGTGTTAGCGAGGAGGGGAACCAAAATTTATTAAATTTATGTAAAATAATTAACAATATGTAAATGTTATACAGGGTTGTTATACAGGAACAATTGTTGGGTGACAGTCATTGCTTGGCTGCATCCCATTTAACTGCATTGGCATAATAAAACAATATTTTTATCCAACTACTTTGTTTATATTTTATACAAATCGCTGAGCTTTAGTAGCAACAAGCATAGTTAAAGTATAGCAAAAAGAATGGTTTATTATGTGTAGTTAAACAATGACCACCCCTCAACAATTTGGGACCACTTTGTATTCCATTTACACAGCACTCAGTTTGGATGAAACTATATTCCTGCAAAATAAATAGTTTTTACTATTTGCAGCGTGTCATAGCCAGTGTCGTTCAAGTAGATTTCAAGATTAAGGAGAAGCAAGATATTTGAGGTGTATAATAGAATAAACAAATGTTGTTAATTACCAATAGTTTTTAAACAGATTGATGGCAAAATGTAAATAATCTGAAGATAAGCATTCGCTGAAATCTGATCCACCCTTAATGATGGCGGATGTTTTTGCTCTTTGGCTTTGCTAGACTAACCCAATTCTACAAATTAATTTACAGGCTAAAAAGGTTACTAAAAAGGTAAAAAACAAAAAAACTTACAAGCAATCTGATCCAAAGCCGTAATTACAACAGCTGCAGCATCATATTTGACCATTCTTTTACGTAGGTCCAAAACTTTTTCTTGCATAGACTTTCCTAACAAATGAAGTATTCAATATAGAAACTGTCAATGATACATTATATACTGCATGTGTCTCATTAAGACAAGATTTAAGGCATGAAAATATAAAACTACATGGTAATATTTCTGAAATATAATTTTTAAATTCTGAACTCTAAATTAATAAGACGGATTGCTGCAGTCAAATTGTAAGAAAAGTTGAAGAGTTTACTGTCAAACCTGCCTAATTCACATTTTGGCAAAATTGAGTAAAAATGTGTGTAGCGGCGGCTTATATTTCATTTTGTGTTGGTTTTTCTTAAATGACAGAAATCAGTTGATTAGGTTTATTATCAAATGGTATTTACTGGAAGACTATATTTACAGATTTTATTTACTTAAATTACTCAACTTGGTGAGCGTGAAAAAAGAACGAGCTTATTTGTCGCCTGCTTGAAGGGAACCACTTTTTAAAAACAAAACAATCCGCTTGGCGGGTTGCCGGAAAATCACGTCATTTGGCGCCATATCCCAAAGATGGCTACTTCGCAACAGCGCCAAATAGACAAAGTGATTTGATTGGCCCGAACAATGTGCATCTCAACCTTCAAATGGGCAGGCTGACTGTCAAGTGGTGTAATTCACAAATATCTCAATATGAACTAGCACCACTTTTAATAAGTAGGCAGCTAGATCTATTATTTGGCCTAGTGATGTGGTCCTAGTTCAATGACAACTATTTTAAGTGTCATTATTGGATCGCTAGTCTCGGAAACAGGTGGTGAGTAGTAGTACTTAGCACCAGTAGCCCACTTTCCAGCTCTGGGGTGTGGTCGACCAACAAGTATCAAGACATCGGTGAGTTGGAGAGAAGTTAAATACGAACTGATTTGAATTCAATGCAAATAATCAAACAATAGAACTGTTAGCTTTTTCTGTTGAGATGGGTTTGGTGATGTGGCCGTGTTCTGCTCCCAAGTTGGACACTTAATGTTGTATTCTCCCTCGTTCGTAATTATTTTTAACTTGTTAATTGTTATTAAAACAGTTTATAATGTTTCACAATGCTGCTTTTAGTCTTTTTTACTAAATGAATAAGAAAAAATCCAAGAAGTTCTCATAGTCACAATTCAGTTGCCGAATAGTAAATTATTCGGTCAAACCCAATACTTGATTTGGACGGATGCTGAATAGGAAATACAACCCCTGGCATAAAGTACCCGATCGTTTCACATTCCTGTTTGGAAGATTGTAAAGTAAGTTGAATAGATCTCGGAAAAAATAAAGAACAACAAATAACATCCGAAATATAATATAGCACACTTCCAATTATTTAAATAGAACAATAATATATCGTAATATTATGATCGTTGAAGTTTTATTTAATAAAATATATTTCAATGTGAAGAAAAAAGTATCCGATCAATCAAAAAGTCGGAAAAAAGTATCCGATCACGTGCAAAAGCATAAAGGTAACCTTACCGTAATATTTGCATATTATGTAGCTAGTGTACGTATAGAACATCTAGCAAGACTTATAAAGGTCAAATTCTTGGATGGAAAACATATTTGATTATGCAGTGTACGAAAGTATACCTCCCGTGAAATAATTTTCTAAATATTTAAAATTCAGAATAGTTAAATGTTTAAAAGACGGAATGTCTCAAAGAAAAGTAGCATTATTGCGTAGATGTGGTCAAAGTATTGTTTGCGACATTTGGAAGAAATATCGTGCTACAAATAACGCAGAAAACTTTCGTCGAAATGGACGTCCACACGCTACCACGAAGAAACAAGATAGAAAACTTCTAGGATTGGCAAATTCTATGCAGCAATTGACATCAAAGCAGCTTAATTTGGAGTGGTCAAAATATCAAGTAGAAGTATGTGAGCGAACAGTGCAAAATCATCTTAATGAGAACGGTTTTAAATATTGCAAAGCCAAAACAAAACCTTTTCTAAGAAGAAAATATAAAAAAGCTCATCTGCAGTGGTGCAAAAACCATTGAGATTAGGGATTCGAGGACTGGAAAAAATTGTATTTAGTGACGAATCCCGTATTTGCCTTAGAACTGGCGATGATAGTGGAATCTTCGTGTGGAGAAGAGTGGATGAATAAGTTCAATGAAGATTGCATCTTTACCAAAACTAAGTTTCCACGGTCAATTTTCATTTGGAGTTGCATGACTTTCCAAGGAGTTGGGAAGTTGTGTACAGTATTGCGAACTGTTAATTCTGAAGTATATCAGGAAATTTTAGAAAACTATTTGCTCCCTAGCCTCGATGAATTGTACGGCGATTAACATGATTTCATTTTCCAGCATGACAATGCCTCTTGTCACCGTAGCAATATAATCAAAAAATTTCTAAAATACAATGGCAACTCTTCAATCAAGATATTAACGTGGCCTGCAGATACCCTAGACCTAAATCCCATTGAAAACATTTGGAATATTTTGAAAAAGAAGGTGAACAACAGAAGTCCAACAAGCGTTATGGAATTGCCTGAAACTATACAGGAAAGCTAAAATGAAATTTCTCCAGGTGTATGCCAGAAGCTTATAGATGTCATGCTAGAGCGTGTTAAATCTGTAAACAGGTAAAAGGGGGGCGTCAGCAAATATTAATAGTGTTGATCGGATACTTTTTTCTCGACTTTTCGCTGATCGGATATTTTTTTCTGTTGTGGATGTAATTCATCCGCCTTTATTATAATTATAAACTGTGCTCTAACCATTGATTTCATTTCTTACTTTATTATATTTTATGCTCATTATCGTTTGATTTGTTCGAGACAAACGTTTTGTAAAATATAAACATATTTTGAATTTACTGTATAAGTTAGACACATTGATCGGGTACTTTTTGCCAGGGGTTGTATCTCGATAATACTAAATGAATATTTAGCGCTCCCCAAGTTAGAATACAAAGAAGTAAATTTTTAATAAAGTGGACACTTGAATAATTGAGGGGCTGACATGGGGAAGACAGTAAGTCACAAATTTCGAGTTTTTCGTGTTTTTTTCACGGAAAAAACTTTAAATGCTCAAGCCAATGGAATGGAATAAACAGTAAGTCAATCGGCAAAATGGTTTAGTTTCTACGAGTGGCGGAAGATGGCACTTGCATGTAGTTCACGATACTTGGCCTGGAGAACAAATGCTTCCCCTGTAAAATTTCCTTTTTGTGACTTACTGTCTGACCCATGTCAACGCCTCAATTGAACCATTCCAAATAAAAATATGCAATTCACTAGTACTTAAAATAAGTAACAAACAATGGAAGGAAGAAGCTTAATACACACCTGTGTACCGAAGTGGAATGCTTTCGATCGTATTTAAAAGACGGAATGGCTTCTCCGTCCACACCGCATCCACCAAATTTATATCGATGGGTAAAAGGGCGTGCCCTTGTAATTCCAGCTCTGATGACAAGCTCTTAAACGTCTCTGCAAAAAGGACACACGATTTTCATTACATTATTACTGATTAGCACTTACTGGAATAAGCTTCATAGATACATTTTTTTTAATATGGATAGCAATTAGTTCTAAAACTGGCTCCATATATCCACATTTTTCAAATTAATTTTTATTTTCCACATGTCCTCAATGCACTCACTACATCACCTATTGATGCCGTTTTAACTAAAAGTGACCGAATCTAATCTAAAATTGCATTAAACTCATAAGCTTAGCATAGCATTTCAACTGGCACCAGACACCACGTTAATTTAACATGCAGGAAGTATGACAAAATAAGAACCAAATGCTGCAGTAAAATTAAGAAAATAGAAATAAAAAATATATTCAGAGACAATAAAAGCATCGAAGGTGTCAAACAAATAATGAAGAATCGACTAGAGGATGAGTTAGGCCCTACAATGCCATGGTGTTTATCCTAAAAAAATTCATGTGTCTAAAAAAATTCAGTTGGCTTACCTACCAACATTTCAAAAATCAAATCTATTCAAATTATTTCGCAGCAAATTCATATATGTCTGTACATAACATACAAAGATTAGAAGTATAATGAGTGTCAGTGTCATATATAAAAAACAATTCTCTTATTTTCTAATTTAATACCAATTTGCTTATATACAATGTAATGCTTAAAAATAACAAACAAGATATTAACAGAAAGTTTTTTAAAAATAATTTTTCACAAACAGAAATTTTAAAAATAGCATTTATTTTGTTCAGTATGTTGTTACTCTACATGTTGATAGCACACAACAAAATGATTGAAGTTGGAACATTGTCCATCTATTGCAACAGCAATTCTATTTTCAATACATAAAGATTTTTGCTGTGAAAATTTGAGCTAAGATTAAACAGAATTATTTAATAATAGTATAAAAAACTCCATATAAGAAAACATCGTTACTTAAAATACAATTATTATTTATTCCAAATAAAAACTTACCCAGGTTTAAAGTAAAATATGCAAATTATTTTACAACAAGCAAAACAACAAAAAGCATATGGTAAAATTGGCTTTTGCATGATTAGAGTTCAAAACTAATCAATAACAAGTATTTGAATGAAAAAAATATGTCTGAACGTCCGAGGCTGCCATATATATTTTTGTTAAAGTAATTAAATGTTCATAGATTTTTGCGTGGAAACTGTGAGCGAATATAATGGTTAGTATTTGGACTAGGAAGGGGCTAAAAGTAAAGACTGGGTGCCGCTAGGACTTAGATCAGAAAATGTTAAAACCTTACATTGTATAATCAATTGGTGCAACTTGGCCGGCATGCAATTGGTGCATCATTAATTTCATTATTAACACAAGTTTTTAAAAAGCAAGTCAACTGGCAACAACTTACGGAAGGACATTAGGAGAGCATCTACTCCCACTTGACCATTAACAGGCAAAACCTAAAAGAGAAACACTTTTATAGTTCAGAAAATTAAGAACATAAATCTTTAGCAACTTGATAGGTGAGGAACAGTATCTATGCTGTAAAGTGAATCCACTTGTTCCGATAACAGGGCTGCCACTGAGTTGTACCTTTGAAAATAGTAGCTTTAGTATCCTCAGACATAAAAAATAGTAGCCTAAATAGTCTCCTCAGAGATAAAAAATAGTATCCTAAATAGTCTCCTCAGAGATAAAAAATAGTATCCTAAATAGTCTCCTCAATTATGCACATATTTAGCAAAGATGACTAAAAGCAGTAAATTGCGACAAACGTTAAACAAATTGCAACAAAGGCATTTTATTAAATGCAAGTAATATTACAAATTGATATTATTTTTATTGTCACTGTTTTTAGACAATTCTAAATATGTACTTTATACTCCTTTTCTTAAATAGACTGCATAAATTAAAAATGTATATATTCACTAGATATGAACAAATTCCATTTTTAAACCGTACAACAATAGTACTGTTTTGTAAAAGTGCATTTTTGCACCAATATTTGCTTTTTAAAAAAATTAACGTATGTAAAAATACTTGAAGAACATATGCCTACTTTTAAAGAAACATAATAGAATATGACTGAAGGCATTGGTTATAAAAATACAGCATTCACAAAAATTGTCAGCATATTGCCAGATATTTTTTGCTGAGCTTGGTATTAATAAATATCAGTTTATAACAAATAGCTTGCTAAACCAAACAATAGTTTAATAAAAAGCGGAAAATAAAGACAACTTCCACATTTTGAAAAGAAAAAAAAACTTCAAAAATGAATCAAATCACTTTTATAATTGCAGTCTTTTAACCAAATTTAGTAGTAATGATAAGTTGTTTATATCCCGAAACTTGCTAATTGCATTCATATTAAAAATAGGAGTAAAATTCTCAACCAAAAAAAATACACCCAAAACTTTTGTCTACGTAATCACAAATCTAAAAATATAAATCTTTAGTTAAACTCTGAATAATTTATTAAGTTTTATAAAGATATCTACTTAATTCCATCAAAGTTTACACAAGTAGTTCTGGGAACAATTGAGGGTTGCATCAAATACTTCCAATTATGAAACTTTTTGCAGTGGCGGCCCGTGGTCGAAAATGTTAGTGCAGCCGAAATCATGCCCCCCCCCTTTTTTTCCCCCCGAAACAGCAAACTTATCAATACCGCCAAAACTGAAACAATTATCGCGCCAAGGTGCTTTTCCTCCATCAGGCAAAGCGGTCTATAGATACTAGTAAAATACTCGGTCCCCTCCCCGCACGTCCCGCCGATTCACACACGTGCCAATCAATTCACAGAATTCCCAACTACAGCTCGAGGTGAAAAAATCCATTTGAGCTGCGTTTGTGACGTCACAGCCTCATTTTAGCGTGAAGGGGAAAGTCATACAACGTAAGGTTGTCATGGCAACGATGCAGCCGATTTCTGACTTCGCTTTTTGGCTGCAATTTTTATTGAATGAAGTTTTTTTTCCCTTCTGAAATGTGCATTATGGCAAAAAGATTTGCTATTTATCGGAGATTTTGTTTACCGGAGATTTTGTTTGATGAATTTAGGTGCAGCCCGGCTGTACTTGCTGTAGTGGGCGAGCCGCCACTGACTTTTTGTTGAACCAATGCATGATTCGATTTTTATGCTAACTTTAATACATAGGCCCCACAACAACAAAACTCGTATGTTGAGCTTAATGACTTCAAACAACGTTCATGCCAAATTTGAAGAAAATCAAACAACACATATTAGATTCTGATAATCAGATATAAAGTTCTTTGAAGGTTTAACTAATTTTACCAGCTAACTTATGCAAAATCCCTAGAAATGTTAAAATTTCCATTTTTGAAAATCAAAGAAATTAAGACGATAAAATGTTGATTTTTGACCTAATTAAGAATTGATTTGCTGAGAATAAGGTTATTAGCTGACTAAATAAACTTAAAAGGCATATGCTTTAAATGAGACTATTTAAAGGCAGTTGAAAATATTTAACGAAAATGAGTTCTTAATTAAAAATTAATGAATTTATATATATATATTTTCAATATATACTTAACTAAAATATGTGGATTTTTTTCCAGTGAAATGTGGTTTATACATTAACCAAATCAGTATTGCAAATTTTGCATATGTAGTGCATGAAATCAATTAAGAAGGATGCTACTGTCTATGGGAAATGATATTAATTTATTTTTTCCACACAAACTTTACATTTATTGAAGAATTAACTGACCTAACCTTGCTAGTTGTTTTAAGCATGTTAATATAAATCATTAAAAATTACACACTAAAAAGTTAGTTTAATAAGAAATTTGAAAATTTCCAAAAAGGTAAATAAAAGCCATATTTTTTTAAGTGGAACGGTTGTGAGAAAGGTAAATTTCAAATAAAAATAATTAGTATAATAAAAATATATAAACGTTTAAACAAAATATAATTCAATTGGAATTTGAATACCAACCAAACGAAAAGAAACGAGTTTCTTTATTAAAAAAATCAATTTTTATTACTGAAAATGACAAGTCCTAAATTTCAAATTCGTGAATTAAACTATATTTTCAAAAAATATAATGCAATTTTGTTAAGTAGTGCAAAACAAATCATGATGAAACAGGAAGTAATGAAATATATGAATTTATATATCTGATGCAAAAGGATTGCAAGTCTTGAAACGGAGATCTCAGCAGATCGCGTTTAGCGAATTTCCGCAATTTCAAGGTTTCCATGCATTAAAAAAACATATAAAAAGAGCTCCAATTGAAAGGTTGCATTCGATACATGCGCCGAAATTATAATTATCTTAACTTTCGAGAGATATCTTCCCCGTTTGACGAAGATCGCAAATATTTCTAGATATGAAAAATGCTAAATTTTTGTGAAATTATCTGAATTTTTTTTTAGATTGAACATTGATTTTTCGAAAAAACAATAAACGAACTGAAGCAGGCCGCGTATACTGAATATTTACAATTCCAGAGTTTTCATGAGCGAAAAAATTCTTAAAACAACGCCATTACGCAACGAAAGATATTGAACAATCAAATTTCGACATAAATGCGGTTTTGTAGCAATTTGGCGCAGGATAACAATTTTGGCTCAGAATTCTCATCCTTGATATTTTTTACAGCAATTTTGATTACAACGATTTTGCCAATAACGATATTTGTTTAAAATTGCGATACACCGACACCGAGAAACGTAATCGTTGCGATACAGCTCGAAATCCCAGCTATTTTATGCAATTATTTTAAGTAACATGCATATAGGCTACACATTTAACTGAAATTTTTCGGAATATACGCGAGTATATTTGGTAATTTTTTAGAAAATTAAAAAAAAACTGATGCATTTATTAAATTAATAGTAATAAAAAAAAAGGAAAACGGCGGAACCTCGGAAGATTTTCATATCTGAGGTATATATAATGTTCTTTGCTTCGCGCAGTGAATTCTAGAAGTAACACACGCAACCTAAACGCAAATTGCTCTCTAAAAGGTAAAGAAAGCGATGCCTATTGGTGATAAACATGCTTGGCAACTATTATTTATTTGTAAACACATCCTGCAGCGTTTAATGGTGTTAATTCTTCGACTGTTTGTCTTTTAGAATCGCCAAATAGCAGTACATTGGCGCCGTATGCAACAGCCAATCAGATTACGTGATACTTCAAAATGAGTTAAACGGTGCGTGATTCTGTGAAATATTAGTTGAAAATCAGTGTTGTTAAAAAAAGTTATCAAAAAATAGTCGCCCAAAGCTAAAAAAAGTAGAGGGTTTTGATGAAAATAGTCGCTTTTGGCTCTATTTTAACAAAAATAGTCGCCATAGTCGCCGAATCTTAAAAAAAGTCGCTTTAGTCGCCTAAATAGTCGCCTGTGGCAGCCCTGCGATAAAGTAGCAGTTACACAGACCATTTGAAAAAAAGATATAAAACTAAGAACATATTGTGCTAGTAAGAGTCCAATCAATGTTACTGAAAGGCTTTTTAAAATTTAGGTAAATTTTATTTTACAGTGAGTTCAGTTGTCACAGCAATTTTTTATGTTTGGCAATGATCGAAAATTGGTCTAAACTGATCAGAAATTAACCCCAGTAGCTGTTTCAGGAAAATGCTAAAAAAACTTTCATTTTGCTATGAAATATTGTGATATTTATTTTTATTTGTCCTTATTGGAAAGACATATATCGTCAATAATATGTCAATTAAAAAATTGAGGCATACCAACAGCCAGATTTTAAGAAAAACAATAAAAAATAGCATTAAAAAATTAAAATAAGTTGCAGAATAAGTTAATTGAATTAAGTTACACATGCAAAATAAAGCAATCGTAACTCAATACAAATAACTAAAATTTGTTTTAGAAAAATTGCTAAAAGGTTCATTGAAATACAGCTTAAACTATGGTGATAACAGTTTTGGGCTCAATATTATCGAGTTACTACACAAGAATGTGTAGAGAACAAACAAAATGGACCACAACATCTGCATGGAAAAGTACAGAATTACTGCTTTAACACTTTGTCAAAGAATAAATTATAAACAATTCACATCAGCTGTTAATATTTTACCTTTATGATGTAAAACTCTTAAGCATATTAATATAAAAAAATAAAGTAAAGGCTGTTATGATTAGGGATGGAACAAATATTCGTTGGTATTCAGCCCATCTGCCGAATACTCGGTAGAGTACTTTTGATATTCAGCCAATTATCAGTCAAATAACTGTCATAAAAGCAGGGTGTAGAAACAGCATTCGAAAAAAAAAAGTCAGATTTGAAAAATTGTTTGCTTGTAATTAGTAATAAAATCTGACTGAATTAAAATAAGCTTCTGTGAATGTACCATTGTTTGCTTGTAATTAATAATAAAATATGGCTGAACTAAAATCTGTGAATGATCTGTGGCTTCTGTGAATGTACAATTTTTTTTATCAGTGATTAAAATATCTTTAAAAATTACAAAACCATTTAAACCTAAATAGCAACAAAACAAATTTGTCAGTAATAAATTATATTTATAGTGAATATTTATATTAGGAAAGTAACCAATTTCATATTGAATTTTTTGTTACAGAAAAAAAAAGTGTTTTGCGTATTTTAAGTTCAAATTGAATTGACTATAGATCTAATATTTATTATAATTAATTGTAATTAGATTTAATAGTATTACAATTTTATTTAAAAATACAAATACTACTATGATAATGATAATTTTATGTTCTATACATTTACTTCAGGTACTTGTGTTGTTTACCGGTATAAATATTTAAAAAGGAAATTGTCATTCATCTGCCAAATATTCTATATTTTTGCTACAAAGTCAACCGAATGTTTGGTATTCAGCCAAATCACTATTCGTCACATCCCTAGTTATGATGTACTCATTTCATGAAATAGAAAAATTTAAATTTTTAGGAAAATATTTCTTTGCTGTGTTACTTTTATTAAAATAATATATATTATAGTGTTATGTAAAACCTTTAATATGCAAGTTAAAACATTTATTATGTGTAAGAATACTTACATTTTTTAAAAACTGGCTGAATGTGGGAGTACCAGTGACACCTATGATTAAGAATAATTTTATTGGTTGTAAAAACTTATAAAGTATAGAATAATATACTACACATAAATAAGAAAAATACAGATAAAAAACTTAATAATAATTTAAGGGATAAAGTCAAGTAAATAAGCTTGTTATTCATATTTTCATAGTATGGAAATAAGTTTCAGTTACCCAAAATTTACAAAAAATTGTAGAGAACAAAATTAAAGTTTAAATAATAAAAGAAAATGTTGTAAAGTTTGATAAAAAAGTTATTAGTGGCTTTTAACGTGATAATTGACTCTTATAACACCAATTTTTAAAAAAATAATTCATTAATGCTAAATATAGTAAAACTCATTGATATCTTACAATACCTGTCACTATTAATAGTTATTTTGCCTTGTATTTTAAAATATGTGCATTCAATGCATAATATAATAAATTCAATAAAAGTGTAAGTTAAAGTCGAGTGTAAGTTAATTAAAAATTTATGTTCAACCTTTTTCAAAATAAATACATGGTAAAAGTTATTTTTTTGGAGAGATTTTAGCTATAATAGAATTTTTATTAAAAAAAATTTAGTTTATACCCAGCAAAGTTAACCCAATAATTTAGAAAGTTTTTTCATGTCTCTTTCTGGAAAGCAATTGAAGAGGTAAAAACAAGACAGCTCCACTTTTCAGCATTGTTCAGGAAGGACAAAAAACAGAGAACCTTTCTTGCATCGTACAATACAAAAATAACAATCATTTTCCTTTATCTATCTCTATAGCCATTGCTTAGAGCTGTCTGGTTTTTGCACCAATCGATAGAGGATTATTTCTTTATAGGAATAAGTGAAAAAGTGTTAATTAGAAAAAACTGGAGCTGCCTTGTTCTTGCACCCATGCCTTTAATTGCTAATTATCTGTTTTCTAAAGTGCTATTTTGTATACCAAACAAATTAAATTCACATAATTACAACATTCGGATGCACTTGCACAACTAATCAAAATAGGTTATTTATAACCATAGCCGTTAAACCACTGCTGGGCCAACAAGGCATGCCTACAAAGACAAAATCAATTTGGACCCCTTTCAACCAAATTTTATCCAAGGAAGTTTCATGCACCCGAGATACATCGCATAGAATATGAGAAATAATTATACAGTAAAATCCGTTTATAATGATGTCGGGTATAACGATATGCCGGATATAGGGCCGTTTTTGCAATAAATATGCGTCAGATGAATTAGATGATTATCAGAACCCCAGAAATTTGCGAAAAGAATACCGATTCTTCTACAATGTTAGCGATAAGAAATTTAATGGAAATTTCCTATAACAATGGCAAATCTAACAAACAAACATTACAGACCAATCCTCATCAAAAGAGCAGTATATACAGTAAAACCCGCTTATAGCAATGTTCAAGGGACTGTCATAATTTGATCGTTATATTAACGTGGACAGCTATAGAAATCCAAGCTTCCTTTGCATTTTACATTGTTATACCCGGCACCGTTATAAACGGATTTTACTGTGTAGCTAACTTTATCTAAATAGTATATGTAGTCGATAAAATCATTACAAAGTACATACAATATATATTCAACTGTCATGTATGTATGGGCATTATACTTTCCTATTATGCTATATTTTTCGCGATTCGGTTAGAACGATTTCCGGATATAACGATCAAATTAGGACGGTCCCTTGAACATCGCTATAAGCGGTTTTTACTGTATTAGCTTCCTGACCAGGAATGAGGAGTGTCTCTCATTCTGCTAGAAACTGGTCCAAAAGAACCATGATGAGTATCAATCGTCATGGTATTTGTATGGCAGTTGACTATTTGTATTGCTTAAAAACATTTATTTTCAAAGTATTTGAGTTGTATCACTTCAGCATGTGTGACTTTGGCATGGCATAGGGGAAGGGGTCTCAGTGGCTGTGTGACATGAAAAAAATATGTAGAAAAATGTTGAAATTTAGGTTCACAAACTTTAATCCAAGTGACTTTTTTCATAAAAGTCACTATCCCTCTATAGTGGGATGTTTGGTAAAGCATACAGAACAGAATTTTTAGGGACCGTTTTTTAACAGCAAAATTTTATTGTGATATGACATGTGGGAGTGGGTAAGGTAAATGTAACAGTGGATGACATGCAGGTGGAGAGTATACTAGTGTGGAGTAAAAATAGTGTGACATTATAAACGAACACTCCCTTAGTACCTTCCTTCATGAGTGTCCAGTTATCATCTATTTCATTCTCAGCTTGCAGGAAGTATCTCCCATCAGTCCATAAGGCAGCATGCTTCTCAGCAACAATAGCAGTGCCTGTCACAAATAAAGGAATGATAACCGTGAAAATAAGAGAAAACTGGCGCACAATGTTGCAGGCATTTTTATATCCTAACTAAAATTCAACATTTCAAAATTCAAATCTTTACATATCACCCTAAAACTTTAATGAAAAAAGACAATTTAAATAAAATAACCCTTTTAGAAAGTTTTTTTTTAACATGGTTCACACAGATTTTCAAAAGTAAAAATTAAGTAGTTCTTAAGGACCTCTTATATTTTTTTGACGCCGTTAGCGAAGAATCGCACATCTTTGGCGCAAAATTGGCATAGAATCGCATGTAAATGTGGTTCTGTAGCAAGTTGGTGCAGATACCACTTCCGGCAAACTCTGGCGCAGAACCATTCTTTTAAAGACGCTATATTTTTTGTTAATTTCACCGTTTTTCTAGAATGAGTATCAATTCTTCACAAAACAACAAATGGAGATTTTCTAACAATGAAGTGTCCTGTATGATAATGAAATACCATTGACTAAAAAGTCGGACAAAAGAGATCAAAATTCCACTTTTTTTTCTGACACTAAATCCGTCTATTCACGCCTTTCTCTCCTTGCTTATTTATACTTGCGCATAACGGTCAAAAGTGTGGACACGATATACGTAAAATCCGGAATTCTACATTCCAAAATTTTTAATGCACCCGGAATTCCGAGTTCGAAAATTTAAAAAACTTAAAAAACACGAAAAAATACCACCCATTTGAATTAGTAACAAAAAAACATAAGTTTGACAAAAATTAAGGACTTTAAGGGCCCTTAATTAAGGACCTACCTAAATTAAGTAGTTCTTAAGGACTTTTAAGGACCGTGCGAACCATGTTTAATGGTTCATTAGGAACGTTTGTCAGTCGAAAACACAATTTTTTTGTAAAAGGGGAAAAATACCTTGAAATCCATATAATATAAGCATACAATGGTTAGAATCCCTAGTACAAGTTGTATCCCAAATCCTCATGACATGAAGTCTTTTTTTTCTTCTTATTTTGATAAAAAGATCAACAACTTTTGAGACTGTGTGAAGTTTTCATTAATCCTTTCACTCGCAGTGATACGAATTGGAATTATAATGAATCGAGGCTGTGAAAGTAATAACGGTGTTGGACTTGCACCATTTTTTTTCGTCAGTTGTGTTCGAAAACCAAGATGAGGACAACTGGTGGAAAACTGATTCAAGTCCTTTATCTGCAATATTATTACTCAATTGACAAAAATAAATTTGGGACTGAAATTGTTAAAACAATTGCATCAATTTCAATAATAGATGGGTTTTTTTGTTCAAGAACTTTAATGAAAACATATAAAGGAAATCCTGAAAAAACTAATCAGAGCTGTTGTCTACGAATTCTATAAAACGTAAAATTAACACCCACTCTCTGTTGTGTTTTACTTGATGCTAACCTTGCTCTGATGTCTCACACAGTGGCATGGCAATTTAAAAATTATGGGGGGGGGGGGGGGGGACTAGTTCAGTTGGCTCAATATTTACCAATATAAAAAAACATAAATAGCAGTTATGATAATGAGGAATTTTCACGATTTCTGTTTTTATTTTTATGTTAAAGATGAGAAAATTTCATGCAAAAAAATGCTGTTCCTTTTTTTTTAACAAGCGTAGATAATTTATTAAAAAACTTTAAAGTTGCATTTCATGAACTGGCGCGAAAAACGGCACAAACCGGAAGTGACGACACTATACACGAATTGCTCCCGCTCAACTCAATGTTTACATTCCGGTTTTGAACCGAATTCGAGACTACGCTATTTTTTAATCTTTTTCATTATGAATTCAGTATATAAATACTGTATTGTGCCTTGTTGTGCGAATACAACAGTGAATTCTTCGAATAAGCTGTTTTTTAGCGTCCCAAAGGATAGCACAAATCGAAAAGCTTGGACAAGAGCTGTGAAGAGATGATAGGAAAAATCCTAAGCTTTCCAGTAAATCAACGTTATATTGTTGTGAAGATCATTTTTTGGTAAGTAAACACTTGTTTGTTGCGCCCCCAAATGAAATATAAATCTAAGTATAAAGAAAATATATATTCAAGTTACAATTTAATAATTAGAAGTCGCACCAGTCAGCCTTTAGAATAGAATATATCACTAAGAGTTGTAAGTATTAAAGCAGTAGGAATATATTTTTGCTCCTATGCATTAAATAATACTTAACAATATTCTATTTGAATTTTATTTTCTTCTTTTAGTTAATAATTATGTAAATCAACAACATTTTTCTTCGAAAAAGTTTAATGAGCCTCAGGATATCCCAGTATTCATTAAGCTAATATGTGCTAATTATAATATGATGATACATGTACCTTTAAAAAAATTGTACTTAAATTCTCTTTTGTATTTATTTACAGGAGAACATGCAGAATTTTTGACAATGGAGTTTGACTAATGATGTAAAGAGAGTAGCGCTGAAACCTGGTGTTCTTCCTCATCGTTTTGAATGCCAAAAGCCAAGTGTTCCCCCTCCGCCTGAGAGGCAAGCAGCGTTGAAGTGTAAACATTTGCATTTGCTGCAAGATGCACTGGCTGTTCCTGGTCCTTCATGGAGAACATCTCAAGATTCTTGACCTGTTACAGTAGCAGTGGATATTTCAAGCGCATCTGATAAGTCCATTTAGTGAATTTGAACTTGTCAGCAAGAGCACCAATACTCAAGCCTCTGTTGCATGTTCGACTGTACCGACAGGCAAAGCTGTGGGAACATACACATTGCCATACAAGGCAACCTGCCACCAAGATGAGGAGGAAGCCAAGGAATTCCTCAGCGACTATGAGCCAGCAGCTTCCAATTCTGAAACATGGAGTTCGGAAGATGAAGACTACACAGAGAAGAAGTACAAAGAGCACATGCTTAAGGATACCATTCTTAGTATCGAAGAATCCCAGATTGTTTTTAGGCCTGCCTGCAGAAATAATTTTTATTATCAATCTCATTGTGAAGAAAACCGGTTTACCAGGTGTATGTTGTTCTCAAGAAGTCGCATTTGGACCTTCCATTTTCGATATTAGCCATTGATTTTGGAAAGTCCATTTCCACACTCGGTAGATTATTTACGAAAACTCTTCCAAGACTCAGTGATCTCATACGAGAACTGATTATGTGCAAGTGCAATAAGAGCACCCTTGCTAATTCCTTTTCGTATACGATATTCCAAAGTAGTTTCAATTATCGTTTGTTTCGAAATTCAAATAGAAAAGCCTAGCAACCCCATCCAACAAGCCCTTACATGGTCCCAGTACTACAACTGCAACACTATAAAGTATTTGGTTCCTGCACACCAGATTGTCTAACGAGCTTTATATCTGATGGAAGATCCTCCGATGCTGTTAACGTTGAAGTGTCTGGCTATCTGGACAAATTGGCCCCCGAAAATACCGTCATGACAGAAAGAAAAGCTGTGATGGCAGATAGAAGATTTAAAAATGTAGCAACTCTGTTAGAAAAAAGGGGCCGCACATTAGTCAGGCCACCCTCTGTATCTGCCTCAAAGATCAGCACGAAAGCTGAAGTGCGCCAATCAAGAAATCGCTTCTCTTCGGATTCATGTTGAACGTGTGATTGGCCGTCTTCGCAATTTTGACATGCTGAAACCACATGCGTGTATTGACAACCATTTGATACCTGTTTTAGATGAGGCCCTTGTGGTTGCTTGTGGCATAATAAATATGCAATATCACTTATTTAAAAAGCGATCGTTAAAAATACAGCAGTAAGGTTGCTTTTCTGGTACTTGGAGTGTGTATGTACCACTATAAAAAATGTAATTTAATTCATTATACAATTAACTTTTTTCGGAATTCAATTTGTTTTATTAGAATTTGTTGTTTTTATGTAGAAATGTACTAAATATTTAGTTATTAATTAGTTTACTGCTTATTTTGTAACATATAATAAGAAAGCAAACTTTTTTTTTACATTAAATGAAAGTAAAAATTGTGTAAATATAAATATATACCAACATTGGAAGGGGATTAACAATAAGATTTGGGGAGGGGGGGGGGTTGCCCCCACACTTTTTTCGGATGTTGCCCCAGCATTTTTTTCGGAAGATGCCCCCTCACCTTTTTTAGTATATTGCTTTTTAAGAATAAAATTTAAATCAATTGCTTTACTGCATTGCCAAAACCAGGAAAAATTTCGTACCCCCAAACCCCCCCCCCCCACACACACTACAGACGATAAACGCATTTACTGAACAAGTGAATGTGTCCATCGGCCATCGCAAATACTTAAACTTAAACAAGGCTGGCCGTAATTTAAAGTGTCATGACTCTGTAGCTATAGTGTTTCAGTGGCTACTGAAAGGAAAACTACGATTTTTTTTTAGCTTATTGTGAAAACGTTTTGTTACATATAGATATATTTATTAATTTTTCAGCTATCTGATTTACAATATTGAAATAAATGAACAGTTGTTCTCTCTCTTAAGTAATATACATATGCTTTTTTTTGTCTTTCAACTCCCCCCCCCATAATATATATAGGTAACCATAAAATATGAATATTTTAATGTAAAAATTCTTAAACTAAACATTATCTTAATTAGCATTAAACATTGATAGAATATTTAAAAATAAACATTGGGTTGTATCATGTTTTGTAAAAATTTAGGCTAGTAATGATATAGAATAAAGGTGAAGAATGTATGCCAGACAAAAATACATTTATAAGTAGTCTTAAGTTTTATGGAATTATATAAAGCTTCTTTTCAATGCTGGAAACTCAGTACTTTTCCAGAAAAGCAAACATTTGTCGAGTAACATAAAACAATATTTGTTATCAAAGTCTACAACCATGATCAGGATTTTTTTCGAATGTTCAAAATCGGTATTGGCCACAAAACAATCCTTTTAAAGTAATTAATTTGTCCATTTGTAATATAGTTTTTTCGCTGCTTGGGCACTTGATTTCGATTATATAATCTTCAGAAATGCCATCTGGTGAGGCCCCCATCTCTGGATACTCACCAGAAGTTCTGAAACCACATCATTGAATTTATATATTTTTTTCTTTCTGTATCACTTTTCAGACTTCTTTTTCCAGTCTTCTTCTTCGTTGCATGGCAGCATTGTACAGAGAACACTCTTGCATCCACTTCATTGCACTGAAGTGTCACGCTATACGCTTTCTTTCGGATTCTGTGTTCTGGTGTCAAATGCTCTGTGACGGTGCAAATGTTGGCAACTCTCTTGACCTGAACATAACCAAGGGCCCAGACCTTGATGTAGATAAAGAAACAAAACACATTTTAAAATGCATATAAAAATCATAAAATATTTTGGAAAAGCATTGAACTAAATTTCAGTATTAAATTAGGTCCATAAATTTATCATTCAAATTATTTTCATTAGCTTTGCAATATCAATCAAGTTTACTTTCTTTAAAATTCTCTTATATTTTTCACAGGATTTTGGATATAGTTTATAAATATGTAAAATATATTAAACACACACAGATAAATTAAAACTAGTTAACTTTATTTCAGAACTATTTTATATAATTTTTTTCACATGTATGCTGTCATATGTGCTGCATAAATAGTTTTAATGAATAAACAGTATTTTTAACATTAAATTTTTGTTTTTCAATGACTTGAACATGTTAAAAAAAAAACTAATCAAATCAACTATTTTGGCATTACTCTTTAATATTAAAATGAAATGCCTGGAATACTATGCAATCTTATTGTTTTTTTCTTAATAAATCAGCAAATTTCTGAAACTGAATGCAATGCATTTTAGTATTATGTAATTAAAATAGATATTTAGTAATCAAGGAAAATTTAAATAATTACCTTTCAGCTTCACTTCCTCGTATTCTGCTCCCAAAAAATCCGGGTTCGTTCCTAAGAAAGTAAACATTGATATGCTGTCTATTTTGGGAATATTGTCCGATTGTCCCTTCATGAATTCCGGTAAAACCGACATCTTAGATGAAAAGGGCAATTAAATAAACAATATAATTGAATTGAGTTTTTTTTTTTAAATGCGCAACTAGAATTTGTTCATTGATAGAAATTAAAAAAGCGGCTGCTTACGTTGAGTGAAGCGAAATCGTAAACGGAGCAAGTTCGTGTATAGTGTCGTCACAGCCAATCGCGTGGCGTTCCCGTGTCACGTGATATTTGTTGTGTTTTGGGTTATTTTAAACTTAAATTTCAGTTTATTAAATCATATTTTGGATATTTCTGACGAAGTATTCGAAAAGTACGATATCGAAAACATAAGAAAAAATTAACTTTAAGCAAATCCCCCACCCATGCAAATTCTCCATTGGCAATAATAGTTAAATAGAAATTACTATTTAACTAGTTCAGTTGGCTCAATATTTACCAATATAAAAAAACATAAATAGCAGTTATGATAATTGGCAATAATAGTTAAATAGAAATTACTATTTAACTAGTTCAGTTGGCTCAATATTTACCAATATAAAAAAACATAAATAGCAGTTATGATAATCGGCAATTATAGTTATTAAATAGAAATTAGTTGTTGGTTAATAATTATCAATAATTTGCTAATTATCTAGTTAATTTCATAAACAAATGAACAGATTTTAATTTCATATACAAATTAATTGATTTTGACAGAAAATTTTGTCTTGAAATCCTATGGGCGGAGTGGGGACTTTGAGCCCTTCCCTTTCCTATGATTTCATACATAAAGAATTTGAAAAGCTTTTGAGTATTTTAGAGCTTTCGTTTAAAATTTACATATGTGAACAATTCTCCTATGATTTTAAAGTGTTATAGCGTTGCTCTACTATGAAGAAACTTAAAAATCATCTGTTATATAGATCGCTATTGATTTAACTTTTTTTCAATTTTTATAATTAAAAAAATAATAATAAAACTATTTTACAGAACGATTACAAAAAAATATCACAAGTTCATTCAGTTAGGAAGGGGCAATCAAACAACTTGCACACTGTTCTAGATACATATTATTGTGAAGCTAATGTTTTGAAGTTTTATTTGGTTTATAAGAAATGTTTCAAGAATTAGCCGTTCAGTGTCATTGAATTTGCAAAAAATGTAATGGTTAATACTTTACAAGTGTTCAAAATAAGTTTTTTTGTAATTACGACATTTGTTCAATCGATAGGTGGAGAATTGTACATTGCCGCAGTTAATTTAGTGAAAAGGGTATGTTTGAAAAGTCAAAATGACTAATCAAAGAGCGACGAAGAAAGCTTCTAGCAACATCTCTTGCCAACCGAATGAAATTTCAGAATGTTTTCTTCACAATGATAGGCAGAATGGTGCTTTAAGTTGTTTGAATATAGCATTTCAAAATTGTGATATTCTTTAATAATCACCTTGTACATTTGAAAGCTGTGCTTTGTTAAAATAAAACCTTTTACTTAAAATTGCCTTTTCTCACAGATTTTCTAGCATAATTACTTCAGATTAAAAAAAAAATTCTCCTTTTGTATTCAGAAGACTTCTTACTTTGAATAATTCTGATCATGCCAAAATCAAATAACTAAATAAAAGAGAAGTCTACACAGAGCCATTCATATCCTTTAAATTAGTTTCTGCAAAAAATTTTACACTTGGAATGCAACTCCTGAATTTAATATTTCTATCAAATGTATGCTGAAGAGTTTAAATTTAAAGAATACTCCATCATAAACTGTGTAAATGGTATATCTTTTGTGTTATTGGATTATCATAAACAAGTCACAGGCGGAATTCGCTAAAGGCCACTATAAAAGAGGACTGATACTGTTCGGCTTTGTCTAAATGGCCATTGTGATGTCCCATTGTTAGTTTGTAGATAAGCCCAATGGGGAATTCGTCCAAACTTATTTGTTAGAACCAGCCTAAAGGGCTTTTACCCATCCGCTAATTGATCGGAGCTAGACTACATCAAATTTACATACTAAATATCATCACACATGCAGATGTTTTGAACCAAAAAACCTTACTACTTAAAAATAGAAAATATAATCCAATTTTTCCATTAGGAAACAATCTAATTCAAAACATAAATTAAAAAAATAAACTTAATTCTTACCTAAACTACCAGTGAATCCACTTACAAAAGCCAGTCTCTGGTCACAAGACCCCACATATTCGTTCTAAAAGTCAAAATATGATCTTTCTTGATAAGCATGAATACACAATTATTTGAACTATATCAATATATCAGTGTTTACTCTAGAAATAAAAAGTGCTGTTGGCAGTAAAAGGGCGACCCGTTTTCGAAAAGGCACTTAGTTTGGGATGGGCGGTGTGGCCAAACAAAAACAAACCCGTGATCAAACAAAAAAAAAGCACCGATTGTTGGTTGACATTGCGCTTAACTATATTGGGCTTTTGGTAACGGTTTGGGACTTATCTCGAAGGAAAGACGGGTACAAAATTGATGTCTTTTACTTTAAAATTAGTGCAAATAGTACAAAGCAATATTAAAAATAATTTTTTTCACTTAACCAAATCGGTAAGTAGTCCTAATCACACCCCTTAAAAAACTGATGAATAGGCTACTTAAATCCATAATTTAGTAATCTAAACTTTTAAAATCACCCCAAACCATCTTCTCTTTAAAAAAAAAACACAGGAAAAAAACTTAGCATTTCATATGGAGGCACAGGCAACCCCGTGCTCAAAATTACCGCGGAATCGTACGATTGCTCAAAACGCGTAGTTAAAATGGAGTTTGTTTTTCTAGTGTCATAATTCGCTTTAATTCTTATTTACACAAAAAAAAATCGATGCCTTCTTTAAAGACAGCTTAGGGCAGGAAGAATGCTTGTGCTTGACTGAAAAGGGCAAGACGGGCAGATTTTTTTCAAAAGAGGGCAGAATTTTTTAAAAAGGTGTATGAGGGCGTTATTGAGATGAAAAAAGGGGCGGGCAGATCGGACCGCCCTTCAAAAAACGCATTGAGTGAACACTGAGTATATCAACATAATAGTTAGAATTTGAATAAAATAATAACTGTATAGAATATTAACTGTTCTCACAAGTTGAGAATTGAACCCACAATACTTTAATTATAAGTTTGGTACTACTGCGATTTAGGCAGTGCTGGCCTAGAAAGACTCGGGAAGATTTAAAAAAAAAATTCAATTACAGTGACAAAAACGAGCACAACACCTGAGCAGGTATCACACACTTAAGACTTCTATGATATAGCCAACTTGTAGATATTTGAGTTGAAACGGATTTAACTTTCTTCAGTTAGTTGGTCTAACTGGGACTTGAGACCCTTTAATTTCGAGTCTGATGCAGCGGCTACAGGCACTCTTGATACCAGATTCGATTTCCTAGTTAAAATATTAATTATATTTTTGAAATAATATATAATATGTTAAATATATATAAGAGGGGGGGTTGAAGGTTTAATTTCCGTTGTTACGACAACACGAAGACAGACTTTTCCTTTATAATTTTCGTATTGTATCTAAACAATTTTCTAAACTATTTGATGCAGTTTCTACCTCTATATTTCATATACTGTTCAGGCTAAAATATGCCGAATTGTAATGTTTTGGCTATTTTTTTTTAAATTTTAAATTAAAACACATTTTAAATCCATTTTAACCAATAATAAGTGGACAAGTAGCAAAAAAAAAAAACCTATGTTTTTGGCGGCACGCAAATTGATTCTATATGTAGAAAATATAAAATGTTTGATAATATTTAACATTTCTATAGCGATTCGAGAAGAAAAACTCCACAAAATCCCTTTTAAAAATTAGTTGGGATACAGTATGGCTGCTTACAGTATTGATTAAACCATGACCATAGAAGGAACTGGCTTAAGCGTTTCAGAAGTTACAATATATAGTTCAGTGCCAAAAGATATTAAACATCGAGAGATCAGCTTGCTTCCGTTCCGAACACTTCTAGCCGATGTAGAAAAATAGAATATGATTGGCTGTGGCGCCATAGTTAATTTTTATAGTTCTACACTATAGGTGGTATTAAGCCAGTGTTCACTCTAGAAACAAAAAAGGGCAAGGTGCTGTTGGCTGTAAAAGGGCACCCCGTTATTAAAAAAGCACTTCTTGTTTTTAAAAGGGCACTTTAAAAAAAAAATTGAAATGGGTGTGGCCACCCATTGATATATCGTTCCCGTGCCCAAACAAAAAAAGTTCCGATTTGTTGATTAATATTGCCGTAGAGCTGTATATTGGGCTATTGGTGACGATTCAGGGTTTATTTTGTAGCAAAGACCCAGTGGCGGCGATTCGGGGGGGCAAGGGGGGGCGGTTGCCCCCGCACTTTTTTAATATTGCACATTTTAAAACTAAATAACAAGTCAATTGTTTTACGGCATTGCCTAACCAAGGAAAATTTTTGAAGCCAATCCTCCCACCACCACCACAAGCATTAAGAAGGGGGGGGGGAGGGGTCAGGTGTTTCAAACCCATTTCATTGAAAGTCAAGAGAAAAAAAAAATTTGAACGAATGTGGTATCGTTATTCTTTAAAAATAATTCCTCATTTTAAAACTCTAATAAATTCTTTATCTAAATTGAGCAGCGTCGTTTTCAGATTTCCAGACAGTATTCCAATAATTCATTGATTGGCGCCTCACATTTACTCATTCTGGTTTTTTTTCGGAAAAAGAAATAGCATATCTTTACATAGAAAATGCAACTGTTTGACCTTCAATTAAAAAAATAGATCAAATCCAGCTTTTATTTATGTCTATCTGATACATTAAAATAGTATTCGGTCTTAATAAAATGCGTTAAATGAGATGTTTATTGTGTAATATTGGCGCCGAACAATTGCGTAATCTATATGCCTGTAGATAGGTGGGTAGGGGTTGTCTTGAGTTTGCCATTAATGTCTTTGTTTTGATCTTCGTCTGCTCTGCTTTTTAACGAAATGAAGCGAATTGTGCAAAATTCAGTTTTAAATTACTTTAATAAAAAGAACAAATGTGAAGTTGAACATGACAGCAGCAGTAACACAAGCACTACCGTTTCCATTCAAGAAAGCTTGTCTGTTTGCAATCTACGCCACGGAATTTTCAAAATCGCGCAAGTATACGTTTAAAGATACCATTATCTTGATTTGTAACATTTATATATCATATTTCGAAATCTTTTACATAATTCATATTATGCGATTGTACTTTAATTTAATTTAGCATAATTGTTCAATTTATAATTTAATTTCAAATTATTATTGGAAAATTAATTCAAATTTCAGTAATCATTGATATTCGTAAATTTCGACTATTATTGCACTTCATCAAATGCGTAACGAGGGTACAGTTTAATTTAACCGTGAATAGATATATTTAAAAAACTTTTGTTTAAAGATTGATTATTCATACACAGATGATATGTTTTTGCTTTTCCCAAAATATCCATTTAAAAATAATAGTAATAATAATTCGACAATGAGATCTTGTTATATGATTTTGCTATTATGATTTTGGTTTAGATTTTTACAAACCCGAGTTGGAAAAATTTATGCCCAAAGATAATTTATATTATTAGCAAATGGATAGGGAAGATTATAAATTGTCCAACTTGTAAGATTAAATTTATATCAGACCTCTGAACGGACACTGCATTGTAACATGCGTGCAATAAACCAATACTTTTGAGAGAACTGTTTAATATTACCTAATTTATAAAAAAGTTGAAAATGTCGATAAGCTGGAACTGGGAATTTTTAGCGCTGTTGAGTTGGGAATTTCTATCGTTAAGTTTGATTTGGTTAAATAACGTCGCACTAGAGCTGCATATTGGGCTTTGCCGACGATTCGGGTTCGGGGCCCATCTCGAAGGAAAAACCCAGGAACAATGCTTCATATTTTTGAACAATAGTCAGATAACGAGAACAACACCTGAGCTGGGCATCCGGCGGCGTTAAGCCGGAAATTTTGAATCGTTAAGTTGGGAAATTTCTTAATCGTTACCAAACAGATATTACAAGGAATCTCAAACTTTAAATTTGTTCTTTAAATTTATTTCATAATTAGGGAGTGATTTATTAATTTTAAAAATAGTTATTGACAATGATAACTGATGATGTTGTTTATCTGCCAACGTATTCCTGTTTACTTGAACGAAAATTAATATTTTTTTAAGAAAAAAAAGTGGTGGTGGGTTGGGAGAGATGTTTGTTGATTTTTGTGGGGGTTAAGGATTCCCCCTCTAGGCGAGGGGGAATCGACATGGGCGTCTCGCACTTATTTTAAGTTAGTATCCTTTCCTTCAAATAACTCAAAATAGAGAGTAAATATATAAATATGCAATATTTATTGTTTTGGCGGTCAACATTTTTATACCCCCCCCCCCCCCCCCCGCTTGTTTCGTCTTGATCTTGCCCCCCCACTTTTACCACCCAATCGCCGCCACTGCAAAGACCCGTACAAAATTAATGTCTGTTTATGAAGATAATATTTAAAATTCAAAATTTGACACTTAAAAATTAATGTTTTCACTAAAAAACAAATCTGTGAGTAGCCCTAATCAGACCCCTTACAAAACTCTGATGAAAAGGATACTTAAATCTAAAATTTGGTAACAAAAAGGCCTAATATTGCAACCGAACCACTTTCAGTTTTAAAAAAAACATCGCAATTTCATATGCGGGTACAGGCACCCCAATAGGATTCGTGGAATGCCCTGTGCCCGAAATAACCGCGGAATCAAAGCGATTGTAAAACACGCGTAGTTAAAAGCAGTTTGTTTTTCTACTGTCATATTTCACTTAATTCCAATTTCCACACACTTTTTTTTTTAATTAATGCATTTTTGAAAAACAGATAGGGAAGCAAGAATGCTTGTGCTTGACTGAAAAGGGCAAGAGGGGAGGAATTTTTTTAAAAGAGGGCGGCATTTTTAAAAAAAGGGGCATGAGGGCGCTATTAAGAAGAAAAAGGGCGGGCAGGGCGGACCGACCTTCAAAAAACGCCTAGAGTGAACACTGATTAAGCACTATAAGTAAATAGTTTTTTCGGATTCAAGAAAGAAAAAAAGGACATGAAGAAAAAGAAAGGGGAAGAGAAGTGTTGAAAAAAAGTACCACACAATTTCCGTGGGGGTTTTGTCCCGTCGGTCCTTCCCTGTCTACGGCCTTGGGTGCAGCTACTGGCTATTAAACCAATAAGAGATATGGGATGAAAAACTTATCTGAAGTCATTTTGGTGATGTTTTATAACTTATACAAAATTATCATGAAGTAGCGAATGGTAAAACTAGTATCCTAACTAATCGCATAATGGCGACTGGAAACCTAACGAAATTACAATGGCGACTGGAAAATTAACGAAATTACAATGGCGACTGGAAACCTAACGAAATTACAATGGCGACTGGAAACCTAACGAAATTACAATTCACACTTGTGCATGTGTGCAAAACATATGCAGAGTTGCCAATTTAAACGAATATCATATTTGGCGACCTTGACGGATTTCTTCCTTATTCTTTACTTTAACCACATATGTTGCAGAGTTTGATTAATTTGTCTTACACAGTCGCTCTTGGCGAGTTTTCTCAAAATCCTTTGTAACGCTCAAATATTGTGGGCGACATACCAGTTTGGTTGCCAATCAAAGAACTCCTCCATTTCCCCTCTGCATCAGCATTCAAGACAGATTAACCCAGAGTTCTTCCAATGGAGAACTAAAAATTAACTTTACTACGGAGATCCTCCTTGTTTGGACCGCAGGTAACCCACGTCCGCCCACATTAAAAGATGTTTATTTATATTCTGCGACTGTCCAAATTTAGAAAATGGTTCGACTCACGTTTTTACATCACATGCGAATTTGAAAATTATGCAATCATACAGATTTAAACTGTAATCCCAGAATTTTAACAACAAAAAGTTGGCAATCAAGAACTGCCTTAGCGGAGAGCCCCGCTATACTTAAGTTTCACCAACTTCTATTAAGGAGACAAAAATTAGCAGTTTCCTTACTTGATGAGAATCACCATGTGGTACGATGTAGGCATCCAAACGTCGATTCGAATAATTTGTGTTCTGCATGACATCTCTTAATTTTTTAAGAATGTCTGTTGTGTTTTTAGGTGCCATGCTATAACTACGAGCTAAGTTAACAAAAATTTGTATTTTCATAAAAAAATTAATGTAACAATTTAATTTAAGTCGAATTTAACAACAAAAACAGTGTTTAAACTAAACAGAAACCACTGGCGGGTAAATACACGCGGTAAAAGGGAGCAACCGGTATGCGGGAATTTCACGTGACGTAACAAGAGGGAAACGTACTGGTAATTTCGATTTCTTCTCTACATCAGACAACTCTGCTTTTGTTCATTTTTTAACCTTGCACTAGTGCTGTATATTGGGTTATGACGAAAATTCGCGGCCTATACCGAAAGAAACTCTCGGGAACTTAAAATGGAACCAAAATATTTTCAAATGTTCAAAATTACGCTTTAAAACGTTTGCTTATACTGCCTCGTCATTTAATTATGGTTACAAAATACGAACCGTCGCCAATAGCCCACTGTGCAGCTCTAGTGCGACGTTTATTAACCAAAACCAAACCAAAAATTGCCCGTCATCTAACCATGGTTCAAAAATACAAGGTATCATTCCCGGGTATTTCCTTCGAGATAGGCCCCGAACCGTCGCCAATAACCCACTGTACAGCTCTAGTGCGACATTAATTGACAAAACCAAACCTTCGAGATAGGCCCCGAACTATCACAAATAGCCCCATAGTGGCGTCACACTCAAAAAATGTGTAAGGAGGTTGAAACAAGAAATTTTCCAACTTAGCAATTCGATACTCAACAGTGCTGAAAATAGCCAGTTCCAAATTATTGACATTTTACATCTTTTTTTTAAACATTAAACAGCTCTCTCACAAGCATTGATTTGTTGTATGCAGAATTTTCTTTCTGAGGTCTTACAATTTACCCTAGTTTTCATTAAAAAATAACATTAATTTCTTTCAGGCATAAATTTTTCCAACTCGGGAATTTTTATAGTTGAAATTCCCAACTTTTATGGTTTCCAAATTATTGGGGTTGGGGGTTCGTGCATAATAAAAAACTGTAACTGTACTGAGAAGTTTATTTGACAACACTGGGGAACAACCTGGTTCAAACATAGAAACCACGGAGTAGTTTCAAACATAATCCCCCCATACTTTCACCGCCACTGCATTATTTTGGGTTTACTTTACTTAAAATTATTTGGTTAAACTTAAGTATACTGGTCACTTTGCTAAGGCATATAAATTGTTGTCATAAAGATCCATTGTACTTCCGTTTCAGAACTTAATAATACCATACTTGTCAGGCGATCTTGTGTAATTTTATGTATTTTTAGAACAGGTTTTCTAATTAAAAGTAATTAATAATACCATTAAAATGGCTGGTATTTGCATACGAATAGCATCGTCGGCATTAATAATGCATTGCTAACTATAAGTATACGAATAGCATCGTCGGCATTAATAATGCATTGCTAACTATAAGTATTACATTAAGAAACTTAAAGCAGAAATTTCTGAAAACATTGCCTATCCAATGCAACACCATTACTTGTATGGCGTTTTTGTATGTACTTGCATGGTCTTGTGGGGTTGAATTAATATGACACTAGTGTTAGAGCTTAAAAAAAAGTTAGGCTATGACCAAGCTTAAAAAAAAAAGTTAGGCTATGACCAAAAAATTAGGTTACCATGGTAAAAATGATTATACAGTACATCATGGGAACTTTAAAAAGGAGATCTTCACTATCTAAGCTAACCCCTTCGAGCATGAATGGTCTGTAGTAGAGAGAATATGACGTCATAATCGTGAAGCCCACATCTGAGAGTGAAAGGCCCATATCAAGTGCCATCTCTTCAAAGTTTTGAATTAAAAAATACTCGCGATGAATTGGGAAATGTGTAAAAAATACTCGCTGATGAATTGGGAAATGTGTAACAGTGAAAATTTATGAATGGAATGACGTAATTAACCATGTGTCTGAGGCTATACATGTTGGCTTCACTTTGATGTTAGCGAGAGTGACGTCATGACTCCTCTACTACAAAGGATCCATGCTCGAAGGCTAACCCATTCATAATGACCAAAATCTGTTTTGTCGCCAATCAAAGAAGTTCACAGTTTATCGCTGCAGATATGTAAAAAGGGTCACCAGGTAGAAATCAGAGGACCGTGTAATGCATTTTAACAAAAAAATTGTTTCAAACTGCCATTTAGCAAGGATAACAACGGTAACCACTTTTTCATAAAATGGTCAGAAGTTTTTTTTTTTACGAAACATTTCGGTAGATTAAAAAAAATATGGACCGATCGTCAATGATAACCTCAGTAACAGCAGGAAGATACAGAAGCTATTATGTCCGACACCACAGGCCATAATCAGGGTGGCAACAACATTCTGGAAAAAAAAGTTCCCCGATATTTCCATTATAATGTCAAACAAATTTCCATGATTTTGCAGTTGCATTAAGAAATGTTGCAATACCTGCTTTGTATAGAAACAAAGTATCCACGCTAAAATAATACTATAAATATATTGCATTATAAATGAAAAATTATAAGCAATACTTATTGACAGTCACAATAATAATTTATGGATACAACACAAATTTTACAATTGCTACAGGTATAATAGTAATTAAAAATGTTCTCTGGAAGCAGATAATGCAAAAAAGGAAGTTTTTTAAAATTATTTCTTTTGTAAATAATTTTAAATGTTTTATATGCTTCATATTTCCTATTCCAAACTTCAATGTATCCCATACTCTTTAGCCCCTCACATGCAGCTTACAATTCAAGGTCCAACGCACTGTGCTTCTTGCACCAGCAGTGGTTCACGTTTTTACAAAAATAAAACTAAAAATATAAAAATGCGCATAACCATGCTTTTTTTTTTTAAATTTTTTATCCAGAACTAAAAGGAAGTTTTATCAATTAAATTACCCAGAATGGAGGGCATAACTGATGATAATATCCATTTTAATGATCCACATTTCAAAAATTCCCTGATATTTTGCGACATTTTGAAAATTTCCGATATTTTCAGAATTAAAAATTTCCATGATAATTACCTGATTATGTTGCCACCTTGAAAATCTATGCTCGCACATGCATTGCTTTGTGTTAATATATATATATATAAAAAAAATTCTATCTAACAATAAATTTTTGTTCACTAAGTAATTTATTTTTAGGAGTTACATTATTGAAATGAATTATCCTTCTCCTACCCTATGTAGCTAATTTTTAAAGATAGTATTTGTCAAAAATTGTTTTCATAAAGATTTGATGGTATAGGATATAAGAATTCTATATATTAGGAGGCTCCGCCCCTTGCTCCGCCAACACTAGTTGTACATGTAAAAATATGCAAAAGAAATATTTATAATTTTTGTTGTACATATAATAACCATTTTGTGTTCAATAAATACACAAGCAGGCTAATACCTACAACTTAATGTAAACTGCAAATAAAAAGTATAAATAATTTCAGCGCTTTCGTATGAAGACTAATCACCACTTGTAAATTAGCAAACAACTGATTGTATCATTGAATGATTTTTGGCAAACTTTCTTTGTATAGTTCCTGATTCATCAACAATAACCCTCGTGTAGCTCTATTTAATTCAATCAACGATCTGGATAGCACCAATCATACAGTTAGAGTTTTATGACAAAATAACTACTGTATCTAATGGGGCTGCAATGCTATAGTCTAGTTATCATGACAAAAGATATTGGATTTCTAAAGAACAAAAGGCTCACTGAAAGGGATATGCATAATAAAACTTATCATGGTCCAAATTAAGAAGCATTTTTTTCTGGTTACTATTCAGTCTAGATAAATCAAAATTGCTATTGATAGCCTTTTATCCTAGTTTTAGTGCAATGTTTTTTCAACTAATCGGAATTTGTAGCGCTATGAACTTTTTGGTTTGTCACTTGGAATCAAACTGAATACCTTCTGCATGCTACGTTGATACTCGACCAGTCAGTCTAAAGTGATCACTCAAGATCAAGTGGGAGTATCAGGTATATGAAGTGACCCCCCACAAACTCAACATGAAATAACTGCAATTCAAAAATAAACTTTTATTAACTTTAAATAAAATTGTAATACTTAACAAAATATCTATTCATAATAATTTATGAAGCCAATTTTATCTTTTGGATTTTTAAGGTTGAATATAGAAATTTAATTAGGTTTGTTTCATAATTTATTCTATTTGAAAATAAAGATGGCCAAGTCAGGTCTTAAATTATACATTTTTGTAAACATCCGTTCTAAAAGTTATCTATATGCTGCAATGGGCACAATCAGATCATTTGATTAACATTAAAAAAAGAAATGTATCCAATTGAAAACTTTTGTATTAAATACAAGTGTTAGAAAATCTAATTTTCTTTTAAAATGAAAAAAAAAAAAACTATTAACTACAAAGTTAACTTTCAACAACGTTATTCATGATTATTTTGACCAGGTAAATTTTTTAAACTTATCACCGTTATTTGTAACATCTAAATAATATAAAAACCAGCAAACATATTAAAGTATAAAGCAATTAACATAAGAAAAGTATACGTTGCCCCAATTAACGCTCAAAAGGCTACTCTGTGGAGACGTATTAATATTATACATGTCTCTGCAGCAAAGCCTTTTGGGTGTTAAGTGTTAATATGCAACAGTAAACAAATTGTATCAATGAATTGGAGTAGAATAATTGGAATGTTGAATGTGGAGTAGAATAACCTTTCTACTCCACATTCAAATACATCATTGGCCACATTTCACTTGAATATTTAATTGATCCTGGCACGCTTGAAAAATCTTTCAGATTCAATATCAATTTCATCAAGTGAGGCATCACTAGGTTCAGAAAAGTCAATGGCCAAAGGAACAATCTTGTTTGAATCGTAAAATGCCAACAGCAAATTTAGTAGATCCTCATTAAAAAGGTAAATCATTACACCACATAGTGAATCATAATTCAATACAGCACTCCTTAAAGAGCATGCTTGTTTCAAAGATTCTACTACCGTATATACCATATGACGTTGAAATCCATTTTTCAACTCGTGTCTCGTCAGCAAACCAGTAACAACTTCTTTGTATAATGTATAAGCATTAGTATCCAAGATCTCAAGAATCTGATCAGTTTGGCATTCTTCATCTTCCTGTAGTCGTAAACGTAGAATGAATGCTGCAAGTGTGATGTTCGGTTTGACACACACTGATTGCACCTCACGCTGGCACTGTTCTAAGAAGAGGCACATTGTATGTCGTGTTGGTTCAGCAACGTTAAAAGCGTGACACCGCAGATTGGGCCTCTCGAGCAGGGCGTACTTCATAAGCAAATAGACACGTTGCAGATTGTCATCGCTTCGCTCTTTGTTGTAGATGTCAGCAGCAAAGTGCAATGGTGAGTTGTAATCAAAAGGGCATTCCAGACGAGGGTAAAATTTTCTCATGGGATGATCGGAAAACACGAGAGCCCCGGCATCCAGCAACAACTTCACAACAGCCCTGTTGTAGTTTGCACACCTGGCGACGGCTACGTACAAAGGGGATTGCCCGTGCTTATCCAGTGCGTTGATGCGAGCTTCATAATCAAGAAGCAACTTGATTACTGCTGGATTACATTGATAGGCAGCCACATGAAGCGATTGTTCGTCGAAATTGGTTCTCTTCTGGACATTAGCCCCTGCGTCCAATAGCAGCTTGACGATTTGGGGGTTGCTTTTGGGATAGCAAATAGCACGATGCAAAGGGGTGTACCGTTTCTTATCCGACAGATTGATCTTTATTTTTGGCTTCTTTAGTAATACCTTAAGGGCATCAGTCTTCTTGAACCTTACAGCGACATGCACTGCAGTTTCACCATATTTGTTTACTGCATGTATGTCAACCCCTTTGTCCAACAGCAGTTTTATGACATTAAACGACAAGTGCTTCTGCATTAAAGCATGATGCAAGAGACTAAACCCTGACTTATCCAATGCTAGGATATCGGCTCCTTCTTCTAGCAGGAATTCAATAACATCCAGTGGACAATCCTTGTTTTCCAGAGCGTATAATAGGGAAGATAGGCCCCAGTGATCGAGCAGTTGGACATCAGCACCTCTCTCTACTAATAATCTAACAATGCAAAGCTCACAGTTTTTGTACCTCAGAGCGTATAGCAGTGGTGTTTGCCCTGAATAATTGGTTGCATTCACTGGAGCACCCATATCCAACAGCTGCTTAACGACATTTTCGTTGACTTGTAGGTTTTGCAAGACCAGATGCAGTTGGGTGTCGCCTTGCGAATCTCTGCCGTAGACATCTCTGTCTGCAATGTTTTTTAAAATGGCTATCTTACCTTGAAAGTAGTTCAACTGGTTTTGAAGTTCATTCATTTGTTCTACGAGCAAATCCATTGTACTCAGTGTTATAGAAACTCAAAATTGAGGACAGTATACGAGTATTTTTTTTAGAAAACAACAGTAATCTTTGAGTAGTTGCCGAAAGCGAACTAACTACGAATTAAATTCACCTCCATTCGCACGACTGCGCAGAAACAACAAAGTTAATACATGTTTATTTTACAATACTATTAGTTTATTGGTTTGTTTAAAACGTCGCACTAGAGCTGCATATTGGGCTATTGGCGATGGATCGGGACCTATATTTCGAAGGAAAACACCGGGAACAATGCCTCGTATTTTTGATCCATGCTCGAATGACGAGGCCAACACCTGAGCTAGTACCCGATGCAACCTTAATACGCGTCAGGAGATTGGACCGAATTAACGTGCACCAGTCCCGTATGCAGTTATGATTGGTATTTAAAGTTTGGTCGGTTAAAAAACGTCGCTCAAAAGCTGGACAGTAGGCTATTCGTGATTGTTCGGGTCAATCTCGCGACGTTTGGCTTGGTTATTCAACATTAAACTAGAATGAGAGAGTTTCACGTGACGTATCAACATGGTAAGTTAATAGTAGTTTCGATTTCTTCCCTACAGCAGACAACTTTGTTTTTTCCAAATAAGTAATATTTTTATTTTATTTATGAATAAATTTAAATACAGAAATACTTATATTATATTTGTAATAAGAATTACAACAAAATACGGAAAATTACTTTTATTTCAACACAAAATACTTCAAAAACGATGAGTAAAACTACCTCAGTGTCTCTCTATTTAAAAAAAAAGTAAGCTCTTGGATTATTTTTCAGTTCTTTCAATGTTTTTCAGATCGTATATCAAAATGTAAAAGTCTTAAAATTACGAAATTAAGTGAATTTGTTAAAAAATGTTTAATTAAATAAGAAGAATATATTTTTGTTTCAATACTTTTATTAGTTTATAACATATAATAAATATATTATATTATTTTATTAGTTATTTAATATTAAAGTCGTCGTTGATAAAATTTCGCTTACAAGTAATTTTGTCCGTAGAGTTTCTGACACACTATTAAGAGGAGAGATCCAATTTTTTTAGGGAGTGTACGAATAGGTTTGAACTGGAAATACAAGTAAGCATTTTTTAAAATTCGAATTAGTTTGGATTTATAAATTTTTTAAACGTTTAAACACGCTCCACTTTTTGAAGTTTTTTCACACTCATTTTTGAAAGGTGATTTCAAAATTGTTATAAGTCATTTAAAATGACATATTTTCTTATTCAAAAAAATATATTAATGTTATTAAAACGACTTTTTGTCTCATTGTTCCGCTCGCATCTGAAAAAGTAAATGTTCTAAAATTATGAAATTATGTCAGTTTATTAAGAAATGTGAATATATTTGTTTTTCAATACGATCAGTATATTAGACGTTTTTTTATGTTAAAGTCATAATTTTAGAACATTTTGAAAACAATTCATACAATTTTGGATACTTGTCTTCCAATTTTCAACAAAAAAATAAATAAAAATTAGGGATATAGATTAAACTATTGGCTACAAATGATCCAGAGCTTTTGTAAACATTCTAATTAGTTTTGTAGTTATAAATTTTTTAATAATTGACGAAATGTCTGAAAAAATCGTCAATTTTGCGCGTATTTTCACAAGGGAAAAATTAAAACTGCTTTAAATTGTTTAAAACTATACTTTTTCCCATTGAGAAAATATAGTTATGTTCGCAAAATCCTATTTTCTTGGATGGTATCAATATTGAAATTCTATCTTAAAAAATAAATTAGGTGTAACTATTTATGTGAAGTACTATAAATATTATAAAAATAAAGTTCGGAAGCGAATTGCCAACATGTATGGCAACCCAGTTTCCCATAACTTAATATATATCTTAACGGCGAATTATTTTTAGCGCCAATTCTCAATTATCTTACTTTATATAAATAAAAGTTGGCGATTAGGCTTATTTATGCTTGGCGCGTTTATACTGTTGTCTGTTTACATGTTTCGCTTTTCAATGAGGAGAAACAATCGAGTTTAAGCAATTCTACAGTTGAGCTTTTTCAGCATTATGGTACCAAATGACAACTTTTTCGCACTAATAAAAGTTGAAATTCGAAAAAAAATATGTTTGCCTATACTTTCATTTCACCCTACTCAACATTAGGGTGGGTCGAAAGAGCATTTTTTTCGATATCGTTATTCTAATAGTGCGGAAAGGGTGACCAGTGTGTGCTGTAAAATATTTTTTTGATCGGATAATATCTTCTGCCTCCTCATCGCAAATGAAATTTTGAAATTTGGGTAAAAAATGGCTTTTTTCGCTTATTATAGTAAAAATAATATTTTTCGAAACAGTTATCCTAATAGCACGGAAAGGATGTCTAATATGATCAATAAACACGATGTAAAATATTTTTTCGATTAGATAATATCTTCTGCCTCCACATCGCACTTGAATTATCGCTATTTTTGTTAAAAAGTGCACTTTTTATGTGATAAAAATATGGTTCGAATACTTTTTAATAGATGCACTTACATAAATACACTTACAGATGTTTGAATTCATCCTTATGGTCAATGGCAGATCCAGTGTGAGGGGGGGGGGGGGGCAGGGGCCCGTGCACCCCCCCCCCCAAGGCCCACTTATTTTTTTCCTTATGTAATCGTGGAAGATAAAGTGTAGGTAAAAACTTAGCAAGTTTTTGTCTACAAAATCAGGTAGTCAAGCATTAACAACCTTTGGACAACAACCACTAAAACAATATATCGTGCAGTGATTGATCTCCAACTCCTTTGAAATAATCACACAACATCTTTACATAAATCATCACTGATTGTGATAAGAACGTTGTTCTAATGAATTCATCTCTATTGTTAGCCCCACATAAACCTTAGCAGATGCTTCTGTTACTAACGTCACGTAACGTTAAACTTCCTGTAGGTGAGATAGGAAGTAAACTATAAGTCCCATTTCGGGTAGGCTTTATCTCTCACAATGGACCAAAATATGTCAGTGGGTATATCATGGAACCAGTGGTGGCGCCAGGAATTGCCCGACGGGGGGGGAGGGGGGGGGGGCTGACTTTCCCCGACGGGGGGGCTAGTATCCTCGACGTAAATTGTGCATATAAAATTATTTCATCCTAAAAAAAATTCGATGTGGCTTTTGTTGTAGCAGTTTGAGAAAGATTCTCGTCATTTTAGCAAATATTATAAAAAATACGAAAGAGTCGCCAACAAGAACATATCAGTAAAATGAAGTTAAACAAACTGTTTCTCCTGACGCAGTGTTTCCCATCCACGCTCCGTACACGCTTTGCATCGTTACCTTATTTTACACGCATTGGCGGCTAATTTCTTATAGAACAAGAACAAATTTATGTAAATAGTTATTTTTTTTACGAAATGGAAGTGTTGGAATGGATAATCCTAAAGAGTAATATATATGGTGTTCAATCCTGATACTCCAAGTACTAGGTGATTTTAAAGGTTTCTCATCAAAAATCAAGTATTAAACCAAATTGTAAATTGTTTAGTAAAAGTTTGAGAGTAAATGCCTATAATATTTTATGTTATTCATATGCATTGGTGATGAATAGTAGTACTTTGTATAGGAATTATAAACACGGCTAGTATGTCAGGTTGAATTTTTAAAAATTATTCTTGTCCAAAATCAATAAGTATGAGTTTTATATGTTTTGATATTTTAGTACTATCCGAACTACTTACTGCATAAACCTAAACCATAGTAGAAAGAAGATAAGTTAATTTTTTTTAAATTAACTTAGTTCGTATTATAAGAATAAAAAAAAAAAGAAGAAGAAAGGCTATATTTTGAGGAGAATAATAATAAAAAAACCTCACCATGCTGTAGTATCTTGAACGCTACCCCAAATGCATTCCGATAATCAGTACTTTCAGCTGGACAACTAAAGAGTATTTCTGGCTTTCATGGATTTTTTTTAAATCGTTAATAACGTACATCTCGGAATCGAAAGTTTTCAGCAACACACTTTATTTTTCAATCCGCCATATTTTTGCCGCCATTTCATATATTTGCGCCAGTTTTAGTTCCGAAATCCTAAGTAAACGCTGGCTTGTTCCAATTGCAACTAATCTGATAATGTCTATCGTCTCGCACTACGATTCACAGTGGATTCTTTGGTCAATGAAAAGGAATGGCAGCCATACAATGGAAACACGGAGTGAATGGTGTATATCCCCAGGACCAAAAGGCACAGACCCCCCATCCAGTCGCAAAGTTTCAAGAACAAGCAGGCAATACTTTTTGGCTGTAAGGAAAGCGGCAATACTTTTTAGCTGTAAGGAAAGCGGCAATACTTTTTAGCTGTAAGGAAAGCGGCAATTTCCAGTTTTACGACTCACCACCCCTCATGGCACTGCCTTCTATATTCTGCCTGTCAGATGGGCTCGGAGGGGAGTTTGGTGTAGGGACAGTTTCGTCCGCAAGAGGTGCTAGTCAACCACAACTCCTGTCTCGACATTTCGTATAAGTCAGTGTGTTTTGGTCGCTGTGAAATAACGTATAAATCAATTCTACAGTGGGGCATTTAGCTTAGGAATTTATGGGGAAGAGAGGGGAGGGTCAAGCCTTTTCCCCTTCACACATCTGGTCCAAAATACACTTAAAATCATTCCGTTATCTATCTAAATCCCAAACAAAACTTCGCCGGTCGCAAGTCGTAAAATTGTCAAGGGGGGGGGGGAAGTTTTTGATGAATTAACTGCATGCCCCCCCCCCCTCCCTCCCTACACACCCATCTGTTGATTGTCAAAGGACAAACGTATTCTCATTCTTGAATCTTATCTGATGTTTGAACACTTTGAATGGAAAAGACACTAAAATACCCATTCAATTCCCTGTTGAAAAGTAAATTTCCCATCGTTAAAACTTCTGGTGCTTGCTTGTACAATGAGAGTCGATTTTCAGAATGGATGTATTTTACTGTAATTGGATGGGTTTGGAACCACTTAAAAACAGTGATTGAACAAAGAGTCTAAACTTGCATTTTACAGGAAGGTTGACGATGGTCAGAATACATCAAGTCCACATGGTTTATAAACGATCTCCCCTTCAAGGTGGCCGACTTAAATTGTTAGAGGGTTGTTATGCTAAAATCTGATAACTCGCAAATTTTTTAAAATTAGAGATAATAAGATAATGGTGTAACGTATGTAGCGTTTTAAAGTTTTATTATGAAACACACTTTTATTGTTCCAATTTGAATAACAAATTTCTACAATAAAAAGTAAGTAAATTATTTTTATATTGATTTATATATTTTGGTATAAACTTTTTTGCAAGTTGTTTGAAATTTTAAAAAGTAATGCAGTTAATGGTCTAAAAATGCGGGAAATACATATACTATTTTGTATTGTTTTTAAGAAAATGATTTTATATATATAAAAATTCCATCAAAGAATATATTCATTGATGGAATTTCGACTTGTATAAAAAACTAAAAAAGAAATGCATGTAGGCATGACATCTAGTGAAATCTGCAGTTTTGAAGGAAAATACCTAAACTTTGCCGATAGACTTAGTTTGAGAATATGGTGGTTGCAGAGATCTAAGATGTGTTTATCTTTGCTGAGGACTAAGGAAAGTATATAAACAGTGGCGTAGGAACTTCTTTTTTTCAGGGGGGGCTGAATTTTTTTTAATATATTGTTATACAATATAAAATAGTACGGAGTTGCGAGCTATTAAACAATTAAAAAACAATCAATGTTATAAATTTTTACAAACAAGTGTTTAACTTGTATCCGTTTTTGTTTGGACAGCTTTAGAACATAAAGTAACCAGGAAAAGGTTAATAGTAATTTCAAATGTCCGTATTGTACGCTAAAATATGAATTTTTTCAGATTTGAGGAATTCGTCTCTATTTAACTTTCTTTAACAAAATCTTAATTTCTAAAAGAAGAAATTTCAACTATATAAGCTGTTTAGAAAATAGTGCATGAATCTGATGGTTTATTATTTGAAAGGGAATAAATTACGGGATATACGATTATAATTTATGAAATGTCCACAAATAATATTTTTTTTTATTTAAAAGCGTATTTTTTACATTATTCTTAAAATTACTCTTTAAAGCTTTAGCGTTGTAGCTTTCAAAGCAAATTCCCCCCACTTTAAAGCACGTTTAGAATAAATAAGGGACGCTTCCTTTCGAATGCCTCTTTGTATGAATTCTCTATTTCTACAATTTGTTTTTTAAGTATTTAAAAAAAAAATAGTATAATATTAGGGGGGGCTGAGCCCCTTCAAAATAATTCCTGGGGGGGGGGGGCTCGAGCACCCCCAGCCCCCCTACTTCCTACGCCTATGTATATAAATGAATTAATAAGTACAAAATTTCAGACCTTTTAATGCCAAGTTGTGAATTTCTATGGAGGTCAAGTGTACTATAACTCAATTTTTTAAATCGTGACAGCGATTTATATGCTTCATCGGTTCCATCAAGGCGAGCCACACAATACACAACTAATATTCCATATATAGCAAAGAGACAAAGATTTCACACATCTGCTACTTGGAAACTTTTAAATGTTTTCAAATTTCAGTGTTCACGCTGTGCATTTTTTTAAGGGGATGTACGCATTGTCTGCCCTTTTTACTTGAAAATTGCGCCCTCCTGCCCTTTTATGCTAGAATCACCCTTTCCGAAATCCCACTATCCACCGGATCATGTTAGGAATATATTCGTTCTCATCCTTTTCACTTCAGTATAATTTTTTTGTCTTTCTTTCTTTGAGAATGGGATCAGCGCTAATTAAAAATTGGACAGATGAGATGGCTGACTTAAATTATTCGCGAATTGTATTATGCTAATATTGTATTATACTAAAGTTTTTTCTTCGGCTTTATTTCGGTTCTGCAGTTATTTTGCTACATATTGAGAGCTCCAGTTAGACCATAAAATAATGGCAATTAAAAGAATAACTGCAATTAGACACCGATTTTTTAAAAATCAATTTTGCGACTTAAAAAGCAGCTTCAGCTGTGGTATTTATTATGTTAAGGGTAAACTTTAGTTTTGCATGCATATTTTAATATTTTTAATCTACCATAAATGTCATAAAACTTCCAAAAATATTTAAAAAATGCAGTTGTTTTATTTAAATTCTAAATAAAAATAAATATAATATTCACACTAAAACTACTTTAAAATTCTAACGTTTCTCCACCGAAAAAAAAAAATTAAGTTGAAAATTGTAATTCCCTGAATTAAAAAACCACAAATTTCATTACCAGACCGATGCTAAAAATGTAGTAGTAGCGAGCGCCTCTAGTGGGAACGGAGGGAACTTCTCGCGAAACCGGAGATCAAAGCTCCGACGCTCGACCTGGCAGGCAACTAATATAGAAGGCAGTGCTCATGGAGGTCCAGGGAAGTTAGGTTGCTCCCAGATAAATTCTACATCGCCCCTTTTGTGTGAAAAAAAACTAGTTTTTTTTTTTTTTTTTTTTTGCCGATATTTGAATGCAACGTGGTGTTCTCAGCTGTAGCTTTAAAATGTATCTTTGCTCAGGTCCTATGTTACAAGTATTTGACTGAAGTATTGGCAGTAAATTTTACCGGTGAAAATCAATAAAATAGCCTTCCTCTTTATAAAAATATAATAATGTTAATTATATTTCATAAATCAAAGGTCACTGCCTCTAAGTGTATTTAATTTAATAAATAACGAACGTAATATTCGATATAATATAGTTTTAAGAATAGCATTTTTAAATTTAAACAGCTGCGAATAGTACACTGCAGTAATCTACAAAATTGTAAGAATTGTTTACTTTCGTTTTAAATATTCGAAAGTAAAAGTATGTTTTAAAGTCAAAATATTAATATTTATACATTTTAAACTCGAATTTCTTTGACAATTTGACGCCGAACTAAGTGATCCTTTTTTGAAGTCTTCTGAGTCTCCGTGAATTTCATTCTTGGATTATTTTAACTGTGATATTGTATATTAGAAAATGCCGTGTTAACTTTTGATGAGTGAATTATTAGTGTGGAAAGGGAAAAATGCAACAGCAGTGGAGACGTTGAAATTGAAATACATTATAATCAACATATTTATATCAGGTTATCTTGTATTTACTAGGTATTACTTTTCAATTAGCTACATTAACGTATTATTTTAGGAATATTATATACTTATATTTCATAATAAACTTACTATATAATTATAAACATTTAATTATGAAACTTATAATTAAACTGACCATAGGGCGAAATCTCGACAAACCAAATTGAAAATATTAGTATTAATAAAAATGTCTTTGAAATTATTATTGATAACCGACTTAAAAGAAAGTATTTTAATAATATTATCTTAACGCGGTTTTAATAATATGATATTTTAAATTGAATTTAAATAAAATTACTAATTCGTAAAAAGTTATTTTAAAATATAAACACTTATCATATTCATTCAAACTTTCCACTACATTCTCCCTTTTTAATTCCAATTGTTTTCTTTGGCACTATATCAATGATATGTGTGGTCAAATATCGTGTGTTTCAATTATTTAACCTTAGTTTATGATTTAGTATAATATTAAAATTTTAATGTTAACGCTTTTGAAAATGAATTTAAGTGTGACAATTTTGGGCGGTTTTATTATTCAATATGCGTAAAATAATGTAATTAAAAATATTTCTAGTATACGTGTAGTGGAACACTATATAAGAGTACTAAATCTTGTGTAAAAAAACTATAAAATGAACACGGAAATTTTAAGCTAAAAATTTAATATTTACATTTTGGTTTGAAGGTTGATTGGTTGAATTGACGACGAACTGGAGATGCACAGTGGGATATTGGTAAGCTATCTCGAAAGAAAGACCCGACAACATTTTGCCTCGTATATTTGAACTATGGTCAGATGACGAGTTCAACACTTGAAAACTGGTACCCGACGCATTCAATAGGGGTCCGCAGTTTGGACCACGATAAGATTTAACGTGTACCAGCCTTATAAATAGGGGACACTTTTTGGTTGCGAAAGGAACGAATTTTACAACTCTATGATAACCAAATTGCTGTATGTCGCTTCCCAAACATGCATGTTTAGTATCAAACTCGCGCTCATCTGTTCGAGCCTCTAAATATTCAGCCACGATAGGCCTTTGGTGTCTAGATTTCGGTGTGTCGGGATTTTATCTGTCGGAATTATGACCTAGATCCTTTTCATTAAAAAAATTAAATTTGATTCAATGTTTAAAAAATATTTGGTCTTAACAATTAAAATAACACTTTTCCCTCGACGAACTTAATAATTTTGCCCGACGGGGGGGGGGGGGGGGGGGGGGCTTGCTTTGCCCGACAGGGGGGCTACAGCCCCCCCCCCCAGCACCCCCAGGGGCGCCATCTCTGCATGGAGCATTGGAAGAGATACCTAGGACACTATCGCATTTGCGCTGTATGACCCAGCGAACAGAATACTACGTGGTTATAAAAACATGTTAATAAAACATGGTTATAAGCCTGTTTGGATAGCTATCTATCTCTAGATCAAAATATCTTGGTCAAAACTAAAGAATGTCGTTGATGCAGCAATTTATCGCTACGCATACGCCGCGCATCCTTAGAACCTTTTGATGATAATGCTGGTGGACAGAAAATCGTACATTAGAGAGCTTGTTGCAGGGCGCATAGTTAAGGCAATAGTGTCACCTTCCAAAGTTGATGTAGAGAGAGGGGTGTACGTTCATTTCTCCCAGCAAAGCTGAACTTTGAAACTGAAAACTCTACTGAAATGATTGACTGATCATCTACCACAGTGACTCCTCGTCCAATTCTCCGCTCATTGACATTTTCTGGTCCATTGTGAGAGACAAAAACAACCCGAAATGGGACTTATAGTTCACTTCCCATCTCACACACAGTTAATTGAATGATGTGTGCAGTTATTAACAGAAGCTTCTGCTAAGGTTTATGTGGGGCTGACAATAGAGATGAATTTATTAGAACAACGTTCTTATCACAATCAGTGATATGATTTATGTAAAGATGTTGTGTGATTTCAAAGGAGTTGGAGATCACTGCACGATATATTGATTTAGTGGTTGTTGTCCAAAGGTTGTTAATGCTTGACTACCTGATTTTGTAGACAAAAACTGTGCTAAGTTTTTACCTACATTTTATCTTCCACGATTACATAAGGAAAAAAAGAAGTGGGCCTGTCTGGAGGGGGGGGGGGGGTGCACGGGCCCCTGCGTCCTCCCTCACTGGATTTGCCAATGAATTTGACCTTAAGGATGAATTCAAACATCTGTAATCTAGTCATCTGTAAGTGTATTTATGTAAGTGCATCTATTAAAAAGTATTCGAACCATATTTTTTTCACATGAAAAAGTGCACTTTTTTAACAAAAATAGCAATAATTCAAGTGCGATGTGGAGGCAGAAGATATTATCTGATCGAAAAAATATTTTACATCGTGTTTATTGATCATATTAGACACCCTGTCCGTGCTATTAGGATAAATATTTTGAAAAATATTATTTTTACTATAATAAGCGAAAAAGCCATTTTTTACCCAAATTTCGAAATTTCAAGTGCGATGAGGAGGCAGAAGATATTATCCGATCAAAAAAATATTTTACAGTATTTTGTATTATATTTTTTATATTTATATATTGATGAAATCGAATATATCGATGAAATCGAAATCCAAAAACTCGAACGAATCGGTGAAATCGAACGAATCGGTGAAATCGAACGAATCGGTGAAATCGAACGAATCGGGGAAATCGGACAAATCGATGAAACCGGACGAATAGATGAAATCGATCAAATCGAAATATTCGATAAAATTAAACGAATCGATCAAATCGAAATATTCGATAAAATTGAACGAATCATCAAATCGAAATATTCGTTAAAATCGAGCCAATCGGTTAAATCGTACGAATCCATCAATTAGAACAAATCGATCAAATCAGACGAATTGAATAAATCGAATGAATTGAACAAATAAAAGGTATCGATCAAATCGAACGATCGTAGACTTTTAACCAACTCTATATACCCACCTCTTCTCGTACACATTTATTCTATATATCTACTATAGAACAATAACGTAAATCTCCTCGTCCATAACAATACCGTAGATTACCTCCATATAGCCCCACTCTTTCCAAAATTATTTTACCATTTCGAAAATTCATTTCCACCTCATTCTAAGCAATACAACTTTTATAAGAAAAATATAATTTAGAAAATTGCTGAAAATACAGTTGCATCATATAAAATTCATTCATTAAGTACCATATATTTTCATGAATTAACTAGAAAAATTCATGAATGGAATGACGTAGTAAACCACGTGTTTGGAGTCATACATGTTGGTTTCACTTTGATGTTAGCGAGAGTGATTTCATGATTCCTCTACTACAAAGGATCCATGCTCGAAGGTTTTATTTTAAAGTTTTGGTTAGCGCGCTGTTCAGTCGGTTAAAAAGCATAACGTATTCTTTCTATCTTAATTAAAAATAATCCGTTGAATATAGATGTTTCATATAAAAAAAGAAGAAAAAATTATTACCTGGATTGTGTGTTTGAAATCAAATAGAGGAAAATTCAATATTAAAATAATTCCTTATGCACCCGAAAGTACTTTTTCATTACCTTTATTGGCAACTAAAATCTTTTACTTTTGTTTATAAACTATACAAAAGAAGTTTAAAAGCATTAATATGAAGGTAAACTTTGCAGCTTTAAAATTCTAATTATAATTCTTAGAAAACATCAAATAATATTTGGACATAGATGGATTTTGATGAATTTTTGCCACTTAACAGTTGCATGTTGTATTGAAAGTACGGCACATTTTAAACAATTATGTATACAATTTCTTATCAACAGTTTTAAAAATAGCAGAATTCTTTTAAAAGGTTTCCCGGTATTTTCTAGTATCGAATTTAAAATCAGTTAGAGATTACTAGTTGGCATATTTTATTTACGTTTTAATTGTAAAATTTATTAGCAATTCGTCTATGTTTTTTATAAGTAGATTTGCAGCTATATGGTGTAGGAACGTATATAAATTTTTGCCCGGACTGACAAATGGTTTAAATTTTCCCAAACAATAAAACATAAAAAAAGAAGAAAAGATTATTGAAATAAGTGTAAGATATAAAATATTTAAGCGAATGAATCTAACTGAAGTTTTCTCTCTTTCAAGATAAAAGTAAAAATATTGGCGATGGTCTTTCAATACACTAGGAAATTAATCTTTTCATATTGCAAAACTTTATACTTCAAAACCTTTTCACACTTAAATAATATTTATAATTTGTAAATTTCAGGGAAATATTTTTTATCCATTTGATTCTGAAATAATAACTCAGTTTGTTCATTATCCATTAAAATTTTTTTTTAGTTTGTTCGTATTTATAACAGTACACTTCTGTATAAATGTTATTTAGTATATTTTAAGTTGTAAGTAAAGAATAAGGGGTCAGTCCGCCAAGGCGTCAAAATTTATGTCGCCAAATATGAATTCAATTCAAATTGGCAGCCATATGCAATACTTGCGTATATTTCAAAAGCATGCGCAAATTCGAAACCAAATTGATATTTTGATAGTTTTTCCATCATCATTTTGTGATTAGTACTTACGCTAATTTGATCATTCACTATTTCATAAATATATTTATTACTTCGTATATTTATTAATAGTTTCGTGTAAGTTGTAAACCATCGCCAAAATTATGTCAGGTAAGTTTTCCATTCCGTAACTCTCATTCGTTCATACTCGTGACGTCAATATCTCGGTGTTAGAAATTGGAAACACTAGGCCTTCCACGCTAAAGTATACGATGAAAATTTATTTTGTGGAGCGCCTGCTTATTATTTGCTTTTACTTGACTAGAAGTCTAACTAACGACAATATAAGATTAGCTGTATTCACTGTTATTTTCAATGGTGTGCAAAAATTAAGGATGAAATTTTGTTCAAATATAACATCACGCCGCATTGTTTAAAATTGAAACAAGACATACTTTTATCAAATTGTAAGAAAGGTGGTAATCACTCACAAAATTAGTCGCCTTATGCAAAAGATTTTATTCAAAAATAGGTTCCTAGTAGAACAAGATAGAAAACAAAAACGTTCAGGTGACAAACCGCAGGCAATAAAAATGTAGTCTTTTGAGTGGGATATGATTACACTGTTTAAAATTACTACGACCTTGCATCAAAATTTGGTACCCATTTAGATGCAACCAACATTTGGTGCTTAGTTTAACCATTGTACTGTTCTACCACGGAAACTATTTAGTGGTGAAACGTGCACTAAAACGTTAGGTGGTCGGCCGAAAAAAAAAATCTGCTGCTGATCATGCCTAAGCATCCAACCATTGGCCTAACCACCCAACGTAGCATAAAACTTGAAATTCGAGTTTTTTTAGTATTTTAGTTGTGAATTTGTAGCGAAGCTGGCAACCCTCCGATCGCGAGTCACAACTAGGAATCCTCTGACTGAACGCCTTTAACCATTGGGCCACGGAAGCAAATGCTCGCCGTCGTCTTTTTGGAGGGAATTACTCGGCTTGTTGATGTAACGACATCGAAAATTTCGGTTGCAGTTAAAGAAGTTGAGCCAATTATCGGTGACACCTCCGCTTTTTATTCCCGATAAAGGATTTTTGGTTCAACCTAGATTCCACCATAGTATGGTGTAATTTGCTGCAGAACTCTGTTTTGCACTATGGTACATCGTTGAACTGAAATTTTTAACAGTGTACACATGATTGGGATGAAGGATATACACGAATTGTTTATGCTTAGTATATGAGGCTGTCGATGAGCTCCTCTTGAGGTATACTGGCAGGGGCGTGCTCCATCCCCTCTCCCCCAAGCGGTCGGTGTGAAATTACCTGTCCGAGGGCGCCACCTATGAGGCAGGGGACGTGCTTAAAATATGATTATGTTTTACTAAACGTAAAGTGATAGAACCAAAAATTATGTATTTAAAAAAAACAGCTTTAAATAAAAATAAAGGTAAAGAAAATAATTTACAACAAGAATTTCGGTGTTGTAATGCATATTACAATATGCATATTTATTTAATATTGTCTGAAATAAACAAGATTTATTTGATGTACAGAAAATATATCATCTACTTTTGAGAATTAAAAAAATTATAAATACGTATAAAAGTAAGGGATACCTAATAAGTTATTAAACACTAAGTAATCGCTTTATTTCAGAGCTCGATTGACACAACTTATCATTAATAGTGTCATTGTTTGAGGTATTCAAAAAGTCTGATTCGGATTGAATTAAAAATAATGTCTCCAAGATGTCATTACTTAAGGTAGATCTCAATCTTATTTGAATCTTAAGCTTGGAAAAACCCTTTAACATGTTATTTGAGTCATCGGGATTGTCAAGTGCAGTTTATATGTTTGAACAGTTTATTATACTGACGAGAATATGTTATTAGTTAAGACAATCTTGCTTAAAGTGTGTTTACGAAGCACACTTTAAGCAAGAATGGCAATTTTTGTAATTGCAATTTTAAAATGCTGAGTTCTCCTCTTCGTCAAAATCATCAGCATTTCAAATCACGTTTAGTTTCATTTTCTTGATACTCTTCACTGATGATCTTTTTGCTTATTCGGAGCCACATTACCAAATGAAGTAAACTTCGTCAATAGCTTTATCCTTGTGAGGTTCTGTAAGAACCTTCGATATTTTTCCCAGGACACTTTATTGCCAAACCGTTTAGGGTCAAACCAGGCAAGATCCAGGTACAAGTTTTTGTGTTGGAGAAATCTGTTTTCCATAGTACTGATGAGAGTATCTTGTTACACAGTAAAATTCTGATATTTTAAAACTTCTACTTCTGAGGTTTGGCCAACTTCTTCATCACCAGCATTTTCTCCGGGAATTTTTTTTTTGCCTTCTTTCATTTATCAGCGGTATTAGTTATTGAGTTACCACCTCCGCAATACAAATAGCAGTGAGTGCTCGTACCGTTTTCTTTATATATATATATATATATATATATATATATATATATATATATATATATATATATATATATATATATATATATGTATATATATATACATGTATACATGTATATATACATACATAATACATATACATATACACATATATATATAATATATATATATATATATATATATATATATATATATATATATATACACATATATATACACATACACATACACATATACATATACACATGTATATATATATATATATATATATATATATATATATATATATATATATATATATATATATATATATATATATATATATATATATATATATATATATATATATATGTGAAGATCTATAAGATATACTAATTTTCTCCTTTCGCTTTTAATTTTTGCACGACACTGTAGAATATAGATGGTGTAAATGTTTTAAATAATTATTTCATCAAAATATTGTTTAATTTTTTTTGTGATGTATAACTGACAAGTCATACGTTGTAATTACAGGGTGTGCTTTGCAGCTGAAATATTTATCCGGTTCTAGATATCAAGCTTGAATACAGAAAGTAATAAATCATTGCTGTTAATCCAAATGACCGAAAAACTTTGAGGCTTCTAAGGAATTGTTGAACCATTTTGCTTGTGCTAGAATTACTTGAAATATGAAAAAGAGCTAAAAGGATACTATTTTCATATTAAGGAAGCATTGCTGATTTAAGAACTCGAGCGAAATATAATAGTCGACGCATAGAAAAACTAACAGGAACTGCATCGGAACTTCATTCTACAAGAGACCAGAATTTATTTCAACCCCTATATTATACATTCCTTGTCATATGTGTATTATAAAACTATAATGCTTAAATCTCAAAATAGTTTAACTACATCACTGTGCGGACATCTTAAAGACAAGATAAAGCTTTAAAATACATAAATTTTTCCTTATAGTATTACTTTTGTTATTAATATTGCTATAAATAATTAGAAATTGAGAAAACGTAGAAAAGGCTAAAACAGTATTTCTATAACTAAATGCGAATTATTTTGAGTTGGTAGTCATATTGAAAAATTGTCTTCAACTAAGCGTTATTCCGCTCTCTTCAAGTAATAGATTAAGCAAAGTAGACGTTTTATATTGTTATACTCACTAAGTCGAATTTAAGGCACCGGCCATGTTTAGCTTGGTGAAAACTCTATCCGATATCCCGAAAGTTCAGAGGTGCATAATAGATGGCGCTGTATTCCAACTTCACTACATCTTCACGTTGATCGCCCTGCTGGTTTTCGTCGTCATAGTGTCCATGCGAGAGTTCAGCGGAGACCCTATCGACTGCATCTACAGCGATAAGGAGACTATTCAACAGAAGGCCATGGACACTTATTGCTGGACGCACGCTACCTTCACAGTCCCCTTCACTTCGGATGCAAGTCTAAATTTTTTTAAAAAAATTATTGTTTGCATTTATATAAAATTTAAATAACAAACAAAATTGATTGTTCTGTTTATGATAATTTTTTTTATGATATTTGGAAATTCAGGACACTATATGGTCACAAAAATAATTAAAAAAACAAACTATACTTATGCTTAAAAAATAATACTTCAGCCAATATAAACCCTTTAAATCGAACATTGCGGCTCTAAATCAGGCTTGTATGGAATTTCAAAGAAACTTTTGTGGGTTAGCAACGCTGGAATGCTGGGCCCTTTCTCGCATAACCTTTCTCACTAATCTATCTACGCAAAAAAACGTTTTCTTTGTTAGGCAGTAACGTTTTCAGGTTAGTTGGCAAATTAATTGAACGACTAAAACTGATGACACTTTGTAAACTTTTATTTTTGATTTAACATTATTAAATTTATTAAAATGATTTCCGCCATTACTAATTAAAGGTAATCCAAGAAGGTTTATCCTCGGGTATTGTAGATGTTGCTATCCTTACCCGACAGGCAATCTCATAAGGCTCGTTTAATCAAAATTTAATCATACTCAAAGAAACCAACTCTTCAGGTGTATCTAATTTAAAATTTAATTAATCTTAGTAGAGGTTACATATTATATTATTTACAATTAAACGAAAGTGCGCCTACGAGACTGGCACTTCCTTCTCTTGGTATAGTTTACAACTATCTCTCTAAAAATGGCTACCCTCATAACTTTGCTGCGCATCATTCTCCGGCCATTTCATTGGACGCGTCACTTGCGTGGGAGTTTTGTCCACGTGATTTTCCAACACTAATATTAATGTTGCGCACCCCCCTGCAAGTTACCCTGGACAGAAACTTACCCCCAGGGATACACGTACCACAGGTTCAGAACCGCTGGTTTAAAACTAGAAGGAGAGCATTGTTATGCGTTTCTAGGAAAAGGAAGATTTAAGCCGCAGAACATGTTCTCGCGCTTTTCATAAGAATGACGCTGTGCTCGACGTCCATGACACTCGATTGGTCGGTTTCCCTCCGAGACACTGTATGCAACTAATCCAACGTTGGAGTTCTTGACGGACGTTAAGCACTGCTTCTGCAGCTGGAAAGAGCGAGTACATATTCCTCAGTTTTAAGGCTTATCACATGTCCTTGCCTTTTTTCATCTGCATACGCAGCTCTCGACGTCCGACAAGGATTCCGACACTGGATAGGTTGGGTCCCCTGTATATTTTTTTCGAAATCAACCAATCTATATAATGTCACGGACGTCGAATGAAAAAAACGAGGACATATGCCAAACCTTTAGGCAACACACGCTTCTGTACGCTATGGCAGCGACTGACGTTCAGACTTATATAGGGTTTATTGCGCCGCTGTTAACATTTTCAAATAAACTACTCGCACATTGCACGCTTATTTTCCCTTGCACCTGATGATGAAAAGGACATGTGCCAAGCCTTTAGGCAAAAAACGCTTCTGTACGCTACGACAGCGACTGACGTTCCGACTTATATAAGGTTTATTGTGCCGTTGTTAACATTTTCAAATAAACCGCTCGCACATTGCTCGCTTATTTTCCCTTGCACCTGATGATGAAAATATTTCTTTTATCTCTCACAGTCTAACCGTAGTGGCCACCCTGGAATTGGTTTCGACGCGGATCCCACTACGTTCCGCTACCACACCTACTACCAGTGGGTGTACTTCGCGCTTTCTATGCAGGCGGGGATGTTTTACATCCCGAGATGGCTCTGGCTGCAGTGGGAAGGGGGCAAAGTGGAGACCTTGATGGAAGGACTGGGAATCGCGGTGCTGAGTCGGGAAGAAAAGAACGCGAAAGAAGAAATCGTACTCGACTACATCATAACTACATGGAAGAAACACGATTGGTACGCTAGGAGGTACGTCAAGTCTGATGTCAGACCAGGTTGTCCAGTTTGTTAATTCTAGTATCGTCATCTTACAATTGTTCAAAATTTACAGGACAGTATTCCCGGGTCTTTCCTTCAGGATAGACGCAAGACCATCGTTAATAAGTTCACTGTGCAGGTTGTGCTGGGTACCAGCTCAGGTGTTTACCGATTCATTTGACCATGTTTCAAAAATACGAGGGCAATGTTCTCGTGTCTTTCTTTTAGGATGGACTCCAAACCATCTTCAGTAGCCCATTGTGCAGCTGTAAGGCGGCGTTTTAACCAACCAATCTACTTTAGCAACGTTTTCTAAGCAATCGGTTGATACAAATTAACACCAGATTCGTATCAGTTGTTGTATGGATTGCTTTTATTTATGGGCAGCAAAGTTTTTAATTTGTAGTAGTTTGGTTTGTTTAATTAACGTCGCACTAGAGCTGCACAGTAGGCTATTGGTGACGGTTCGGGTCCTATACTTCGAGCATGATTTGACTGTAGTAGAGTGAATATGACGTCCACATCGGGAAACCAACATATCAGGCCGAATGACTTCAGACACGTGACTTCTTTTCAAAATTGTGAATTAAAAAATACTCGCGATTGGCTGATTAATTGGGAAATGTGTAACTGTGAAAATTTATGAATGGAATGACGTAATTAACCAACTGTCTGAGGCCATACAAGTTGGCCTCACTTTGATGTCAGCGAGATTACAGAGATATGTTTTTCCTACTATGAAGGATCCATGCTCGAAGGGGCCTATATCGAAGGAAAGACAACAATGCCTCGTATTTTTGAAACATGGTCAGATGACGAGGATAACCCCTGAGCTGTCACCCAAACGCAACATCAATAGGCGTCAGGACATTGGACCCTGATCAGATTTGATTAGGTTTCAGCTTCCCCAGCATTTATACTCACGATTGCTGTAGATGAGTAAGGTGAAACTATGTCAAATGTCCACGTCATTCATGAGTGCAGTTGACGTTCACAAAAGTGTATTTTCTATCATTACACATACAGTGACGAAAAACGTACTTTTACTTGAATTGAAGTTGGAATATAAATAACGTCTGGTTAAAAAATATAACCTACTATTTTTTTGAATTCGGGCTTTTCAAATAACATCATTGAAATGTCCATAGGTACATCATATGCGAGGCCCTCGCCGTCGCCAACGTGATGGCCCAGTTTGTGCTGCTCGACCTCTTCTTCCAACAAGACTACATGCTTCTCGGAATCAGGGTGATGATGCACGCGTGGAACAAGGTCGGTGTGGCGCCACTCGACGCACTCTTCCCGACAGTCGCCATGTGCGAGTTCGTCATGTCCGGAGTGAGCCAACAGCCGAAAAAGGAACCCGCCGTGTGCGTCCTGCCCCTCAACGTCTTCAACGAGAAGGTATATGTGGATTCTATTACGCCATTCTCTAGACCAGTGGCATTCAAGTTTTTAAAATTTCAATTTTTTAACCATTCCCTCAAATAAAAATTAAAAATTAAAAAAAAAAACAGAATTGTGTGGACAACTTGTCTTTAGTAATTCGAAGGCGACTTTAAAAAGGAATTTTGACATTGGGCAATATTTTACCCTTGAGTATCGCAGTCGAAGTCTGGAAAATTTCAATAATTTACCCATATCGGGTCAATCTTGATGTATAACAAAAAGCAGCTTCACTGGGAACAAATTGCAACAAAAAGTTATTTTTAACTGTTTTTGCCTCTACTTGGTGCGAAAAAGTTTACATGTTTTTGGTTACCGGAAGTGAGTTATAACTGGACAGTTTCAAAATGTCCATCATTGACCACTACAATTAACTAGTCGTTTATTTTTTTTTATTATTGTATCGAAATTAATAATTTTGCTTTTAATCTGGAGTTTTAAGAGTTAAGGAATTCATTTCTGCTATCAGAAATTTTGTTTATCAATTCATAAATCCAAAATTTGGCCATCACCAATCACGGCAATGGGTCGATTTAAAAAAAAAAATGTCCAACCGTAAGCAAATTCTAATAAAATTGTTCTCAACATTTTTTGCTTTTGATTGCTGTATTGAATCAATACACCAATCAGAAACAAAAGCCTTTAAGAAACCTTTTATTGCAATTAGTTTGCGGTTGGAGATTTTTTTTGTAAATCTGATTGTTAGCTCTTTTTTGGAATTAATTAATTGGTTAACAGAAATGCATTCCTTGAACCTTAAAACCCGAGATTGGAAGAAAAATTATTAATTTCGACATAATAATAAAGGAGATACAACGAATAGTTCGAATAATGAATTGTAATGGTCAACGGCGGCCATTTTGAAACCGTCCAGTTTTACCCATTTCCGGTAATCACAAACGCATGTAAACTTTATTACTGTATGTCAGCATACCAAGCAAAGGCAAAAACCGTTTAAAATAACCTTTTTGTCGCAATTTGTTCCCTGTTACGCTACTTTTTGTTGTATATCGACCGGGCATGGGTAAAATGTGGAAAATTTCCAAACTTCGACTGCGATACTCAAGGGTCAAATATTGCCCAATGTCAAAAATCTTTTTTACATTTGTCTTCTAATTACTAAAGACAAGTTGTCCACACAATTCCAATTCAACAATTTTTTAAAAAAATATTTCATTTGAAGAAATGGATAAAAAATTTTGAAACTTTGACTACGATGCGCAAGGGTCAAGCATTGTCCGATGGCAATTTTTTCTTTATTTTTGCATTTGACTTCTAATGACAAAATGCAAGTTTTCCGCACTATTACATTTAGATTTGAAAACTTTTTATTTATGCGGCCCGCCCTAATACTCAATTGAAGAAAGCTAATGTTGTTGAAGATAATCCAAGCAGGGTTATCCTCGGGTATTGTAGTTGCTGCTATCCTTACACAACACGAAATCTAAAAAGGCTCTTAATCAAATTCAAGCATACGCAAAGAAACCAACTCTCCAGTTATATCTAATAATAAGTTTAATTAACTTTAAGTTTAAGAGAGGTTACATTTTATATTATTTACAATTAAAGGAAAGTGCGCCTACAGGATTGGCACCTCCTATTCATGCATCTCGTGGTATAGTTCTCAAGTCTCTTTAACAAGATGGCGATTCTCCTGCTTCATCATAACTTTTCTGCGCAGCATTTTCCGACCATCTCATTGGACGTGTCTCATGCGTGGGAGTTTTGCCTACGTGCTTTTCCAACAGTTGTCCTTAATTGCTCATTTAATTAAGATTTAGCTCTTTGCTTGCAGGTGTATATCTTCCTGTGGTTTTGGTTCGCGATCCTACTCCTTGTGTCGTCCGTGTCGCTGGCCGTGGACATCACTGTGCTCTCCTTGCCGAAACTTCGTGCCTACGTCATGCGACACTCGTTTGCTTTCGTGGATGCAGAGTGCTGCGAAAAGCTGGCCGAAAAGGGTGGATTCGGAGATTGGTTCGTTCTTTACCTACTAGGCAGAAACATGGACTTTGTCGTCTACAAGGAAGTGATGGAGAAGTTGGCAGAGATGTTGAGTGACGCAGAAAGCGAAGAAGTGTAAAAGTGGTTTATCTGTACAATGAAGGTTATCTAGATGAGTTTTCTAGACCAAAACAAGTATGCCTTTAACTGGTGCCGGTCACGAACAAATATATATATATCTTCTCTACAATTTACGGAGTTTGTAGAACGTTTTTGGTTTTTATATTTGTTGCGTTTGCATTGATTTTTTATGCTTATGTGTTGCACATTTGGTATTAAACCGACTTCCAGCGTGCCAACCTATATCGCCAAACGCACCAATAATAGAGGTTAACAATTATACATTTATATATTTAAAAAAAATGGGATAGAGGGGACGTGTCACTTTTGAACTTCTGTAACAAAAATCCAGTTATACAGCATTTAACTACCCGAAATTCTAAAATAACGGTACCGTTTGAAAAAAGATTAGTGCTCGATTAAATTTTTTTTTTGTTTGATAGAAAAAAAAAATCCTTTTGGGAGGAAATGTTTAAAAGTTGGTTTACCGATTTTTTTTTATTCCGGAAATTGTATTAAATGGACTTTAAAAAAATTCTGTGAGTTAAAATTTTTTCCATGTTGTTCCATTTAGTTAAAATAAAATACAATATTTTCGGTTATCCGCGGCATTCAATTATCCGAAAAATTAATAATATCGCTAACAGGACTTTTTTAATAAACATTTTCTACGATTTCAAAATTTCATTTTTATTTGTCGGTAAGTAAATGTATGCTATTTAAAATAAAATGCTGTAAACTCTCTGTAAGACCTGTAAGGATTTCCAAGTCTTCAATTAAATAGAATCGCAATTCACTGGATTTTGTAATTATTTTCTTCGACTTTGTTATTGAAATGAGGAATCGCAATTTGTGAAAACTATAATATAATTTCTTTTACCAGGCATTTATAAAACTGGCGGATATTCTTAAGATATGGTGAATTCAGGGAAAATGTTGCCATGGCACTTAAAATTTTACGTTAATTCATTTGTCATATACAATTTTTTTACAGAAATATATGAACGTTTTGAATCTTAACATATTTTTTTTAAATTAACGCAATGACTTTTATAAAATCAAAGTCAAGGTCACTTCTTTACTTTACGTTTTTGCAGTGCTAAAAATCTACATTTTGTTACATACTATAACTCGACTAAAATTTCTTATTAAAGTAAAATAAATAGGTTAACTTTTATACTTTATTCATGTAGCTAAGCTTTCTAATAATATTTTTAACCAAAAAATATTTTTTAACCTTGAACCGTATATGTCCTTCCGTTACCAAAATATTATATTTCAACCACTACACTAAGAAACTATCGGGCTACAACTTAATGAATTTTTGTACAAAGCAGACTTATGACACTTGTTATTTAGAAACAGTTAAAATTTTATTCTGTTTTTAGTTTAGATGTTATTAATGGTAACGGAAGGACATAAAACATGGTAATGAAAGGACATTTTTGTATAAGGTGATTTTGAGGATCTCCACAATTAAGCAAACCAATTGTCAGTTATTATTGAAATTCAAACCCATATAAATATTATATATATACATAATAACTATGTTCTTTCTTACCCCCCCCCCCCCCTCCGTTAATTCAATAAGTATGTCACAAATACATTGAGTTTCAATTAAAACTGGTACTTCTTTTCTATTTATTCACTATATGGGTTGTTTCTACAATAAAGCCACAAAATGGGAAAAAGAAGAATGTCTAAAAGCGATTTCTTATGATGACGTTAAGTGAAGTGCATGCATAATTTCAGCAAAATATTGATACTAATGTATCACTATCAAAAGTTTGCAAGCTTAGACCCCAGTTTGTTTTGTTAAAATAAATCTTCTACTTAAAGTTTGTCTACATTGTTTTATTACCAAATATATAAATACCAATGAACAAAATTTAGCACATTTAAAATAAGATTAATGGAACAAAGATAATCAGAAAGCCATAAAAAAAAAGATACAAGGGTAATTTAAAAAGTGCCTTTATGTTCTTGAAAAACAAATCTGCAAATTTTTAAAGCATATTTTAGTAAAAGACATCAACATAAATTCTTTGAAGAATTCAAAGAAGAGGTGAATATGAATATTGTAGTTGTACAAGTTGATTTAACATTAAACAACTAACTTAATATTCTTGTTTGATCAGTGTAACATCATGGCTACATTGAAGCATTTTTGCCACTAATCATAGCAAAGGTACTGTAAATGTCCGAAGTGGTCAATGGCAAATTGACCACTATTGTTCCATCAGATAAAATAATTAATTATCTCCAACATATAAAATAATTAATTATCTCCATCAGATAAAATAATTATCTCCATCAAAGAAAATAATTCTTTCAAGAAAGATGGAACAGTATCCATTTTCTTCCTGACACACGCAAAACCTATCAGTTAAAACCAATTTCAAAATATATTATTTAGTATTGTGAGTACTCTAGATCTACAGAAAGAAAGATATTCAAAGAAAAATACAATAAAATATTAAAGATGCAGAGCAGGCACATGGGTCAAACAATGCAGTAGCAGTTGGAGACTTTTAATTAGTTGAAAGACAAGGATAAAAAATAATTATGTTGGGCAAGTGTTTCATCCAGTAATGTTGTTGTAGAAGTATTATGTTTAAGAAAACAAAATAATGAATGACTGAAGGAATTTTATATTTCCTGAGAAAGAAGATAACTGCTGGAATTGACTCAAATAAAATAACCAGAAATTGGATAAGTCAGAAATTTTAACAAATAGCTCTAGAAACAGAATTTGTTGGAGAATTACATTTGAAAATATCAAATTAGCTGAATAAGCGGTATTTAACACTTATTATTCTATTTCAAAAAAATATTATTGAGTAAATTGTTGTAAAATAATCAAGTTTTGCAACTTTGGAATTTCTGTCCTTCCGTTACCTTAAAAAAAATTCATATTTTAGGGCCTAATATAATAATTTTTAAAAACTACACTGCAATTTATTATAATTCAACTCTCCTTTAAGTGTTCTAACTTTTCTAGATTTTTTTCTGTTACGGTTTAGCTGAACTGTTAGTAAAAAGATGCAAGTGTCGTATACCACTTCCAAAAAACGTCCTTCCGTTACCATTACTAAAATTTAAATTAAAAAAAAAGTTATTAATTGCTAAATTCTAGATTTTGCATTTTTTATAAAATAAAATAAAGTGTATAAAAGTCGGAAAGTTCCAATTGCGGCCAATGTCAACCTTTTGTCTGGGCGATAAACAAATGTTTTCTTCTTTGAGAATATGGTAAACCTGCACCACTTCGGCCGCAATTGGGCTATTGCCATAACAGTCTACCTTTCAATTATTTGACATAAAATATTTTTTTTTAAATTGTAACCATAAGTTGTACAAACTGGCCTTCCGTTACCGCCGGAATTTATCATATATCCGGGGCACGGAGAAAAGTGAGCGACAAATTAAGTTTTCTGTTAACACGTCATTGTCACCAAGATTTTTTTTTTTTAAGTTGCCAAAATGTTCTGCTTATGCGTAATTTAATTTTTAAAAATCTCGTTTAAGAAAAAACGTTTTAAAAGTTAACGTTTTAAAAACGAAAGTTAAACGTTTTTTAGAACTCGTTAATACTCGTTCATAAAATTAGAAGCATGTTTCCATTTGTACTCTAAAAATATCACCGTCTTACTGACAGAATTACTGAAAAGTATGATAGTAGTTATTGAAAATCAACGTTAGACGTGAAAAACGACGACTGTGTGTATAAATACTGTCGTCAATTTTTAGGTACAAAATACGACTGACGACCGCTAATTTTGAGCCCTGATTTTAGCATATTATAGAAATAGGAATTTGTCACCAACAAAAACCTCCCCAAGAGAAGGAATAAAAACAAACTATTCCGCTCACGTCCTAAATGTATTTTTCGTCATTTTACATGCATCGGAGCTTAATTTCCTATTGAGCAGGACCAAATATATGTTAACCGTTCTATTTGCATCCGGTTTATAGTGTCGGAATGGATCACCATGGAAGCTTAACATTATGTTTTTAACTGGTTCATTAGCTGATTCAAAATTTAACGGATCTTAGATTTAGCGAATTATAGAAGCATAAATAAGTCGTTAAGAAAAACCTCGCACACAGAAGGAAATACGCAAAGTGTTACGTTTGACTCCGCGGGCCTGCTTCTCCGTTTTCGTACGAGCTTTACTTTACTTCAAGATTTCACACATATCAGTTTCTAATTTCTTGTCAAACGAGATCAAATTATATCAATTGTGGTTTTAACAAAATAATATAGATCACTCTAAAAGCAAAACTTGTTTCTTATATCCTAATTCATGATAACGATTTTAGACGTTTTACATCAAAAAGAAAAATTAAATTTACTGTGATTGTGTGTTTTAAATAAAATAAAATAAAATTCATTATTAAAATAATTCATTATGCACCCGAAAGCATTTTTTTATTACCTTGATTGGCAACTAAAATCTTTTGTTTTTGTTTATAAACTGTGCAAAGTATAGTGAAAAACTTTGCAGCTTTAAAATTCCAACTATAATTCTTGGAAAACTTAAAATAATATTTGGAAATGGAAGAATTAATACAATTTCGCCATATAAAATAAAATTATGTTTGCTATTTAAAGTAAGACATATTTTAAACAATTATGTATACAATTTCTTATCAAAAGTTTTAAAAATAGCAGAATTCTTTTAAAAGTTTTATAAAAGGTTTTCAGACATTTTCTCTTAGCGAATTCAAAATCAGTTAGAGATTACCAACTGTGATATTCTTTTATGTAATATTTATTAGTAATTTATCTATGTTTTTCAATATATCGATTTGTAGCTATATGGTTTGGGTACGCGTGTAATTTTTTGTCCGTACAGGCAAATGGTGTAACTTTTACCATATAATACATCATAAAATGGGACGAAGGGATTATTGAAATTAGTACGATTTAAATTATTTAAACGAATAATTCTTATTGAAGTTTTCTCTCTTTCAAGATTAAAATTAAAAAAAAAAAAAAACTTTATCGCCAAATGCTACTATTGTGTTGGAGACAAATTCCAATATTGGCGATGGTCTTTAATACACTAGGAAATTATTCTTTTCCTATTTCATAACTTTATACTTCAAAACATTTTCATACTTAAATTATATTTATAATTTGTAAATTTCAGTAAAATCTTTTTTGTCCATTTGATTTTGAATTCATAATTCATTTCTTAAAGATATTTTTTCGGTATGTTCTTATATAACAGTATACTTTTAGATATTTGTTGTTCAGTACATTTTAAGTAGCGGTTAAAGTAAATAATAAGGGGACAGTCTGCTAAGGTGTGAAAATTAATGTCGCCAAATATTATCAGTTAAACTTGGCATCTCTGCGAAATACTTGCATAATATATTTTACGCGCATACCCGAATAGTTGTGCAATATATTTTACAAGCACGCGCACATTAGAATCCAAATCGTATTTTAGTTTTTTTCCTATTACCTTTTGTGATTAGTTATTACGCTAATTTGACTATTCGTTATTTCATAATTATGTTTTATTTCCAATATTTAATAATAGTCTCGTATTAGTTTTAAACCTTCGCCGAAATGATGTCATGTAAGTTTTCCATTCCACGTTTCCCATTTGCTCAATCTACAACAAGTTGCTCCACCCACTTCTTTATGTGCTATCAATATCTGGTGTTGGAGATATTGATATCACGTAAAGAAGTTGGCGGAAGAAGTTTCACTAACATTAATAGTTTAGATAAGTAAAATAATGTTAAATAAAATTTAATTTTTATGAATAAATAAATTTGCAAGAATACAATATTTAATACCTAAATAATAAAACAACGTATGTAAATTAAAAACCGCTTGACATCTTCCGTTCGCAAATCGCAATAAAAGTTTATGAAGTTGAAAAATTTTCGTAATTGTTTTAATATTATACTAAAATTATACGATTGGCACGCTATAGTTTGTTTCGCTTGTTTCATGCTTCAATAAAGTTAAATAAATTAAATTGTCATTAATATTTCAACGTTTACCGGTCGCATATACCGGAATGGCAGAAACGTATACTGCAGTATGCGCTTCCATCTCCATAACTCCACGTGGAATTATCTCAGAGATAAACGACATATCATTGAGTAGTAGAAGATGGGCCACGTCGACCAGATTATTAACCCATTCTGCCTTCTTACTATTGTACTGCAAATTCAAGAACCAAACCATGTGGGCACGCAATTGTAGTTGGTGTAAACGATTAAAATATTCATTCCATCAAATTTTTATCTAATATTTTGTATTGTATGATTGATATGTCATACGTTGTGATTACAGGGTATGCTTTGCAGGTGAAATATTTCACTGGTTCTAGATTTCAAAGATTGAACACAGAAAGTAATAAATTATTGCTGTTAATCGAAATGACCGAAAATTTTTGAAGCTTCTAAGGTAACTTTGAACTATTTTTTAAAGTTTAGTTTGTGCTAAAATTATTTGAGATATGTGAAAAGCTTTCATAAGATAACATTGTTGATTTAAGACCTCAAACGAAATTTAAAAACACCGTGAACACTCCTATTGGTGGAGAAAAACTAACAGATGTCCGTTAGTGGCATCGGAACTTCTTTATTTGGAAAAGGAAACTTCACTTCAAGAGGCCAGAATTTATTTAAACTTCCGTATTATATATTCCTTCTCAATGTCTATTATAAAACTATAGCGCTTACATTTCAAAATAGTTTACTACATCATTTTCGGGACGTCTTAAAACGATCTAAAGCTTTAAGAAGTATATAATTTTTGATTAGAATATAGCTTGTTCTTAATATTGCTATAAATACTTAGAAATTGAGAAGACGTTGAAAAGTATTTCTAAAACTAAATGTGGAATTTTTTTGAGTTGGTCATACTGAAAATTGTCTTCAAACAAGCGTTATTCCGCTTATTTTGGTCTATCAGATTAAGCGAAGTAGACATTTACATCATTATAAGTCGACTTCAAATCACCGGCCATGTTCAGCGTGGTGCAATCCCTATCCGATATCCCGAAAGTTCAGAAGTGCATAATAGATGGCGCTGTATTCCAACTTCACTACGTCGTCACGGTGTTTACCCTGTTGGCGTTCGTTGCTATACTGACAATGCGAGAGTTCGTTGGTGACCCCGTGGACTGCATCTACAACGATAGGAAGACTATTCAACAGAAGGCAATGGACACTTATTGCTGGACGCACGCTACCTTCACAATACCCTTCAGTGCGAATGTAAGTCTAAAAATTTCTTTTATTATTTGCATTTATAATATCTGAGCAACAAACAAAATTAATTGTTCTGTTTACAATCATTGTTTGTGATATTTGAAAAATCGTAACACTTAATGGACACACAAAAATCTTTAAAAATCTATTTTAAATATTACTCTGCCAATACACCTTTTAAATCGGATGTCTTTGTTCTAAATGAACTTTAGTGCTGCCATCTAGGGAATCTCAATGAAATCTTGTGGATTAGAAACATCACCTAAACAAAGGCTGCCTAAGACTGTACCGTTTTATAAGAGTTTTAAAGATGATTTTAGTTGTGGCCTGAAGAAACTTTATTTTAAGCGGAAAACTATAAATTATGGATGGAATGTTTCGTAATTTAACCCAAAATAGTAAAAAGAGGAGAATCTACGTACTGGATCCTGGATCTATATACACAAGTGTATTTACACACAAACTGGATCTCACATAATTACGCGCGGTTATCTAATTTGATTTCACCATTAATGACCTCAACAATTTTTTTACGATCGTTAAGGAATTTCTCAGCAAGTTTTAAACTTATTAAAAATAATTGGAGAAAATTTAATTCGTCGAAAATATCATATTCTTTAAAATATATGTTAATAAATAATATATATAATATAATATTTAATATTCCTGTTCAATTAAAAAAAATTAACAATACAACGAAAACACATCATAGAATTAAAAAATTTTTACTTGAGGTTTCTTAATAGCAAATTACATTTTACAAAAAAAAAAGAGAAAGATTTTGGAAAACCGGCTACACGAAAATCAATAAAAACCTTACCGAGTTCCTTTTAAAATACTGTATAGTTGTAAACAACAATTTCTTTAAAATTTTTTTTAATTTTCCTCAATTCAAACTTTATAAGCATGATTATTCTATACTAGCATAAAAATATTTTAGAGCAAATCTTGAAAAATTTCAGAATTATAACATAATTAATGTTTTGAAAAGAACACATACACAAAAAAAATTAAACTATTTTTTTTTAAGTTAAAAAAATTATAGAATCATAGATAGATTAAAAACAATCTTTTAACGTTGTCATATATGTAATTAAAATAAGCAATGAAAAAAATTAGAATAATTACTAATTCTCATTTTACACAAAGCTTACTGTTCTCTCTCTCTCTCTATATATATTTAATCTACAGTATTTCCCAGTTATACAAAATACATTGTTCTATACGAAATGTCGAATCTGTTGGCGTCGGTACACTACCCCCTCATGCGGACAAAACTGTCCTTACACCAAACTCCCCTTCGAGCATTTGACAGGCATGTAATCTAGAAGGCAATGGTGCTACTAAGACTGTGCATTGGGCACAAAGGAACCGGTTGTTTAGAAGGAGGAGGAAAACGTTGCTGCGCGTTTCTGAAATAGGAAGATTTCAGCCGGGGAACATGTCCTCTCGTCTTTCATCTGCAGATGCAGAGCTCGACGTCCGTGACACTAGATTGTTTGATTTATCTCCGAGACACTGCATCCAATTAATGTAGTGTTAGAATCATTGACAGACGTCAAGCGTGGCGTCTGTAGATGAAATACGCGAGGACATATGTACCAGCTGTAGGTAATTATACGCTTCTGTACATATATGACAGCGACATCCGAAAATTTAGGGTTTTTATTGTGCAACAACGTCATTTTAATATTTTCAAATAAACCACTCACACATTGCTTGTTTATCCTCCGGGGCATTTGATGCAAATATTAGTTTGATCTTTTGCAGAACAGCAATACTGGCCATCCTGGGATCGGTTTCGACGCGGACCCCAGCACATTCCGCTATCACACCTACTATCAGTGGGTGTACTTCGCGCTTTCTATGCAGGCGGGGATGTTTTATATTCCTAGATGGCTCTGGCTGCAATGGGAAGGGGGCAAAGTGGAGGCCATGATGGAAGGACTGCGCGTCGCGGTGCTGAGTCAAGAAGAGAAGAACACAAAAAAAGAAATCGTACTCGGCTACATCCTAACTGCATGGAAGAAACACGACTGGTACGCTAGGAGGTACGTCAAGTCTGACGTCAGAGCAGGTTGCTCATTTTTTTTTTAAATTCTAGTCGTCATCCTTATATGGTTCAAAATTTAAAACATAAATCGCCGTCAGTAGCTGACTGTGTGCAGCTGCAGTTTGACGTTAATTTAACTCACCAACTTTCCTTTAGCAGAGCCCGGTTGCGTAGAAGATTCAGTCGAAGCTATACCAACTGTCACGACATTCATGAGTACTGTTGAGGTTCACCAAAGCGTATTTTCTATCATTTCCCTCACTGTAGGCTAGAAACATATTTTTACATGAATTGAAGTTGGAATAAATAACTTCTAGTTAAAAATTATAACTTTCCATTTTTTTTAATTCAGGCTTTTAAATAAAAGCATTGAAATGTCCATAGGTACATCATATGCGAGTCCCTCACCGTCATCAATGTGATAGCCCAGTTCGTGCTACTAGACTTCTTTTTCCAACAAGACTTTATGCTTCTCGGAATCAGGGTGATCTTGTACTCGTGGAACAATATCGGTGTGGCGCCACTCTACGAACTCTTCCCGAGAGTCACTATGTGCGAGTTCACGTTATCAGGGGTAAGCCAACAGCCGAAGAAGGAACCCGCAATGTGCATCCTGCCCCTCAACGTTTTCAACGAGAAGGTATGTGCATTCAATTACGGCATTCTTGAGAACAGCGGTTCCCATCCTCTGTATGATGGTTAACGGAATAAAAGGAAAGAAATTAAGTCTTTCAAATATTACTAAATAAAACAATGACGTCAAATATTATTTTGACACTGACTATGTTTCAGGTATTAAGTAGTATATTTTTGTAAATTATTATGTATTAACCTACATTATTTTAATTACTTAACGTACAAACGAGGAAAATATATGTATAAAATAATGCAGAAATGAAAATGACACATTTTCAGCGCAGCTAATAGAATAATTAAACATACTATTTATTTTTAAAAAACAAGTTAACCTCATTAAATATATCAGCAAAGTTGCTATAAAAATATTTTTGTTTAACACATACAAATGCTTTATTATTGAGCATATAGCTATGGTAAGCAAATTAATGTTGATTCCCTATTTAAATTATTTGTATAAAAAGAATAGACATAAAAAAATATCTTTGAAAAAAGTTTCCAAAATAATAGTTTGATGATTAGCCAAAACAATAGCTCTACGGATATTTAAACACCCCGAACAAAATATTACAGAATAATTTCGTAAGGAACTTAATTTTTGGTTACATTCCCTTGAACTTTGATAACAGTTTGAATCTTCGACGCACGCTGTCAAATGGGGCCAGATAATATCTTCAGATATTTTCGTCTTCAGATATAGCAAGTGGTAAGATGGATCTGGATCTGGATCGCTTCACAAAACATTTGTCGAGTTGGTGGACAAGTTCGGCGATGATTCATCTTTATGATTCGTAGAAAGTTTGGCGATGATTCGTAGAAAGTTCACACGAGCAAGGCCGAACTGGATCACAGCGACCACGCATTATCTAGTTCGTTCTTGACACATGAGGCGTGGTCGCTCAGAATTAGGAGTATCCACAACATTCGGGCGAGTGTTGACTTGGAAACCTGGTCATAATGCCAATCGCCGAAATACTCATCCATCTTCCCACTCGCAATATTTTATCCGGGGTGATTATAAAAGTTGGTCACATGTTGTTGGACGATGGTCATTGTTTGTATGTATCCCATTTAGCTATATTGACATAATAAAACATTATTTGTGCAACTGCCAGGGCCGAATTAAGACATTGAAGCAAGGAAAGCCCGCTTTTAAATGGGGGTCCCATTGCTCTTAGACACTGGAACACCAAATCGAATTTTTACATGCACTATAATCCTTTTTCCTGAATGGAATTAAAAAGAAATATATAATAAATAATATAGCAAATATATAATTACTAAAAAAGTGTAAGGATTGGGCTTCACGGGTCCATTCGGTAATCTAGGCTCTACATCTACTTCGCTTATATTTTAAACAAGTTTTAGTAGCAACAAAGTAGTTAAACTAGAGCAAAAAGAATGGTATATTATGTGTAGAACAGCCAAACAATGACCATCGCCCAATAATTTGTGACCAGCCTGTATACCCAATTTGAAGACATTATACTTGCTCACTTGATTAATATTTAACTCTTTGCTTGCAGGTGTACATCTTCCAGTGGTTTTGGTTTATGATCCTCCTCTTTGTGTCGTCTGTATCGCTGGCCGTGGACATCACTGTGCTCACCTTGCCGAAACTGCGTGCCTACGTCATGAGGAACTCGTTCGCTTTCGTGGATGCAGAGTGCGTAGAGAAGCTGGCCGAAAAGGGCGGATTCGGCGATTGGTTCCTGCTCTACCTACTAGGCAGAAACATGGACTTTGTTGTCTACAAGGAAGTAATAAGGAAGTTAGCCGAGATGTTGAGCGACGACGAAGGCAAAGAAGTGTGAAAGTAGCCTATCTGTATAAAAACGAAGGTTATCTAGATTAGTTCTCTAGACAAAAACAAATATTTTATCAACTGCTGCTGGGCTCTATCATCTATACAATTTTCGTATGTTGTAGAACGTTTTGGACGAACGTTTAGGTAATTTTATTTGGGAGAGAGAAAAGTGTACGGAAGGCTACAAATTTGTCATAAGTTTGTCAGATCCAGTTTTCAAAATTGTTGAAGATGGATGAAAAATACTTTTAAAATACTTAACGTTTTTTAAAACTTATCAAATTTGTGTAAAACATAAAAAATACCTTCCTATATGGTAGACTGGTCTTATTTTTTCAACCTTTGCCTGGTTTTTTTTGTAAATAATAAAAATAATCATCATAATGAAGCTATTTTGTTTTTTACACCAAACACTGTAATTTTGTAGCCAGCTTACAATTAAATCCTTGTAGATATTTTCCCGAAATCCCCAATGCGATTGTTAATTTCAAACAGCATAATATATTCGTTTCATTTAAGGATTGCATAATAAATTCTTTTAAATGTATAGTCTAGCTCTGAATTTCCCTCTTAAGGCTCTTCGATACCCTCCATCTTGAATTTGACCTCTAATGTTAAGTCTATGGGGAAAATTTGGTTTCCGAGCAGAGATAAGTAGAGTAGTTATTCGAATATTTTGATGCGTTTTTTTTAAATAGATAAAGCTTGGCTTAACCTTTGTCTCTATACTATCAGTTTTTTCAAAAATTGTGTTAAAAAAATTTAATAGAAATTTTAACTTTAATAAAACATTTAAAAAAGAGTAAAGAGGGATAATAAAAATCCGTCTCTATAGCGGCAAAGTTTGAACATTTCTCTATTCACATCATGTCTTGGAAATCATGAAATTGAAATCGGAGTTTTGAAGCGTTGTATTTTAATGCTCGACAAAACTATGTATTTGAAAATACCCGATAATACACGCCTCTCGCCTAGCTCCGCCTATTCGAAAGTCAGCAATGTGTCAAAGGTCACCACCACCATGCCCACAGTCATTACCTCAACAAAAGGAGTCGAATGGGGGGTTCTTTTCACAGGACCATTTCTTTTCAGCCCTGTCTCCCTCGATGCACTCTTCAGAAGAAACGCAGCTTTCAAAAACTGTGGCTTTGGAGTTTACTTGAATGTTTTGATACCTCAAGTCAGGACCAGTTGAATACTGAAATGTGTGTGCTGCGTTTGTGATTCTACGAAAGATACTTTTAAGAAAATGCTTATATTAATTTGAATTATTTTTCTTTATCTATATACTGTTAAAATTACACGGTGACTGTGTTTGATACAAGGTGTTATATAACCGACACTAATAATCCTATTTTAATGAGGCTTAGTTAAATCGTACTATCTTCTTGGAAGAATGTGTTGAAGTAGCGATTTTTTATTTTATATACTAGGGGGCTCCGCCCCCTGCTCCGCTAACGCTTCGCCAACCCCCGGAGGATTGCTACGCAATCCTCTTTAGTTTGCTTCGCAAACAATACCGGCTTCATACACTGTAGACAATGACAATGTGTCCTAACAACAATACTTTTTTTAGTTATATAAATTATTACTGGCAGTGCCGTCACACAAATTTATTTTTGGGATGTTGAGACCAGAAATTTCCCAACTTAACGATCCGAAATTCCGAAAGTGAACGATTCAAAATTCCCAACTTAAGGACGTCAGGTACCAACTCTAGTGTTGTCCTCGTTATCTGACCATTGTTAAAAATATGAGACATCGTTCCCGGGTCTATTCTTCAAGAAAGGCCTAGAACCAAAGCGTCCTTGATGTAGTAAGTAAATACGTACCAATAACCAATCAAGGACGCTTTGTTCGAACCAACGCCAGTAGTTCAATGTGCAGCTCTAGTGCGACGTTAATTAACCAGACCACACTTAACGATTCGAAATTCAAAACGCAACAGTGCTAAAAAATTCCCAGTTCCAACTTATAGACATTTGTCAGCTTTTTTATAGGTAATATTAAACAGTTATCTCGAAAGTATTGATTTATTGCACGCATGTTCCAATGCAGTGTCCTGTTTTGAGGTCTAATTTAAGTTTCATCTTAATACAAGCTGGGCAATTTCTAGTCTTCCATCGCTTTCATTTGCTAATAATATTAACTTTCCTGAGGCATAAATTTTCCCAACTCAGGGATTTTTAAAACTCGAAATTCCCAACTTTTAGAAGATACTTTTAAGAAAATACTTATATTAATTTGAATTATTTTTCTTTATCTATATACTGTTAAAATTACACGGTGACTGTGTTTGATACAAGGTGTTATATAACCGACACTAATAATCCTATTTTAATGAGGCTTAGTTAAATCGTACTATCTTCTTGGAAGAATGTGTTGAAGTAGCGATTTTTTATTTTATATATATATATATATATATATATATATATTACCAAATTATTTTCCCTGTGTGTTTATCCAATTGAAGTAAAAGTCAAATTTTGTACGCGGAAATTACAGCATCTGTTTGCCTGATTTTTATAAAACTTGACAAGCACTTAAAATAGTAGTTCCAAGGAATATTTTCTACTTTATTTTATGTCGATATGTTAAAAAGGAACTAAAATTTATTACACGTTCTCTTACTTTTAAAATTTTTCGAACTTATTTTATGTTAGTCCGCATGTAACAGTTTACTGTATACGCCAATTTTTGTAATTTTTGTAATAGTAGAGGGTGATCTTACAGTGGTGTCATTCCAAAATTTTCATAGAAATGCAAAGTTTTTGCAAGAAAATAAAATTAAACCTCTGATATTGTGTTTTTTTCCCATTTAATTAGGTCCTACACTATTTATTTTTGTTGTGCGTCGTGTTCTACCAGTTACGAAAAATATGTATTTTTACTAGTTTTTTATAACCGATTGCAACTTATTTGATCAATAGAAACATCTCCCGCAAAAGGAAGACAAACAAACTATTCCGTCTGCCGGATACAACCGGATAACGAATTTTTTTTTGCAGATTTTGCCTAAGTAGATTTTTCTCTATCCAATAAAAAAAGAATTTTCGAAATTTGACAATGTTTTTTAACAAACGGTGCGGTTATTGAGAATTCCCGATAATTAAATGCCGGATAACCGGATATTTTTTTTTAATTGCTCCGAAATGAAACATCATCCAACAATAACAAAATTTTGCATATATCTGAATTAGAACCGAAATCCTGCGCAAACATACATAAAAAAATACATATCAGTCGAATCTATGACCTCTCGACTTGGCGGTTTTAATATAAAATTTCTGGCGGTTTTATTTTGGAGTTTTGGTTGGCGCGCTGTTCAGTCGGTTTATAAAATAAATACATATGTTAAAGCACATTGGTTAAAAAAATTAATCGCAAATTTAACAATTGAGTGATATTCTACTTGTTGATGGCAACTTGTTGAACAATAGCCACATGATTTGTTATACAACATTTAGATTTTTTTTTTACAAATGTTTTATGTTACTTTCTTGAACTGTTTAGGTATATTATTTTGTCATCTAATCACAAAGCAACAAAATTGGGCATGTTTGTTGCCATGCGATTTAAGATATTTATAGAGATTGAAATTATGAGTGTTTTTATAATTCAAATATTTATTGAATAGAAATAAATAAATAAAAAGAAAACTGAGTATTGAACTACGGCAAAAAATAAATTTAACAAATTATTTTAGGTTGAACGGAGATTATACCAATTGGACATCCGTTTCAAGTAAAATAACTAATATTTTTATATTGAATGGTTCTTTTACTTTTTATACGTAACCATCACTTAAAATAGTTTGTAAACTTATTTTCTTTTAGTTCAACAATCGTTTACATTTTTAACGTTTTATTTTATTTGTTTGTTAATTACTTCATACGTTTGATTCACATTCATAGTTCAACAAAAACTAGTATTGTCAACATTTAGTTTAAAAATATATTTAAATGCACCTCATGGCTATTTAAATTATCTATGATAATTCGAATTTTATAAATAATAACTTAATTTATTTTATTAATATTTATCTGGTTTCAGTTTATTTTAATTGATTCTATTTTCTTTTTTAAAAAATTCAAATTAGAAATCTGATATTTTGAACAAAGCAATTTCTCTGATTGATTCAGAAAAAAAAATTCAAAAATAAGAAGCTTCTATCACAACACTAAATAAAGAATGTTCAATGGCAATTTAAAAAAGTTTAATAATCACTATTTAGGATTTGTCAGCATTTTTACGGATAGATCAACAAATATGAATTTGTTATTCTAACGTTATAGATTTGAAATGTAGAACTTGTGTATTATATGAAAAGTTGTAATATTTCAAAATACAAAGTCATATAAAAAATTTCATCCAAAATTATCATGAAAAGTCATGTTTTATTCGCATATGCGAGATGCAGTAAAAATTATGAATAAAGCCTGAATACGATCTCCGTCTTTAATTAAAAAAAATATCCCATTCTCTTCCAAATGTAAAATTCCCACTTAGCTGTCGTTTCGCTAAAAAGACATTTCTACACCAAACCAGTTCATAGAAGGTATCCTTATACCCATTGTCAATCCTCTTTGTGCAAAACAAGTAAAGCGACATCTCTAAAGAAAGCGGGGTGATACACATGCAGGCAGTACTCCGGGGATAGTACCCACCCATGGCGAGTCCTTAGGGTATTTAGGTGGTTTTCGGGTCCCAAAGAAGTGCAAAGGGGGGTGTTCGCCCCCCCCCCCCCTATCCTCTGTATGTCTGTGAAATTGACACTGTCAATCACCGCATCGGACGAATCACAACCTCCGAGTGCTTTCTGTGAATACGCCCTCCGTGTTGCCACCGATACCGTGTTTTCACAAGTAACCAAAAGTGGAAACTATAGAAAAGGGTCTTAATGGAAGGTCTGATGTATAACAAACCTTTTTGATGGTTCTTCAAACAAAACAAACACACCATTAATAAATGAGTGTGGGAAACGACTGGCGACAGGCAATGACTGATGCAATACCGAAAGCGATCCAACAAATAGACGAAACGTTGAACTAATTCGATTAAAAACAAGACAGTTCCTGGAGCTGTATGTTTCTTGCACCGTTAACCGTATGAAACAACCGTATTTTGTTCCGTACAGTTCCTTTCCCTTTATATCTCTGAGCCCCAGTTGCTCAGTTGGTAAGGCGTTCAGCTACTAATCAGAGGATTGGTGGTTCGAATCCGTGAAATGGACTTGACATAGAAATGTAAAAAAGTAGTGATCTTGCGATCGGAGCTCCGCTACAAAAACGGGCGACGGGTGCCAGTTCAGGTGTCGACCTTGTTATCTAGCCAATTAAAAATTACAAGGCCAAAACCATTTTCGCCAAGCCCGTTCTGTGCAGCTCTAATGCAGCGTTGTTTCAATCAACCAACTCCCCTCTCTCTCTCTCTCTTTTACTTTCTCTCTCGCACACACACAATATAGGACAAAAGCTACACAATGGGGATCTGTCGTGAAGGAAAGACCCGGGAACACTGCCACGTAATTTTGAACCACATGGTCAGATGACGAGGACACATTGGAGCCCCAGTTGCTCAGTGGATAAGGCGTTCAACTACTAATCAGAGGATTGGTGGTTCGAATCCGTGCGATGGACTTGACACAGAAAAGTAAAAAAGTAGTGATCTTGCGATCGGAGGGTTGCCAGCTTCGCTACAAAAATACTAGAAAGTCGTCCAGAATATCCAACAAATTATACTGGCTTGTATACGGGACTGGTGCACGATAAATCTGTCGGGATCCAAAGTCCCGACGTCTATTGAAGGCGTTGGGTGCCAGTTCAGGTGTTTCCTCGTCATCTGACCATGGTTCTAAAATAACGAGGTGCATGTATGAATGTGTGTGTGAATGTGTATGTGTTCCCGGGTCTTTCCTTCGAGATTGACCCCGAACCGTCGCCAATTGCCCACTGTGCAGCTCTAGTGCGACGTTAATTAACGAAACAAAACAATCAAAAACAAACCTTTATATCTCTGTAGACATTAAGGCATTGCTTACAGTTGTCTGGTTCTTGCAGAGTCGTCTTCAATTTTCTTCTTCACAAGACTTTTTGAATATTCATCTTTAGTAAAGTAGAACAGGTGTTTCGTCATCTGAACAAGTTAAAACACTTCCAAGTATTTTCTTTGGATTGAGTTCCGTGTATAATGGATTGGCGCACGTTTTATGTGTCGTTCCAAAAACGCCACCACATGTGCGTGGGGTGCCAGATCCAATGTGTCCTCGGTTTGGTTTGGTTTGTTTAATTAACGTCGCACTAGAGATGCACAATGGGCTCTTGGCAACGGTTCGGGGCCTATCTAGAAGGAAAGACCCGGAACGATGCCTCGTATTTTTGAACCATGGTCAGATGACGAGGACAACACCTGAGCTGGCATCCGACGCAACCTCAATAGGCGTCAGGACATTGGACGCCGATCAGATTTATCGTGCACCAATCCCGTATACACGCCAGTATAATTTGTTGGATATTCTGGACGACTTTCTAGTATTTTTGTAGCGAAGCTGGCAACCCTCCGATCGCAAGATCACTACTTTTTTACTTTTCTGTGTCAAGTCCATCGCACGGATTCGAACCACCAATCCTCTGATTAGTAGTTGAACGCCTTATCCACTGAGCAACTGGGGCTCCAATGTGTCCTCGTCATCTGACCATGTGGTTCAAAATTACGTGGCAGTGTTCCCGGGTCTTTCCTTCACGACAGATCCCCATTGTGTAGCTTTTGTCCTATATTGTGTGTATGCGAGAGAGAAAGTAAAAGAGAGAGAGAGAGAGGGGAGTTGGTTGATTGAAACAACGCTGCATTAGAGCTGCACAGAACGGGCTTGGCGAAAATGGTTTTGGCCTTGTAATTTTTAATTGGCTAGATAACAAGGTCGACACCTGAACTGGCACCCGTCGCAACTTCAATAGGCATCATAAAGACAGTGGCGTAGCCAGCATTGGGTTACCTTGGGTTAGAACACCCCCATCCCCCATTGCCAGTTTAAAATCAAAATATTTTTTTAAAAAATGACAAGTGCAAAAAAAAACAAAGATTTTTTCTCTGATTTTTCGACTTTTTGTGGGGGTGACGATGGGGTATTAGGTCTGTATATGATTGTCTTGGTTGTTTGTACATGTAAAGGGTTACTTTTCTTAACACTTGAAATGGGGCGGCAGTTGAACCGGAATTCACAATGCATCAATCCAAAAATTCTATCGAATTTAAAGAAATTAAAGCTCCATAAGACTAATTTTTAAATATGTCTTTTGCCAGTTTTAGGGAAACCGAAAGTTTTTGTTATAGGATTTTTTTTAATCCTTCACTGATTTTTATATCAATGTACAGATACATGCAAATTAAAACTTCCAGTCGCAAATGTAATTTTCTCAAGTAAATGTTTATTTTTAATAAGAATAATTTAATTGTTTACAGAATCATCAGAAATCGAAATAATGATAAGAAAACATTTGCATACAAGATTTCTTTTCGATGTAATTGTAATTATATATATATGTATAAAATTGCAAATATTTATTTACACTAATCGTTTGTTAAAAAATATTTGAAGTTTAAATGTAACTTCAAATAATTTATCCAACCGGCGATAGCTTCGGTTGTAAAAATTTAGGTGAACATATCGGAATAATTATTATAGCATATGCATTTTAAAATAATGAATTCTTTATAATTTGCAAAGGATCTGTCTGTAAATTGACGGATGAGAATCAAAGAAAAGTCTGGGATGATGGAAAAATGCAATAGCTGGCAGCACCATCAACCAACGCACGCGCATCTAGTTCAGCCTTGCCATTGGTTCAAACGAGAGCATTAGACACGCCCACAGTAGGCGAGGAAGGCGTCACTATGACGTCAAATAGTTGCTCTCTCCGCCTTCCGTCAGGCAGAGCGAGTACGAACACACCTTATATATATATATATATATATATATGGTCTTCACTATCCTTGTCGCGAATCGTCATTTGTGAACCACCATCCGTCATTTCCTTCGGTTTTGGTTTGGTTTTGTTAGTTAACGTCACACTGTAGAGCTGCATAGTGGGCTATTGGCGACGGTTCGGAGCCTATCTCGAAGACCCGGTCATTTCCTTCGTGATAGATCCAGAATTCAGAATCCTGTCAATTGCAAATTGTCTAGATCTAATGTTGATTCAACCAGAATAAAACGTTAAGTACCCGATGTGTTATTCTAGTGAGACAACCACCTTTGCCTATGGGGCCCTTAGTTTCCCAGTGGATAAATGTGTTCGGCTAGCAATAAGAGGATTGCGAGTTTGAGCTTGACTGAAGGACTTGACAAAGAAAAGTATTCTTGCGATCGGAGGGTTGTCAGCTTCGTTTTGAAAATACTAGGCAGTCATCTAAAAATATCCAACAGATTATACTGGCGTGTGTACGGGACTGGTTCACGTTGAATCTGACCGGGGTCCAATGTCCTGACACCTAATGAGGTTGCGTCGGGTGCTTGTCCAGGTGTTGTTCTCGTCATCTGAAAATGATTAAAAAATGCGAGGCATTGTTCATGGGTGTTTCCCTCTAGGTAGGCCTATAACCGTCGCCAGTAGCCCAACGTGCAGCTCAAGTTTGGCGTTAATTAACCAAAACCAAACCAAAATCGGGATAGTTTCGAACCGTTGCCAATAACCTAATGTGCAGCTCTAGTGAGACGTTTATATATACCAAAACAAAACTTTTCTTAGCTTATTTCTTAGCGTGTTGTCTATAAATGTGTAAAGATAAAATAATGTAGTAGTATTTGTAAAAAGAAAACGCTTGATCAAGAATTCGATATCCTCGATATACGTTCTTTTTTTGGTGATGCCATGTAGAATGTGTCTATTTATTTATTTTATGAAGTTATAGTTGGAATTCGAATCTGGCTGGTTGACGGCTGCTAACTGTGATTTTATGTTTACATTTCTTGTTCTTGTATATCCAGGAGCCATGGCTACTTTGAACGAAAGTAATAATATAAATGCTTCGAATATAAAGGAAGAATCGTCGGAACAATTTGATATTCATTTATTACACGATTCTCTGGCGAAATGTTGCGCAGATAATGAAACTTTAGATATGGAACAGTATCTGATCGCTTTCAGAGAAATGTACAGGTACGTTAATTTTTTTATGCTCTAATTCATATGATTATTTATTATTTAATCCAAAAAATTCTTGTAACAAAAACATTACGTTGTGTTAGTTGTTAATTTGGGGGAGGGGGGAGGGTTAATACTCTGTGTAATGCAATACTTTGTAAAGTTTTCTTTATAAGTTTAAATTTAAATTTGTGATTTAGCAGATGACTACTTATTAGCGGAAATTGTTGAATCGTGTATGCTATGCTTACAGCTAAATGAAACGTAAGTATAGGGTCTGTGCCGCCAAAGTACCTTTTAATCGCTAATTATGGTGTAAAAAAAATATGTGAGTACAATTTTAAAATTCTGCATGAAGTGAATAATACAAAAAGTGACGATGGTACTATTTGCCAGCCTTAATGCCTTCACCATTCTGATCTGGGTTAATTCCTAGTGTCCGGTGCCCTTGCCAAATGGGATTTGGTGACAAATGATTGGGCGATAAAGTTTATATTATGGCAACCCTTCTTGATGACATGCGAAAATATCATGTTCTATGGCAACCCTAAATTGAAGCGTTTCAATTAAGCATTTCTTGTTGCCGGAATATTGTTTTTTTCGAAAAGTCGCCAAAGGAACCATTCAATGACTTTTAACAAACAGATGTAGGTACTTTCAATGTACAGGGTTTTATCTGAGAACCTATCATAGGAAAGTCTGGTGCACTTCTCAATTGTCCAAAATGATTAAAGTGGTCACTTATATTATATCCATTTTGCTGTGAACTCATCAAAGGACAAATGAATGAAGCCTTGGATGGGTAATTAAGTGAAGAAATGAGGTTGTTGTAGGCCAGCAGGTGGGGCTAAATTCCAGTAGCAGAAAAATTCTGAACTGTCTGTGAAAATGAATAAGATTTGTCTGTACTTTAATTTATTATATAACTATTGGCAGTGTTCACTCTAGAAATAAAAAGGGGCACGGCACTATTGGCAGGAAAAGGGCACTTTCAAAAAAGTTTGGGACGGGCGAATCCATCCGTTAACACACCAGGATGCCCTTTGCCAACTAATAGGATGCCCTTTGCTTGACATTACCGCATATTCATAGCGAATGAGCAACTAGCGTAGTTAAAAAGAAGTTTTTTTTCTCCTGTCTTAATTAATTTAATTCCAATTTACACTTAAAACCTTAAGATCAATGCCTCTTTTTAAAAACAGCTAGAGGAGCAAAGACGTTTGTGCTTGATAAAAAAAAGCTAGGGTGCAAGAACACGTATTTGACTAAAAAGGGAAAAAGGGCGGAATTTTTTCAAAAGTGGGCAGCATTTTCCCCAAACAGGCATGAGGGCTCTATCAAGATTTAAAAAGGGCGGGCCGCCCTTCAAAAAACGGTGAACACTGCTATTGGTATACCTATCATGAGTAAGTATAACAGCAACGATTAAAGAGAGAATCTCAGCAGTAGTATAACTTTGTTATTCACTTTTTTTTCATGCACTGCTTAATCATTGCTCGATTATAAGTATTCATCACTTAAATAATAAAGTACCAATTATTTAAATATTTAACACACTTTATGAACAAACTCATACCCATTTATTAAATAGTTTCAGCATTTAAAGCAAAATCTATTTATATTAAAAAAAATTCCTTAGGAAAAGAATGCAAATTAAAATTTTATTTCATTGTTAAAATTTATAAATGAAGCAAAATAAAGATTATTTTCTAATTTTCTTTGGAAAATTAAAATTGGAATTATAACTTTAAAGTATGGTAACATAATTAAATTGCTGAGTTCATACAGGAAATTAAAAAGGGAAGGGTACAAAAAGAAAGCATTTCTCTTTTATCTGCTAGTACTTTAATATGTAAGTATCAAAATGATAAAAATTAACTGCTAACGCAATTTAAATTATTATTTATTATGGTTTTAGACATTTATATAAGTTTCATGACATGTAAGTCTGATAAATCATGTTTTAATTTTCATTGAAAAACAGCATACCTAATGAATGAAATCTAATGCAAATTGTCAAACTAACTAAATGTAAACTAATGCTTAAACTGCCATTTTACATGTCAAAGAATCATGACAAAAAATAAAATATTTTGTAGTATAAGTTTATTTTAAAATATTAGAATTAACACAATATCTTCAGGAATTTTAAAATATTCCAATTTATAAAGATGGAGAAATTAACAAAGTCTGATTTTTGACAAACTTGGTAGGGTCAGGTGGGGTAAAGTGGTCATAAAAATAGACATTATTATCTTTGTAGGAATACATTATTATTTTATATTTTATTTTACATTGTTCTAGAGTACATTAGAATAATAAACTTTAAAAATATTTTTTAAGTTAAAACCTTTGAATGTCATCTCTTTTTGTTTGTCATGTTTTTATGACCACTTTACCCTATGGTGTGGGGTAAAGTGGTCATATTAAAGGAATATGACATAAAAAGAAAATTATAAGTAATTATTTAAAAGTATGTTGTACAACTTCTCTATTTGTGAACTATTATTTTGCCTGATTAAATTATAAATTTATAATGTTCTCTATAGTAAAAAGTTTATTTTAATAACATCCGACTCTCTGAGTTTGTCAATGTCGTTATATTCTGGAAATGTGGCCAATTTAGGATTTTTCAAGATATTTAATGGAAAGTCCCATTAATTCCTAACTTAATCTTGTCCAATAAGCTGTTTGATTGATTTCTTCCTTTCATATTTTGCTAACATCCAACATCCCACAAATATGGTTTGTCAAATTTGTATATCTGTGGCGGTCACAAATTGGCTCAAGGAACTTGTTGACTTGGGATAATTTTCTGATTTTTTAAGTTTTTTGATTTTTGTTTGGCATTCCTTGTTCTTTTTGTAACATAGTGCAACTGTTTCTTCTGTTTTCATCTTTAGTTATGTATATCCATTGTATGTACAATTGAGAGACTGGTTGTCAGTATATCTCCTATTAAGTCCTTCAGTGGATATACAATTGCTGTATTAGTTATATTTGATACTTCTGTACTCTCAAAATTGAAATTGCATATACCAGATGTTGACGGTTCTGAATTGTGATGAACATCTATTTGTTGATCTGGTGAAGTCAATGGCTGATTCTGTTATTTCGGTAAGAACACGGTTATGTTTGGTCAATTCGTTTGTTCACAAATTCTGAGGTAATCAGGTCCTGGTGGTCTTATCTCCAAATAAACTTCCTCTGCTATTAGGATATTTAAGATACATTTGGATTAAATTTGATATATAAAAACGATCGAATGGATGTCCAACGTGGACAATGAATCTGAAGCTTTTAACGATGCAAGATTCTTCTTCTCGAACGTTAGCCATGATTCTTGTTCAGGACCTTTATGCCTGGGCTTGTTTATGACCCATCTTCTTAAAGACTGGTATGAAACATCAAATTCCTAAGCTACAGCATAAATGGACTTGCCCTTTTCAACCTGCATAGCTAATTAGCCTTGCCAGCATAGCTCTAATTGTAGACTAGCATCAGAGTAATTTGGTACAATCTCCCATCTTTCCTAGGCATGTTTATTCGGTAAAAAGAAGGGAAAAAACTGATTAAGACAAGAAAAATGATTTTATTGTGCAAGTTTATCTAAATTTTAATCACTGAATATTTGGCCTTAATAAAGTCATTCCAAAGCATGTAAAAATTAAGCCTAATGCTGTTTACTTTATCCACTGTTTTAAACTATGATAAACTAATATACATTATTATGCTAAATTAAAATTTATTAATTATTAGGCCTAAATTCGTTGGTACCATGAATAAGTTAAGCATAATCCTATAACCACTTTACCCCATGTTACTAATAACACTATAAAATAAAAAACATAATAAACACAACTTACCTATGTAAACGTGTTCTTGAGATACGTTTGAAGCCTCCTGCACAGCTAATCTCTTAAAATGTTGATGAAACAAAATGTAGGAGCGAAGTTTATAAGAGAGTCAAAAGATCATACTGAAACGTACAAAAACAGAATGGCTATTTATTGGCATTCAATTTGTTACTAAAAATATAATTTTGAGTGAAAAACTGTGCTCCTCATTACTGACAACTAAAACAAAAATATATTAAATCTTTACGATAATAATAAAAAATAAAGACGAAAACTACAAAATTTATTAGAGTATGACCACTTTACCCCACCTGACTCTATAACTAATTGGTTCGCAATAGTAAAAAAAAATTATAAAATTAAATAGAAACTAAAAAAAAATGCCTTTCAAAACGAGAAAACTGGTTTTAAACATGTAGTAAGACAAGTTTTTGTTGAAAATCGGAAAAGCCACCAGGCTAAAACGCCGATTTCAGGTAAAATCGGCAACTGTGGTTAGCTGATAATAAACAAATTCCTTATAAACCCAGTAAAAAAAATTAAGAAAACCATGTCATAGCTAGACAAAAATTAATAAATCTGCAAAAGAAATGCATTTTTATTCACTAAAATCGGAGTAATTGCGGCGTCAAATTGCCGATTTTTGAAAAACTTTCATCATTGCTCTTGACTATCAAATAAAGATAAGATAAGAATAAGTAAAGGGAAAAAAATATGGGCTATTAAAGCAAAAAATTGTGCTCTAAATCCAAAAGAGAAAAAAATTATCGCCAAAGTTGGAAATCTGCCGTAGAAGGTCTCTAAATGCAAATTCCCTTCTCAAAGAAGGTTCTGTTAATTATTTTCTAGTAATGGATCTTCTCAAAGAATAGGTACTGAAATATACCATGTAGTTGACAAAATAGAATCGACAACAAAGAAACGTCTGCGGAGATTTGTTCAAACACGTGTTACTTATCGCACATAGCGATTGCGGCTTTCTATTATCGGGACTTCTCCCCCACTCTCTGACTTTCTTAAATGTGAGAAAAGTAATTATCTAACCTAAAATGAATCTGCAGGAAATGGTCTAACTAGTGCAGACATAAAAAAAATTTCATATGATAGACTTCTGAAAAAAATTGTCTTCAGACCTTTGAAAAAATCTGCGACGCACGTCGCCGCGTTTCTGCTTCCCGGTCCAGCCGAATAGTTAGAGTAAGTTATGTTAGTTATAAAGTTTATTGCTATTCAGTTTCGGGGTACTATATATCGGCTCATTATATTTGGCGACAAGATTTCTTCAAGATGTAGGAGAGTAGCGAGCCAAATGCTCTTAGGCCTAAACGTCTGATTATGTCAATTTAAATAAAGTAATAAAACAATCCAAATCTGAAAGATAGTGATATTTTAAACAGACCAGTGGCCTTTCTGAAAGCCAAACAGTCAGGTAGTGGAATATTGCTGCTATAGGGTCTTTCTTTCGGGATATATCCTTAACCGACTCCAATAGCCATTTGTGTATGTCGTGGTGTTAAATATACCATTTAGTTATAAAAATGCAATTTTTTTTATAGGAAAGTTGATTTTTTTTTTTAGCTTTTTAACATTTTTACGACCAAGAATATTTCTAAATTGTTGAGTGGGTACTTTTCGGTTCAGCAGCCACAATTCTCACTAGGCAAAATGTTTTTGCGTTGTGATTGTTTGTTTTCCATCTTATCTGTACATGGTGGTCGCAGCACAGCAGAACTACATAATGGGCTATCGATAATGGTTTTTAGGAAAGATGGTTGGTTGACTTAACATCATAGGAGAGCTGCACAGTGTGCTATTGGCGACAGTTCGAAGCCAATCTCGAAGGAAAGACATGGAAAAAAGCCTCTTTTTTTTTCAAACGATGGATAAATGACGAGAACAGTATCTGAGCATGATCAAAATTACGAGGCGATGTTCCTGAGTTTTTCCTTTGAACCTTCCCCACTATCCCATTATGTAGTTCTAGCGTAATTTTATTTCAACAACCGACCCGGCTTTAGTGTAACTATTCCCTCAACTACTGAGATGTATCCCAACCCAATTTGTTGCTCTTGGCTAATATTATTTAAACTAATCAAGAATTATTTCTAATTATTAATTTTCGAATAATCTTGTATTAAATCAAAATTGACCATTTGTGCTAAATCAAAACAGCTCTTTGTTCTAAGTCGAAAAAAAAAATCAGCTATTTGATAAAGTAAAACAGCATTCTTTTTTCTCCAACAAAATTCCATCTGACCATAATTCAAAATTATGAGGCAGTGTTCTCAGGTCTGCCCTTTGGGACCATACCAATAGCTCATTCTGTAGCTCTAGTACTTGAAGAGTGCTGGTTCTGTAATCGGCGATTTGTTAAGTGAATCATATTGAACATCTTTTAGATGTTTGAAGAATATAAAGTGGAAGGTTAATAACATTGTCCAATTTTTGTGCTCTTGGCATTATTGGAAGTTAATCGCAAAAGAACGTTTGATTCTTAAAGCTAGCGATCATGTACGACCGCTGTGGTCGTGAAACTGTTAATCACTATTAAGCAATTAATTGATCCCCAGGTTCTTCTCCCTGCTCGGTTCCGTCTTTGGTTTCGTTGCCTCTGACATCACCAGCAAAGTCTCCATCCTGGACGCCTACCGCAAGTCCAACGACCGCTACGGCACCATCCAGTCCATGGTGGACCACGAGATCTCCAACTCCATCACCGCGGACCACCACCACCCTTCCGGGTGCCGGACCCTCCTGCGCCTCCACCGCTCCCTGGAGTTCATCATGGCGTTCATGCAGGACTTTGGGTCCGCGGACCCTGGTGCGAAGAGCTCGGCCATAGCGCAGAAGTGCTACAGGGACACACTCGCGAGGCACCACCCGTGGCTGGTGCAGAAGGGAGCGAGCTTTGCGATGTACACGCTGCCCGCCAAGCGCCAGTTCATCGAGAAAGTGAGGGGCGAGCCGTGTGATGATGAGGGGGTGACGTACTACGGGAGGCTGATGGGGGACATTGCGGTTGCGTCCAAGAGGGTGTATGACGAGACGCAGAAGTTGTACGAAGCGAATGGGTTGTTGGAGTTGCCTTGACGTGCGGTTGGTTAGGTCCATTGATTGTTGTTTTGTTCAGAGGATCCTCAATGGCATTTGCATACATGATTACTGTCCTACTACGACTAGATTCTGTTGTGTTGCAGATGCCGTAGAAATGCACGATTTTGATCTATTCCAAGGGGGATGGAATAAAGAAGATTCGAGATGGGTACAAGTCAAGTTGACTGATATTAGAAAACCATGTCTAAACTACCCTATTAAAAACCATATCAACCTTGGGCTTTCTCCCGATGGGCGCACAGCATATCTATTCTGATTTTAGTTTAATAAAACAACAAAATATGTGAATACAAAAAATTTAATAGAAGCTTAAAATTCGGTCCTTGTACTTTCACTAGACAATAAAAAAAGTTTACGTAAAAATGTTAACTTCTGTATATAGAATTCATTTCTACGCTACAAATTCATTTATACAGAAACGTGTTTTGTCATTGAGGGTCCTCTGGATATTTTTATTGCAAGAAAGTAGAGCATGTTAAGTTTTTTTATTAAAAGTGTGTCTTATATTTTAAGTATGTTATAATATTGATAGTTAGGGTAAAAATTTTAAAAATGTTACGTTTACTATGAATATATGATTGCATGTTCCCTTCTATTTATAACTCATTGTGATTGAATGTAATGTTTAATTAAAGTTTGCAAGCCTACTTATGTTATTGTATACTATACATATTTCAGTTTTATTTTGATTGCTTGAAACACCATTGCGCTGCAAGACTCGTATATCATTGTATGTACTTCACTTTTTTATGCCTTTTCTATAAAGTATATTTGGCGACTTTGTATATTCTTCTTTTAATATACATGGATTTTTTTTTAACATGATTCATATGTGGACATATTTTTGAGGTCTAGAATAAAGTTTGGCCCTATTGTTAATGCTTAGCAATTTTTTTTAGAAAGATGTTGTGAATTCACAATGATAGAGAAAAATAAACTAGCAAAAGGAAGTTTTATGAATGCTACTTTTGATTTGCAATATTTTTTTCATGTGTTGAAGTTATAAATATTTTACATTTTCTATTCATTTGTTTAAGTCCTATTGAATGTTATCCCATGCGTTTTCTAACTTGCAATGTTTCATTTTTGAAGATATATAAAATATATATATTCTACATTCCTACAGATGTAATTTTATGTTACCTTTTCTTGTGATCAAATGTACTCTTATAAAGCTCATATTTTCTAATCTTTTTGATGCACTCAGTTTTATATTTTTTTATTATGGCATTCCAACTTCAACTATCTTTACTATCACTTATTTCTGTTTATCAATGTTATCAATATATATATATCACAAACTGTTTTTTTTTAAAGATTAACTCTTTGCACTTGTTATTTTCACAGAACAGTTACTCTCATACCTGTTTTTTATTTTTAAGTTATCTTTGGTGATCCTAGATTACTAAAACAATAACCTGTTTTGTAGCAGTAATAAAATTGGCTAAAACAAAAGAAAGGTTTTTTTTTTTATAAAAATCGGAAACTTATTGTTATCGTTCATTTTGAAGAGTAGAGAACAAAATAACAGGTCGTTATTTTGTTGACTCAAAGGTGACACTAGCATGCAAAAGGGTTATTCTGCATATATGTATATTTGAAAATGCTGTATTTATTTCAAGATAAGAATTGTGCGCCATTTCGTATGTAGGAATGTATAATTAATATAGACATTTATTGTGTTAACCTTCCATTTGTATGCTGGAAGTAGAACTCTATATTTTTGACCAAATTCGTTAGTAAATATCGATGCTTCATTTAAACCAATGTGATTACAAATACTTTATTTTTCTATGTATTGTAAAGCTATCTATGCATTGAAATAAATACATTGAATTGTAGTTTTTCAGTATACTCCATTTAGGCCATAGGCGTAGGAAGTAGGGGGGCTGGGGGTGCTCGAGCCCCCCCAGGAATTATTTTGAAGGGGCTCAGCCCCCCCCCCCCCTAATATTATACTATTTTTTTTTAAATACTTAAAAAACAAATTGTAGAAATAGAGAATTCCTACAAAGAGGCATTCGAAAGGAAGCGTCCCTTATTTATTCTAAACGTGCTTTAAAGTGGGGGGAATTTGCTTTGAAAGCTACAACGCTAAAGCTTTAAAGAGTAATTTTAAGAATAACGTAAAAAATACGCTTTTAAATAAAAAAATATTATTTGTGGACATTTCATAAATTATAATTGTATATCCCGTAATTTATTCCCTTTCAAATAATAAACCATCAGATTCATGCACTATTTTCTAAACTGCTTATATAGTTGAAATTTCTTCTTTTAGAAAATTAAGATTTTGTTAAAGAAAGTTAAATAGAGACGAATTCCTCAAATCTGAAAAAATTCATATTTTAGCGTACAATACGGACATTTGAAATTACTATTAACCTTTTCCTGGTTACCTTATGTTCTAAAGCTGTCCAAACAAAAACAGATACAAGTTAAAACATTTAACAAGTTAAACACTTGTTTGTAAAAATTTAAAACATTGATTGTTTTTTAATTGTTTAATAGCTCGCAACTCAGTACTATTTTATATTGTATAACAATTTATTAAAAAAAAAATTCAGCCCCCCCTGAAAAAAAGAAGTTCCTACGCCACTGATTTAGGCTTATTATATCAAGACATCTAACTTTCGACAAAACACATAGCGAACGGATTTCGTCACTGTATTCCCGAGAAGCCAGCGGGTGGACCAGTGGCAGAGTACTGGACATACAACAACAGAATTGTAGCTTCGAATCTGAAGCGAAATACTCGTAATTTTAGGTTTGCCAGTATCATTCCTCGCTGTTCGCACACACAAAAAAGAAAAGTTAAGGGGGTCCGATACCCAAAATTCGCAAAAAAAGTCATTTTTTTTTTATATTTAAAAAATAATATTCAAACTTATCTTAATAACTCACAAAAAACTGCTTCAAAAAATTCCTATTACTTTTTTAGTTATGAATGTTTTAATGATGTGTTCCTATAACATAGTTGTATCATATGTAAACTTTAAAAGCAAATATCTCTGTTCGTGGTTTTGAAATTTAATGAACACTAAAAATGCTAAGGCTTTTTTACTATTATACTTAAAATCATAATTTTTGTGTGTGTATAGCAAGATAAATATATTTTAAATAGATGTATGCATTCAGATTTCCTATTTTTACCATAATTTGTTTTTTAAAACCACTTAAAATGGAATTTTATTTTTTTTCGTCAATTTTTTTTCCAAAATTTCTAATATATTTTATTTTTTTAAAGTGATGTATCTGAATCAAAATTTGAATGCATACATCTATTTAGATATTATTCAAGATTTTAAATAAAAAAAATTGCTTCAAAATATTGAAAAACAAAAAAGGAGTAGGAATTTTAAAATTGTTAAAAAATTTACTAAAATTTTAATTTAAAAATAAATGTGCAATTTAAAAAAAAAATTGAGCGTCTTAAAATGGTTTTTTATGCATATTTATAAAGAGAAAAAAAATTGGATTGTACAAGTATAAAAATAAAGAAAAAAATGTCGAAGGTATCGGACCCCCTTAAGTTTGTCGTGGTCCAAACGTTCTCTCATCTACGTCATGTACGTGGAGTGCCTGCTCAGGTAGTGTCTTCACCATGACCATGGCTCAAAATTACGAAACGGTTCTTGGGTCTTTCCTTCGATATAGATTAGGGATGAACCGGATAGTGTTTTTTCCGGATATCCGAACTGGATTTTGCCGGATATTCGTCAGCTTCTCTTTTATGAAAATATCTTCACTACACACTAGAAAAAACGGAAATCGGCCAAAAATGACAATTTTTTTTTTCTTCTATAATATTCCCCAATTCATTATCTTTTAGATGATACCAAGATTGAAAAAATATTCCAAAAACTATTATTTATAAAGGGGTTATTCTAGGATATCGCTTGAAATAGGCGTATGTTTTGTAAACTTTACATTTAATTTCTGAAGAGTTGTATTTTTGCCTTATGTCCCTTCATGCCTAACATAACTCAAGTTTGCTTAGACTTTTGACAAAATTATTTTTTAACTCTACTTTATATTAGTTGTGAGATATTATAACCCTCCATCATAACAATTCGTTAAAAAATGAATTTTCGAAAGAAATTCGAAATTGAAAATTTGAAGAAAAGAAGGTCTCGAGGTAAAAACAAAACTTTAAATGCTATAAACATTTTGGAGGTTCATAACAGAAAGATACTGCGAGTAATTTTCAACAAAAATTATGCTTCTATATTAATTACAACCTGCATAAGTTAAAAAAAAAATGCTAATTCGCCTACAAAACGTTAATTAGCATTTGACTTTATGTTTTTTTTATAATTAATCATGATTTTTAAAGTGGTTTCATACATGAAAAAACGAGTTTTAAATTTATAAATTAAAAAATAAATTTCAAGTATTTATGTACAACTTAAAAGTTCTTTAATAAACTGTTCATATTTATACTGATTTAGAAACGGCCAGAGATGTAAGGTACGATGCGTTTGAAAATGTAATTTTGAAATATTTCCAAATTGCTGATCTAAATTGCGCATTATATAAATGCTAAAAATAGCTTTTACTAGACTAAAGAATAAAACAATTTATAATATACAACGGAGAGAGATGTAGCTATGCACCCTACACACCACCCATGTGAATTAGAAGATACTCCAAAATATCTATAGTCCGAATGTCTGCAGCCTATCTTTCCTTACTATCTATTCTCTGTGACCCACCGTGTTTGAAACGCACTTGGTCAGATTTATCTAACAGATTTTTATATAAAGATATATATATATATAACTTTTCTGCAGTGAAAACAAACCTATAGATTCGAAATTTTGCTTATCCGTCAGTTAACTCGATCTTTCTGCATTTCCTCTGTTTGTAAATTTATTTGTTACGCAATTACGATCAAACATAATATTCGATTTTCTTTAAATGTCGCATGAATGTTCTTTGAAGTCATTAAGAACAACGTATATGTTTTTTTTAATAGATTTTTTTTTTCGGTTGCGAGGTCTATTGTTCCCAAGAACTGCGATAAGTAACAAAAATAATTTAAGTTAATTATATTTAGTGTCAAAAATAATATTTGATACCTGAATTGCATTTTGCACTATTAAAAATGACGGTCCTCGCTTTATCTAACTTCTATTTTAGTGGTCCGTAGCGACGGCGACGTTAAGGTTGGGAACCACTGATTTAAGCGAACTTTCAATCTTTCAGATATAAACTCGCTTATGTGGAAACATTCACACCCTGCATTCGTCCTTGTGGTTATAAAAATCTCTTCTCGAATTCCCTTCTCCTCCTAAAAAATGTCAACGATGTCATTAAATGATAAAGTGGCTGCCAATTTCTGGTATTTATTGCCAATTTTGGCTGTGATAATTGGCTCCGATACCGCTATTAACGCGTCCATATCGGATGCCGGATAGGGCCATAAAGCATTTACGATCTTGTAACGTCTAGTGACCGAAAGAGATTACTGGGATATCGGTTTTATGGAAGGTGCTAAGTTTTAATCTTTGGTTTAAATGGTGGTCGCGACAACTTAAAAAAAAAAGGTATTCCTAATTTTTTCAGAAAATTTTATGTTGCTTATTTTAAATATATTAGCTTTATGTACTTTTTTTTCAACTCGAATGATTAGGTATTGTACAGATATAAATTTGGCATCTTTGTGTCTATAAAATATTTTTGTTTTCTGTATATTTATATGTATTTTTGTTTGAACCAGAAGGCCGGTAGGTAGTTTAAGTGGTAGAGCAAACTCATACCCGGTCGGTTAATTAACGTCGCACTAGAGCTGTACAGTAGGCTATTGGCGATGGTTCGGGATATATCTGGAAGGAAAGAACCGGGACACTGCCTCGTGCTCAGACACAGCCACACTCCCTATTTATTATTATTTACTGTTTGTAACATTGGCATTCACATGCTTGTTACTTTACCATACTAATACGAGTTGTGTGAACTATACTGACACCGAAATGTGCGCGCAAAAATGCTTTTATTACGTAGATTTAATTTATATATATATACAAAGAAGATTGTATATGAGTTTGTTTTTTATACAAATCTACAGTTTTATTTCGAGCTTAATAATCAAATTTCGCACATTTGACATTCAGAACAAGAGTAAGGTTATTGTCTACATTAGATTTCGAAAATATACCTCCTTCCCACCCCATAAAGCAGACATGACATTTTAGTAAAACCGCCAGATGGCACCACCACGGTGGAGAAATCGGTCAACACTGTGTCAATCCCGGGCAATCCAGGATTTTTCAGCTAAGGTATTATATAAATAAAATACGACAACTGCTCAAAATCACACAAAATAAATAGGTATAAGTATAGAAGACCTTAAAACATGTTCCTGTGCATTTTGTAAAGCCTTTCGCCTCAAGAAAGGTTGGCTACAAATCACCTTTGAAATTGATGGCGCTGTCAAAAGGTCGTTTAAATAAGGGGCTCGTCCATTACTCACGAGGAAAGGTGTCGGCTAAACGGGGAAAGGGAAAAAAGGAAATAAATCCAATTTTCACCTTCAACATGCCTCATTCATCATCAATGTTTGGATATTTACACGACACGTTTACCTTTGCTATTTGCATAAAGTTAAAAATCACTTCGATAAGTTAGGGAAAAATGGGGAAAAACAAGTGTTTTTAAAATTTTCGATTTCCCTGTGTAGGAAAATGGTTGAAATGACGTTTGTTTTATGAAGATGTTCACTTAATCGTTGAGAGCGCAATCGCTTAATTTTATTTAGTTCTGAGGTGTAAGGTAGATTGTTAGCATTTATTAAACTAATTGTTTTCTTCTGCTTTCACTGTCCTTTCTTTTCTAAATTGTGAAAAACTGTATTAACTCAAACCCAAAGAAATGTGAGTCTTTTGCTACAACGAATATATTTTATTCCACAAACAATGAGCACAAAGTTACCTCCATTTTTGGCACAAAGTTACTTCATAATTTGGCGAAAAATTACCCCAATAAACATATTTCCATGCACTATAAAACTCTTAGAATAATTAAATTTAAATTCATCCTCGCTACGCATAAGTAAATACTTGACAACATATAGAACTGTCACTTATAGGCTCCGGATTTGTCGGTCAGTCTAATTCTGACCACGTTTAAAGAATTTTACTTATATCAACAGATAAATAAGAGACAATCTCATTAGAAACTTTAGTGAAACGATCAAGAGACAAGATCATTTTTTTTACTCGTACAAGGTAACTTAAGCATAAAATAGCTTCCAATATAAGTATCCTTCTATTGAAATGAAAAAAAAAACTTCTGCTATTCCCCCAAAATTCTAAACAATACTCCCTGAATTTCATAATGATCTGATTGTTACGTTTTAAGATGCGAATTAAAATTAGCAAGAAGAATGACGGCAGGTTTTGTCAAAAGCTGCAGTAGTTTTTAACGTAACTAAACCCGATTTGTGGTTTGGTTAATTAACGTCGCACTAGAGCTGCACAGTGGGCTATTGGCGACGGTTCGGGGCCAATCTCGAAGGAAAGACCCCGGAACGATGCCTCGTATTTTTGAACCATGGTCAGATGACGAGGAAACACCCGAACTGGCATCCAACGCCTTCAATAGACGTCGGGACTTTGTACCCCGATCAGATGTATCGTGCACCAGTCCCGTATACACGCCGTTATTTTTTGTGGATGGTCTGGACGACATTCTAGTATTTTTGTAGCGAAGTTGGCAACCCTCCGATCGCAATATCACTACTTTTTACTATTCTTTAGTCTAGTCCATCGCAAGGTTTTGAACCGGGGACCCTTGATTTCCCAGCTGACGCCTAATCCACTCGGCCACGGAGGCCTCGAAACCCGATTTGTGAAAGATATCTCTTTCGTCGAAAATCGCAAGATAATAAAATAAACTCATTTTGTTCGTTGATCATTTTTAGGGTTCCAAACCAGGGGCGGATTCAGGATTTCATCTCGGAGGGTGAAGGGCGGCCATTCTATATGGACGTGATAAACGCATGCGAGATTTTGAATGTAGCACTGCGATTAGTCGATACAAACCACGTGATTTATATGCTCCAATCACAGATCTATCTGCAAAAGCTCGCAAAAGACTCATCCGTATAGAATGTGCCTAACAAACCAAAAATCCGCCATATTTCTTGCGTTCAGGTTAATGAGCAAAATGGTTTCGTTTTTGCTGAAAAAGAATTATTCCAGAAAAATGTAAAGGATACTTCTATATAATGACACGGATATTTTTTTTAACACTGAGTTATTCCGTGTTGAAATAGTCTCTTTTACGAAACTTCCGCAGATTCATCCCCACTGAAAGTCAAGCAAGTCGATGTTTCAAAAGAGCAAAATCCTCTTCCCGAGCGGCACGCTTCGTCATGAGGTTTCATTTCCTATTTCGTTTCAACTTTGTTTATCCCTTAAACAAACCGAAAGGGTCTCCATCCATACCGTCGGACAGCGAGACAGTTTCAAGGGAAGTGCAAACAGGATTGCCTTCAGGAAAATCTAATCCCGAAAAGATTTTTGACGTTTTATAAAGGTGCCAAGTCGGTTTTGTTTCCGCAACTTTTGGCTCCTTGTTTGCGGATGAAATTGCTTCCCATTTGAAGGAAAACTGTAGATAAACAGTATGGGGATTGGCAGACAGTGAATATTTGCATCTCAAATTCGTCTTATAATAAATTAAATATACAGTTTCATTGAAGCCATTTTCCTTTTTAACGTTTGTGTAATGAACGATAACGATATTTAACTCTTTGAGAAAAATATCTAAAATATAAAATAAAAAAATATTCTTGCAAAATATCTAAACTTCAAGTTTATTTTTATTGCAGTAGAGTTTCGTTTATTTTTCAATATATATATATATATATATATATATATAAATAAAAAGCTAATGTATAATTTTAATATGGGGTAGGGAGAAAATAAAACCAAACATAATAATCAGTAAGTTTTGAGGTTAGTTCGATTTATCGTGTTTCTTTTAAAAATTTCAATATAATGACACATATTTATAACTTAAAATGTTCATACATTTGCAAACAATTTTTGCAGGATTTACATTGGGTATATGTAAATTACATGTTCCACGATGCTAAGCTGTTCCATGATATTATGCGTTCTGCACTCGAATTTCAGCACGATTCATCTCTTTTTATTGTTAACATAACACTGATGAAAATAACTGAATAAATTACTCATAAAACAGGAATACTTTCCATATACTTGCATACACTTGCGAAAATCATGTCATTTTCATAAACTAATTCTTTGAGTCGAGTATTCAATGAAATTGTTTTATTATATACATATTATAAATGGATGTTGAACCTTCGAGCATGTAGAGTATTCGAGCATAGTAGAGAAAACATAATATTATAATCTCGCTAACATCAAAGTGAGGCCAACATGTATAGCCTCAGACACGTGGTTAATTACATCATTTCATTCATAAATTTTCACTTTTACACATTTCCCAATTCATCAGCCAATGGCGAGTATTTTTTAATTCATAATTTTGAAAATAAGTCACGTGTTTGAGGCCATTCGGTCTGAGATGTTGGTTTCACGATTATGACGTGATATTCGCTCTACTACAGTCCATTCACGCTCGAAGTGTTGAACTGACACATTTCTCTAATGTAATAAAGCAGCTGGAGTTGTCGTCAAATTCAGTCTATTTTTCCTATTCCATTTTTTGACTGGCAACTGAAAAAGTTTTGATCTACGATTTCGAATATTTAAACTCTATACTTTTAAACAATAGAGTGTGAATGTTATTTAAAAGTGTACTGTCGCACGATAAATTTTCTCCCTTAACCAGAAAAAACCCATCCTTACGTGTAAAACTTAACAAAGCACTTAAAGTTTAATTCGTGTAATATTCTGTCTATCGGCAACATATTTGAGTGTCTTTAACCCTCTTTGCCCTTAAAGAACTTATTTGGCATTTACGTTCTTTTTATGGAACAGTTATATCCTGTTCTTTTTAAAAGTACTTTTAGTGTGTGCTTTTCACGTTTAGGCTGTATAATTATAAAAATAAAAAAAGTTATGCGTAAGAAGCTGAATATTAATCTCAGAAACATATATTAAGTGGTTTATGACGTTTGTCAAACGTTTTAAAAAAACAGTGGTTGTGTTGGAAAGGCACGTTGTCAAAACTCCCACGCAAGCGGCGTCCAATCAAATGGCCAGAGAAAACTACGCAATTAAGTTCTGATGACGCTGGAGCGTCGCCATCTTGTGAGAAAGAGACTATAGAACTATGCCATGCGGTGAACGAATAGGAAGTGCCAGTCTCGTAGGAGCACTTTCCTTGAATTGTAATATAAAATGTAAACTATCTTAAGTTTAATTAAATCTTAAATTAGATACATCTGAAGAGTTGGTTTCCTTGAATATGATTGCATTTTGATTGGATTAATGGTTATTTGGAGTGCCTGAAGGATAGCAGCAACCACCATAACTGAGGATAATAACGTCCTTGGATACACTTAAGGTTGTAAAGAATTTCAATCTGAAGAAAGTTTTAGAACACCCACCTACTTTTGGTGATTCTAGATGACAAAAATAATTTCTATTAAAGTGTGTGAGAGAATAACTGCTTAAGCAATAATTTGTCGTTCTCTTTCATTTTAAAGGACATAGGAAAAAAAACACGTCGTTATTTTGGTGATTTAAAGACGACACTCGAGAATAAAGGGTTTATGAAATATGCTAATATCCAACTAATGTCGTACTTTTAAATGGAGTTAGATAAAGAACAAGGTCACGAAAGAAAGGCTTGTTTTATGTTAAATAACACGCAGTTCTCGTTCAATTTAACCCTTTGCACTCCAAGAACTCTTTGCGTTTTCCGTTCTTTCTACGGAACAGTTATTCAACCTTATGTTCTTTTCACTAGAATTTGTTATTCGAATAGAAAAAAGAAACCTAATCTGTTGTGGATCTGCAAAAGATCGAGTTAAAAAAAATTATCGGATATTTTTTAAACACAAGATGTTCTCGTTTATTTTAAATAACAGGAAACCAAAAGAACGAGTCGTTATGTTGTCGCCTGAGCGGCGCCAACGGAGCGGAAAGGGTTAAAGAACAAGGAACAAAATAACAGGTCATTATTTTGAGAGTCTCCACTCGAGTTCAGAGGGTTAAATACTATGAAACCCTAAATTTTCCTAAACTATCATCCACTTTGTATATCATTTTTCCATATCCTGTTATCAAATATGAAGACTTAACTTTCTTAATGGGGGACGGCAAAAATTGTTTGAACTTCATGTGAAGAGGAATGCTGTTCCTATTTAGCGCGAGATTACCTTAAAAATGAACCCCGGCCCTGCAATTACTCGCGTCAGTAATTACTTTCCGACTTAATTACTCTGAAGGGAGGGGGGAGGGAAGCCAGAGTAATTGTTTTACTTTCCTGTCTGGGATGTGCGTTTACCGTGGAAAGTCATGTGTGTTGAGGTTAATCCAATTGTATTCATTAGCAGAAGGATGAAATTTCTTTTGTTTCTTAGAACTATATTTTTATTTCAACTTTTCGTTGACACTATGCAATAATGAATACTGAGTGTCACTAGGTTCGTGATGGGATTAAAAAAAATAATAGTTTTAAAAAGTATGTAGAAACAATTTACATTGAATAAGGTGGTCACAAATTGTTGGCTGTATCATATTTAGCTGTATGGGTATAATAAAGCATTAATTCCGTCCAACTACTTCGCTTATATTTTAAACAAGTCACTTAGCTTTAATAGCTAGTTAAAGCATAAAAAAAATAATGGCTTATTAATGTGTAGTTAAACAGCTAAACATGAATATGTGACCACTCAATATAAGCATCTGTCGCAAAAATTGCACCGCCAAAATTATTAATAACTCCAATATTAACTTTCTTTCCACAAAATGCATTTTTTTTTATTAAATACCCAAATCGTATCGCTAAAATTAGTAAAGAAACCAGGGGCATCCCGTGCTATTAGAAAAACTATAATTTTTTAACCAGTTGCTATCATAAACCCTTCTTGACAATCTGTTTATATAATTGGCAGTGTTTTTTTTTATGTCGAAAGACACGGTGACATAACAGTCTACATACGAAATTAATTATATAAACACCACCTAGATAAAAAAAAAATCCTCATTTAGAGAACCAGTAGTTAACTGATCTGTTTTGTTAATATTTATATTCCGTATGAAAACTTCAGTGATATTATTTGAAAACTGAAAATCCCCAAAACCGAGTGTGGTCGTAGAAGAAATTAGATAAACTATTACATCTGTCTCTGTCGACCTCCATCTACGCTTTACTCATGCAGTGTTTTATTTCTATATTTTGTAATCATTAGTGTCTAATTTTCCATCGAACAAGACAAAATTCATGTTAATCGTGCTATTTGCCACAAAGTTATAGTGTCAGAATGGATTACTCCAAAAACGTAACACGATGTTTTTTTACCTTGATAATCCATGCATTCGATTTTAAAGACTTTTCCCATCAAAAAAAGAAGAATTTACCCTCTGTTTTCATGTAATAATATTTTGTTTCAGTTACTTTTTTTCCGAACTCATCTCTTCTTACCAAGAAGTTTTTAACTTTTTCTCTACAATTTTTATTAATTGCAGCAGCTTTCCATCAAACCGTGGCCTACAAGAAAATAAAACAAACGATTAAGTTATCCTTTTTTATAAAAATGTAGAGAGTTCTTACATGAAACACTAATGCTTCCAACGGCAACAGAAGAATCAAAAATATTTTAATAAATTGTGGCAAATGAGCTGTGGAAATGACTGCAAGGTATTTTAATAAGAAGAGATTCCGAAATGTGTGGTTGCCAAGACAACCACATAGTTATTAAAGAGAAATGAGCATAAGGTTACATTAATTCTTACATTAAGTTAGGCTGTTTCAGTTCTGTTTTGCTTTCATTTACCGATTTCTTTTTTATTTTAGCCGAGGAGAGTATTTCCTTCTTTATTGAACCAGTGATATTCGGAAGATTACGTAATTGTGATTATAACCCTGTGTTTTTTTCAACTAAATAAAAGTCATTGAGGATGATTATTTTTAGTCCCGTTTATATGCAATAGTAGAACAACGAACACAACGTATATGAGTATTGACTAATTATAATTTAACGACAGAAACAAGCGCTGTAAAATTAAATGGTAGTTCGGTCATGATTAAATGGCTTCTATGACGTCACAATGTTTACATGATTTTCAGAAGCTGATTGGTCAACTAGTTTGTTGATGCGCTAATGCCAGATTTCAGGGTGTTATCCAACCCCACCAATTAATCGAAACTAGACATTCAATCTGCTTGAAACCCGCAAATTGTACAAATAACTAAACATTCAATTGTAGGAATGTATTGTTTTCTCCAAAGATTTCTTTGGTATTTAAGTTATTTTTACATAACAGTTATTTTGTTTCTGTTTCTTCCCCAAACCACTCCTAGACGACATTGATAACAACATTTTTGGTGTTAGCGAGAAAACTAGTTAATAAAATTACGACATTTAGAAACGTTGTTTACATTCGTATTGATACACAGGGAAACTAAATAACAAGTCGTTATTTCGTTATCTGAAAGGTAACAGTGGAATTGAAAGGTTTAACCCTTTGCACTCCGCGAACATCTTTGACATTGCGTTCTTTCCACGGAACAGTTATTCCTCATTCTGTTCTTTTACCCACAATATTGTATGCTCATAGAGGTGAGAAAATCGTAATATGTTTCGGGCCTGCAAGAGAACGAGTTGAAAAAAAAATCGATGTTTTTTAAACACAAGATCACGCCGTTCTCGTTTATTTTAAAGAACAGGGAACCAAAAGAACAAGTCGTTATGTTGGTGCCTGAGTGGCGACATCGGAGTGCAAAGGGTTAATATTTTCAATAACTAAAATAACTACACTGAATAAAATAGTCACGTTCAACATGGGCTAAACAGTTGAGGAAATTGGTAATGAATTATACATATAGAATGCTTTATATTGCTATTTAAATTTTTTAATATTACTAAAGAAATTTCACATTCTGGTTTGAGATACTGGTACTAATAGGCTAGTCAATGGTGTTCTTTAAAATAAAAATGAAGTTCTTAGCCTAGTCTTTAATCTAGATCTCTATTTTTTGCAGCGAATACGCACGCCATTAAAATGGCTATACTCATGAAAATGGCAGAAACTCGCTCGATACCGCGCTAACAACTTTGGAAAATAATCGACAATTTTGTAAAGCTTGTGATAATACGAGTTTGGCGATTTTCATGTTTTCTTTGAATTCGAAATCTGAATCCTGGCAGCCTTGAGTCGAATGCAATTAAAATAACCGCCGTGCAGTTGCTGAGTGAATTTTTAGACATTCTGTTGATTATCGCTGAGGAAAGTTCCAGGGCAATTATCGATCGTGTGCGGCTGGCCTTAAACCGTTTGTGAGAAATTATGGTGCGTATAAAATTGTGTGTAGTAGAAAGTAACAAGTTGTAGAAGATTTTATCATAAATCCCAAATATAACATTAAAGTTTAATTGCAAAACTCAAAAACAAGCTAAAGCGCAGTTTAATACGAACAAAGAGCATAAACTTATTCACAAGTGAGAAGATATCTAGAACTTACCGAATACGCAAGAAGCAGCAGGCCGATCAGGCGCGAGTATTCAACAAAATTTTACGGTACAGTACCACTGTGTATACCCGATTTTTTTTAATTAGAAACCTACTAACATTTATATAGTTTTAATATTTAATTTTATTGTACATTAAATTCATTTTTATTATTTTAGTTGTGCACTACACATTCGTCTTTCAGGGTATCAGGAAGTATAATAAATTATTTTATCCCCAACTAGATCATCAATATTTAGACACTTCATTTTTATCAAAGCTAATAAGATAGTGCTATAAACTAGCTATAAATAACTAAAGTAATGAATATTTAAACCAACTAGTAAAGACCAAGATAAACTAGTTAATGACTAGCAGTCTAGAAAAAAATATGAAAACAAATGAAAAAATGGGAACAATTACTAAACTAGTAAAAACAAAACCATAAAACCAGTGAAAACAATAAATTGGTAAAAAAAAAAAAAATCCATAAACTCAAAAATTCAATAAACTAGTAATAAAACAAGCCTCCCAGTAAAATACTTAAACTAGAAAAATAATCCAATAAAAAAAAAAAACAATCGTGGAATTTATCTCCTTTTGCGAACAACACCAAAACGAGCCATTCCTCAATATCGATATATATCTTCGAAATGCGGATATTAAAGAAAATAAAAAATGGATATTTGTTCCAATATTAACTCCCCTCCCCCCTCCGCCATAAGCCATTTTGCAAGGGACCTGACTAAACCAGATAAAACTCAAGTGGTCCGCTGAGAAGAGAAAGTGTAATAAATATCAATCGAGCGTGGGGGCAGAACAAAAAACTCCTTTTTGATATTTGTCTCCAACAAAGACCCCCTTTTGATAACCGTAAGAGAAAGGGGGAATCTCGTCTCGGGATGTGAGGAAAAAGAACATGATGTTTATTTTCACCTGTTCTTTTAAGTAAAGGAGGAACAAGTTGTTATTTGTATTGTTAAACGATATAATGTTTATTTCAAACCTGTTCTTTGGTTATGTGCAAGGTGATTAGTTCGTACTTACTTCCTTAACTTTTAAACGCATTTAGCTATAATAAACTACTATGTGATATTCGATGAGACGGCTTACACCTCCTCCAAACGGCTAAGTCAAGAGTTAGAGGGCCTATCTCGAAAACTATACAAGATATATGAAAGTAGTCAACTACAAAGTTGCAGAGCAGCATCGATTTAGAACGAAGAGGAGCATGCTATAAATAGAACGCGTACAACGCATGTTTGCTTGTTCACAATATCATTACGAAACGCGCCATCGAGAAGGAACTCGTATCGCCTTACGTTTTCAGTAGGTATAAAACAGAGTTCCCTGGGTGTATTCCAAAAAAACATACAAACAAACAAACAAACATTATACTGTGTTCTATTTATAGCATTCATGTGCACTAGGTGTCTTTTTGTCCTAAATTGACGCTGCTCAAAAACGTGGTATATTTACTATTTTTATGTATTTCTTATGATTTTCGAGATAGGAACTATGGACTTCGCCACAAGAGGGCGCTCATTATTGACCATATAGTCACTTCACTATATCTAGATAAAACTTCGCACAGGGGATGAGATAATATGATTACAGCTGTTGGCTGTAGCTGTTACTATAGCTGTTGGCGTGAGAAAGAACTTTAGAGGGCACACTTATTTTGAATCGTAAATTTGTTGAGAATTTTATCCTTTTATCAGAAGTACTAACCCACACAACCACCTGTTTCTACTGCCGATAAACTTCTTTTGTAAGGCTCCCTTAACCCCCTGTTGTTTATTGAAATGTGTTTAGAACAGATTGTGTTTAGAACATCAATCTTTTTTTCAACTTGTTCTCTTGCAAAAACAAAACAAATTAAGATTTGTTTTCCCCCTTTATGAGTATAAAAAAAATCTGTGGAAAAGAACGTAAAGAGAGAGGAATAACTGTTCCATAGAAATAACATGAATCGCAAAGTGTTCTTGGAGTGCAAAGGGTTAAGAAAAGGCCATTTATTTAACTTTTTTTGTGGAGCGGGGACTAAAGAAACAGATAAAAATAGAAGAACTTCCGAAGAATACCAATAGAAAAAAAAAGAATTAATGATAATGATAATAATTAGTGGGGACGATATTTAATTCAATTTGAAACGTTTAAAATTTTAGCTTTAGTTTACACAGGATCTATCTCTTGAATTGTAAGCCACTCTTATATAAACAAAAGTCGCATGTGGCTGTGCCAGAGACCGGCCTGAAGTATTTGACTTGATACTTTATTTTGGCAGATTATAAAAATAGGAATTGGTTGCCAATGAAAACGTCGTCAAATGTCGAATATTTACCTAGTGTGTTTTACTTTATTTCATTGTTTTACGCGCATTGGTGGTTAATTTCCTATCGAATGCGATCAAATTTATGTCAATCGTGTTATTTTTCATTGATTTATAGTGTCAGAATCTTCGAGCATGGATCCTTCATAGTAGAGAAAACATATCTTTGTAATCTCGCTAACATCAAAGTAAGGCCAACATGTATGGCCTCAAACACGTGGTTAATTACGTCATTCCATTCATAAATTGTCATTGTTACACATTTCCCAATTCATCAGCCAATAGCGAGTATTTTTAATTCATAATTTTGAAAAGAAGTCACGTGTCTGAGGCTATTCGGTCTGAGATGTTGGTTTCACGATTATAACGTCATATTTGCTCTACTACAGTCCATTCATGCTCGAAGGTCAGAATAGATACCTCAAAAGCATATTTGGTGTTCCTACCCTGATCTCACACAAAGCTGATTATATAAGCGTTTCAGATAAAAATAACAACACCTCTAAAAATGAACGAGCTTACAAACGGTTCTTTAAACAAAAAAAAAGAACACATTCACGATTTAACAAGTATTTAAAAAGAACACAAAGAACGTCACATCTTTCAATGACTTCTCCCTTTGAACGCTCTTGAAGCGAAAACTAAGAGATAGTCACAGATCGAAAAGACTTGCCTCCTTTTGATGTCGGTTATTTGCAGTTGCGGCTGGGAATTGAGGTTGGATGCGGGAATTCAATTGAAATCGATGCTCAGTTTTTTGTGAATCCCCTCTTTTTTATTTTTTATTCGCGGCCGTTGTTTCGTGTGCGAAAGATAGATTCTATGGGTGTCCATTGAACATTGAATGAAACGAGCATTTGACTTTCTTCTTTCTTTTGTATAGCTTCTCTCATTTTTTAGATCAATACTTTGGGACTACGGAGTTTGGACTTGTCGATGGGCAAAAGAGATTTTTCTTATCCGGATGATTATTTTAAGGTAATTGATTATGTTTTTGTTGATAATGAAATAATGAAATGGAATGCATGGCGGCGATGAATCTAAGCAACCCAAACCATTACCTTAAAAGCTCAATTTTTTTTTTTTAAATAACTGACTTATATATTGAAATGAAGTCAGTTTTTTTTACTAGAATTATCTTTCAAATAAGGAGTATCATAATAAAAGCACCATTATATGCGTTTAGGGTGATCCATTACGACACTATCCCTCGGTGACAAATAACACGACTGATTAAGTTTTCTCCCATTTGATAGAAAATTAGACTTTAAAATTTTGAAAGAAAAAGACGTATGGAGCGTGCATGGGAACCCATGCTGTGAGACGGAACAGCTTATTTATCTTCCTTCTTCTGGTATTTAGAATAATTTCATTTTTATTTGAAACGTGAATTTTTTTAGTGTTAATAGAAAATGGTGGTATGCGTTTTATCTAACTTTTAATAGACGGACCATGGTCAACTAAAGGTTAGGAACCACTTGCCTGGAGGTAAGTGGGACGCGTCGACCAGGTAGTAGGTTTACCCAATCTTCTCCTCTGACATTTGTACTGAGGGGAAGGGGAGGGGGGATTGGAAAATCGCAATATTTCCCTTATTTTTAGAATCCACTCAAACCTGTTTTTGTGCGGTGGATAGGGACCGCATAAAAAAATAGAACAAAACTTCGAGTAGCTATAAAAAATAGTTTCCGCAACACAATTAATTTTTTATGCGGTGAATAGGGACCGCATAAAAAAGTCTCAACTCAGAACCTTACGAAATAACTAGGAAATGCTTTTTTAAACGAAATTAAGACACGAGGCTTGACAGCTACTTGGAATCTGGCCAAACCTTTTGGAATCTGATTTAGAAAATACACATGCGAACATTTTTAAATACTTCATTTACATATGTACTTATTTTACATATACAAAACTGTTGAAAACGTATAACCATTATCCTTCGTAGTTTACAATACGCTAACTTGGTTCAAAATCGCTTTCGTCACTTGAAGATACTACCTCGCCTTCGTATAGAGTTGACTTTTTTTCAGTTACCATGTAGTCAATGATCAGTTTTTGCGACGACTGTTGTTTCACTAGACGCTTGTATATGTTTAGGTAGCCAGATAATCAATTATGTTCCAATTTGATTGAAATTTTCATATACCGCACAAAAAAAAAATCGCACAAAAAAAGATCGCACAAAAACAGGTTTGAGTGTATTTTTCACTTCTGATTAACACTGTCAAAAATAGAACGTTCTAAAGCTGATATTTAAACCCGTGTAAGAACACGCATGGTAAGCATCGCGTATATAGAATCTTCCATCACCAATCTTCCTACGATCTTTTTGACACAGGAACGGGAAAGGTCGTAACGACTTCATGTATTCAAATTCTGAAGAAAAAAAAATCTCTCTCGTTGCGGATATTTCCGCGGCATAATCGCAAATCGATTCCTGAATTTGAAAGAACGGGAGATATTTTCGAAATTCAGATATCATCTTTTTTTTACGTGTTTTCCGCTCAGATCCTCCATAAAAATGCCCTTAGGTTTTTTTTTTCTTCTTCTTCCTCAGAATCGTTTGTTCAAATTTAGAAAATTGAAACTGGCAGCGATCGATGCGACCTTTCAATGAAGTTTCCACCGCGATCTTATTTGCTTTCGTTGCGCGCAAGGGACGCCATTTTGGTTGGCCCGTGAATGGCCGAATGGTGATATCATTGAACCACTGAACTCTAACTGTAACTGCTGGAAGGCTCAAACTTTGTTTCCTCTACGGGCGCGTTGAAACCAATTGAAAGCTGCCATACTGTGCCCCAACATTTTTTTAAAAATGATTTAGTAGTGTTTTTTATTACCAAAGCATTGTAGAAGTATTAAATATATATAAATATTATTTTTTTTTTCTTATAGAATTAATTTTTATATTGCCAAACAGCAAGGATAGTGAAGACCATATATATATATATATATATAAGGTGTGCTCGTACTCGCTCTGCCTGACGGAAGGCGGAGAGAGCAACTATTTGACGTCATAGTGACGCCTTCCTCGCCTACTGTGGGCGTGTCTAATGCTCTCGTTTGAACCAATGACAAGGCTGAACTAAATGCGCGTGCGTTGGTTGATGGTGCTGCCAGCTATTGCATTTTTCCATCATCCCAGCCTTTTCTTTGATTCTCATCCGTCAATTTACAGACAGATCCTTTGCAAATTATAAAGAATTCATTATTTTAAAATGCATATGTTATAATAATTAATCCGATATGTTCACCTAAATTTTTACAACCGAAGCTATCGCCGGTTGGATAAATTATTTGAAGTTACATTTAAACTTCAAATATTTTTTAACAAACGATTAGTGTAAATAAATATTTGTAATTTTATACATATATATATATATATAATTACAATCACATCGAAAAGAAATTTTGTATGCAAATGTTTTCTTATCAATATTTCGATTTCTGATGATTCTGTAAACAATTAAATTATTCTTATTAAAAATAAACATTTACTTGAGAAAATTACATTTGCGACTGGAAGTTTTAATTTGCATGTATCTGTACATTGATATAAAAATCAGTGAAGGATTAAAAAAAATCTTATAACAAAAACTTTCGGTTTCCCTAAAACTGGCAAAAGACATATTTAAATATTAGTCTTATGTTCTAAGAGCTTTACTTTCTTTAAATTCGATAGAATAATTTGAACAATGATATAAATTTATTCTCACTTACCCTTCTGATAATAATCCATATCGAAAAATGTTGTTGCACTTTGTTTAAATTTATAAAGTGCACATTTAAACCATAACAATGTGAAAGACAAAGTCAAGAACATAAAGTTTTTATGAATGAATGCTACGTGTTTGATAAACTATCGTTTGCAATTTAGATAATTTACAACATAATAATTTCAACATTTAATTGATAAGTATAATTTTAAAAATTTAAAAATTATTGAATCAGGTGTAAAAAAATTTGAATGTTCCGAAATGTTGGTTACTACTTTTATTATTTCAGCAAATAAATCGAAAATATTTCAGATTAAACTTCATAAAAATATCGTTTGCAATGTTTCAAGCACAATATTTCAACAAAATCGTTTGCGATATTTCAAGAAATATATAGAATACTGTCATGACTATAATTACGTTGTTAAATTCGATATATTTTTTTAATATATATAATATATAGTCTTCACTATCCTTGATTAAAAGGTATGTTTTATTGATTTAAGTTAAGTATCAGATAAATATTTTTGCCAGGAAAAGTATAAAAGCTTCTTTTAAATTAACTTTAAAAATATATAAAATAATTCTGTCTTGACTTTTTACAATTCCCTAAACTTTCGAATGCTCTAATTCTTTTAAAATTGCAAGTGTTTAGCTACTTTTTCGAAAGTAATATTTGTTGTAGAAAGCTGAATTTTTATAGCCGACAACGTACGTAATCAAAATAACTTTATATTATAATAACTATAATAAAAAATAATACACATTTAAAACTCCATATTAAACAAATCAAATTGCTCGTGTGCTTAAATTCCGTACATTCCATTAAATCATTAACAATAGTTCCAGTTTGAATTACCCATATTCGAAATATTTGAGAAAACAAGTTTTATATTTAAATTATATTCAATAAGCAATATAATGCGGTTTTCTCAAATAAAAAATATACAAAATAAAAAATTACGACATTTCCTATTTTTATGTGAAAAAAATGGAATCGGTAGCTTTTTTATTAACTACTACTGCGAAATATTTTATCCCTGGGTACCTGGGTCCATTGACGGACTATAACCCACTTATCTAAGCTGAGATCTAAGTATAAAAATCGAAATTAAACTAAGTATAAATTTAACAGTAACCACTCACCCGCCATTCAACATTCACCCACCCAACATCTACCACTCACCCCAAAATCCCCAAACACACCATGACAAAACAAGGACGGTCAACCCCAACAAAAACACCAGAATCTCCCAAATTGAACAGTGAACATAAAGGTAATCTAATTATAGTGAAACGGAATTACGTGATCAAAATCTGAATTTAAAGAAAAATCATGAGTAGATTTAAATAAAGTTATTAAAAATAAAATGTAATTAAGTTCAAAATAGCTATATAAGTATTAAAAACGTATGATCGTCGATTGATCAAAAGAATAAAACGAAAATAAAAATAAACAAAAAAGCGGAGTACTGTATGTAATTAATAGAATTAAATAAATAAAATAAAATTTATTAACTCGAAAAAAAAAATTATTAAAATACGCAATCTTACATCGAAACACACAGCCAATGAGAATGATCAAAAACCGATAGTAAGGCGGAGCTAACATGACGTCAAAAGTAAGGCGGAGCTAAAAGGACGTCATTTAGTTGCCCTTCCTTGCCCACTTTCAAAAAGCGAAAAACGAGCGCACCTTCTATACATAGTCTTCACTCAAGGATAGTGAAGACCATATATATATATATAAGGTGTGCTCGTACTCGAGCTGCCTGACGGTAGGCGGAGAGAGCAACTATTTGACGTCATAGTGACGCCTTCCTTCGCCTACTGTGGGCGTGTCTAATGCTCTCGTTTGAACCAATGGCAAGGCTGAACTAGATCCATTAAAAGTAGTTAACTGAGAGTTACAAGACTTCCGCAAAATATCAACAATGAACCAAAACTTTACGAAAACTCTTATAAAACAGGTAAAAGTGCTTCAAATGAAGCAAAAAGATAGGGTGTGACTGAGAACAAGTTAATAAACAATAAAAACCAGGTTTGGTCTCCGAGAAATTAAATTTAAATAAAAGTAACATTCCAAAATTTCCCTATGTTAATCCTATGGGAGCACTAATCGTAATGATCCCAATGTTAAATGAACCTAGTAACAAATTTGCGGAATAAGCACTAAAAGAGTGCTAAAAGCATTAAAAATTTATATGTAACAATATAAACCTAGGTTCCGGTCAATTATTATTAATATTTATAAAGAAAAAACCTCAAAAACAGTGGTTTAAAGGTGGCTGTTAACGCAACACCGGATGTAAACAAAGCACCAAAAGGAAACAAAATCACTGAAAAAGCTCACTAAAAATGCTCCGAATGAAGCAAAAATTTAGCCGAGTGCTAAAAACCTAATTCTGAATAATAAAAAAGTGGTTTCAAAGCCAACAATTAAGTTTAATTTTTAAATCAAAAATGAGATTACCGTTATGGCCAAAATGGCTATCGAAAAAAAAAATTACTGAAATACGCAATCTTACATTGAAACACACAGCCAATGAGAATGATCAAAAACCGATAGTAAGGCGGAGCTAACATGACGTCAATAGTAAGGCGGTGCTAAAATGACGTCATTTAGTTGCCGTTCCTTGCCCACTTTCAAAAAGCGAAAAACGGGCGCACCTTCTATATATAGTCTTCACTATCCTTGGTCTTCACTATCCTTGGCCAAACAGATAGCTTTTGCTCTTGCTTTTTAACTACTTCTACTTTGACTTGCAAATGACTTCCTATTTTAATAGCAGATTACATTTAAAATGGGTTTAAAAAGAAAATAAAAAAAACTTACCCAAAAATAATATATGTCGGCGTATTTTAACATGAAAAATATACGAAATATTGCGGTATCAAGAAAAGTGTGTCCCATCATGGCGGCCTCCATATCGGCTTCAAGTCAACAAAATGTCTTGCCCTATCCAGAAGTTACAGTTAGAGATCAGTGCATCGAACTCATCACTTGGGTTCGATTCCCGGCATGGAATCCGGTAATCGGAGGGTTATCGAATAACTTCCTTTCGCCCACCAAAAATATTTAACCGTGTAGATGGGGACTTACGCAAGTTAAATTCGCCGTGGTCCAATGTCCTCACATATATGATAGATTTCCAGCTTAGGTGTTGTCCTCGTCAACTGGCTGTGGCTCAAAATTATGAGACCGTGTTCCCAGTTATATCCTTTGGGATAGACCCCGAACCGTCGCCAATAGCCCATAGCTGTAATGCCATGATAACACGTAAAGTGCGTTATGAGGTTAATTGACCTCTTATCAAACTATCCCCTAGTACTGAGCATTTGGAAGGTAAACTTTCAAAAATTTATATATCTGTTTTAGTTATTATAATCTTTCCATTATATCTATTTATACAGCCATTGATTAGAACTGTGTGGATATCAGAAAAAAGTGGAGCTGTCTAGTTCTTGTATCCACGTCTTCAATTCCAGAACTTGCATTGTCCACGTCAGCTGTTTTCTTGAATCAATAAGATTATCATTAGTTTGGATAACACAAGTTATGGAAATGTTTTCCTCATTTTCAAATTAAGTTTTCTCTTTTCGGAGTTGGGGGAAGGGGGGGGGGGGGGGCATTGGTGGTTCGAAAGAGGTTCCAAAGGGGTCCATGGAATTTTTTTCCAATAAAAATGTTTGCTTTTGTAAAAGAAAAAAAAATAACAGGCATCGTTTTGAGAATGTATTCTTTATTGTGCCAAAATAATCTAACTAGAAAAGCACAATTTTCCCCATAAAATAAATAACATTTTGTGCATTGGTACCCTATTTTTATATTTTCTTCTTTACCTTAATTCTTATGGATTTCAACCTGAAATGAATTATTTTTCAAGGAAGTATCATTTCTCTGGTGTCGCCATTGTGAATAAAATATGAATTAAACGTGTATTTTTGGAAAGAGAAATGGAATTTTGGAACTATTCTATTTGCAGATTCGAAAGTGTATCTTTATTATTTATTCACATTTCTAAGAGTAGAGCTGTATTACCCTAGAATATTGAAGATGGTGAAACGATGTAATTTGAAATATCATCATTAATATTTTAAAACAAATAAATACACATAACTTTATAAAGCTCTATATAGCTAATTAGATGTTTTTTTAATTAAACTGTTATTTTTTAAAAATGTAATTTATTTAAAAACTTAATGTTGAAAGTCTTAGTTACATTTAGTATCTGAATTTGCAGGGGCGGATTGGCCATAGGATGGGACCGGTGCAATCACTGGGTCGGTCAAGCCATAGACATATAGGGCTGCTACGATGTTGCACTATAACTCAACTTCTGGCCCTTGTTCCTCCTTATTTTCCCAGAGATTTCTTTTTAAATGACTATTACAAGAATCAACATTCATGTTCGTTGAGTTTTGCCAGCTGCTGATATGGTGTTGCAACACATCATTAGGCCAGGCCATTTTAGTTTTGAACCCAAAACATCATGATTTCGAAGGCCGAAGCAATGATTTGCGTTATCCGTAAGTTTAAACAATTTCTGTAGCTCCGCGGCCATTGGATCTCGTTCGTGCTTTGTATCATAAACAAATGTAAATGAGGAATTGGTTCGGGAAGACAGAAAAATGGCAGATGCAAGTGTGAATTGTATTTATATAAACTCCAGAAGTCCTTATTAAATTACCGTTCAATTTACTTTTTATTTAAAACATAGACTTCTTCTGTAGTAAGAAACATCTCTGCCAAATTTGTAGGAATTCGGACCAAAATGTTACAAAAAACATGAGAATAGCACCCAAAAATTAGTAAAAACTTTATTTTCGCAGAAACTTTTTTAATAATGCTCTGATTTTCTTAAAATTTTGTTGGAATAATGCTTGGAGTAGTATAATACCATAGTTCAAAGGAAAACTCAATGAAATAATTTTTTCCCAAGTTTTACTAGAGGCACTGTAAAAAAAGAGCGAAAGTAATAAATTAAGTGGCTCGTGTGAAAGCGTAAAAACGATTCATTGTGTTTTTGTAAACATCGTGTTATATGTTTATTTCTGAATTTCGAATGGAATCGCTGAATGTGACATTTTCCAGCTGGTGTTTATACTATGATTTGGGAACAGGGATGTTTAACGCATAACTTGTGCACTAATTAACCAAGTGTTATTAAAATCACGAATTTGTCGGGAAAAGGTCGATCGAATGGTGACTGTGATGTAATGAAGTCTCTGATTCCATATTGTCTGGCTGGTGTCAGTTCGGAAGTGTTTTTATATTTCGGTCGTAAATATAAAGAAAGGAAATGACTAGACATATTCATTCATAATAACTGTCTTCGTTATACCATTCAACAATATCCAATAAAAGACTTAGGCAGGAAACGATCACATTTTGTTAAGAATATAGCAGAAAATAGCCGAAAACTGTTATCACAGCCCTTTACATTATTAGTAGCAGCTTGTTGAGTTAACCAATTACGCCATTGGGACTTCAATACGGTGTGTTTAAAAGTGATTTCGAGTATATTAATATTCATCACTAAAAATATAAAAATCTGTAATAATAACAACATAAAACTGTATATGGATCGAAAAACATCTACTTCTCTTGCGTTTCAATAGCTGAAAATGTATATATATATATATAGCTACTATTCATTATCAAGTGCACCTTAGACTCAGAATTATAAAATCCGGTTTAATTTTTTTGAATGAACTTACAACGGCTTCAGAAGTCATTTTTTAAAATGTCCATTTAAAAAGAAATAATACCAACATTGTTATAAAATCGTAAGACGTTGCTACCAATTAAATACTTGAAAATAAATTAATAATATATGTTTATTGCTTTAGTTAATTGAAAAAATCTTTAATATACTAATTAAAGTATTTTACCCACCAAAATTGAAAAAAAAATGTATTCTTTTTTTAAATTATATTTAATTAATTAAATATTTAAGGAATCTGCTGAGGTTCAAATCTAAATTAATATATGAGTTGCTATATAGGTTTAGATAAAAAAAAATTATTTCATATAGTATATCGTTTTATTTATCCCCGTGCGAAGAACGGATATTGTTTTGAGTAATAAATATAAAGAACTTTTTAAAAAACAAGCTTTTATTACATTAAATGTACTATTAAGTTAAAAAGTAATCCAATGTTCTAAATTGACTAAATATAAATGTGTAGGGCGCTCCTAAATGGCTTTAGAATGTCAGAGTATTGAGCGTTCCATGCTTTTATGTTTAGTCAGTTTATGATATTATTTTTGGTTTAACTTTATAGTACATTTATATAATAAAAACTTATTTTTAAAAAGTTTTATTTTATTTATCACATCTTAACTGTTTAAACAAAGTTTTCAATAAATGTATTCTAATTAATATCGAAACAAAATGGTTGTCTATATATTTTTATGTATCTTAGTGTTGTTCTCTGTTTTTTAGGTCTATATTATTTCATTTCCAAAATCCTATTCGTGAGTTCATTCTTCATTTCGAAATAAAAAAAAATAGCCTTTACTCGCCATTAATTTTATCTCTAATACCGGAACATCTTTTCCTCCTAACTTCTGATCATTCGTAAAAATGTCCTTCAACGAAAAGGAAAATACCTTCAGGGTAAAAACAAACAAACAGAGAAACAAACAAAAGTCCTTCTCGAAACAATCTCTTCCATTCTTCCGTATTTGCTGAAACAAGCAGAATCACGACGACACAGCGGAAAGAATTGCAGTTACGTTAACTTTCAGTTTTGTCCATTCCGCCATTTTGTTTTCGACGCCATTTTGGATGGTGAATTATGGGGGGGTCGAACCCGGATGTAGAGACTCTTCATTCATTTTTCCCCACAGGACGCCGGATAAATTGAATTCCATACTTTTATATTCGAAAAGGTTGAAAAATGGGAAAATTGTCGCTAACAGAAGGGGAAAAAAATGGAGTTCGAGCGATTTATTCCTTTAAAGAGTAGTTTCGGTATCAAATCGGAAATTAAATCCACACGTAAAGGATTTTTTTATTTAGTTGTTTCTCGTTTTTGAAAAATGAGTTTTGACTGAAAATTCTTTTATACAAGTTACAAAAGAAATACAATTTTAAATTGTCCAAGTGGGCATATAAAGTTTAACCACGTTATTGACGTTTTACTGTGTGCGCTCACCATATATGTGCGTTTAGTAAAAATATTCTATTAGGAAATACATATCGGACTCTTGCTACAAAAGTGACACAACTCAAATGTAACATGTTTTGAGTTAAGGGGGTCCGATACCTTCGACATTTTTTTCTTTATTTTTATACTTGTACATTCCAATTTTTTTTCTCTTTCTAAATATGCATAAAAAACCATTTTAAGACGCTCAATTTTTTTTTAAATTGCACATTTATTTTTAAATTAAAATTTTAGTAAATTTTTTATCAATTTTAAAATTCCTACTCCTTTTTTGTTTTTCAATATTTTGAAGCAATTTTTTTTATTTAAGATCTTGAATAATATGTAAATAGATGTATGCATTCAAATTTTGATTCAGATACATCACTTTAAAAAAATAAAATATATTAAAAATTTTGGGAAAAAAAATGACGAAAAAAATAAAATTCCATTTTAAGTGGTTTTAAAAAACAAATTATGGTAAAAATAGGAAATCTGAATGCATACATCTATTTAAAATATATTTATCTTGCTATACACATAAAAATTATGATTTTAAGTATAATAGTAAAAAAGCCTTAGCATTTTTAGTGTTCATTAAATTTCAAAACCACGAACAGAGATATTTGCTTTTAAAGTTTACATATGATACAACTATGTTATAGGAACACATCATTAAAACATTCATAACTAAAAAAGTAATAGGAATTTTTTGAAGCAGTTTTTTGTGAGTTATTAAGATAAGTTTTAATATTATTTTTTAAATATAAAAAAAAAATGACTTTTTTTGCGAATTTTGGGTATCGGACCCCCTTAATCAAATGTGTCGCCCAATTCAAAAACGTATTTGTCTACTTTTTAATACTTACTATAAATGCATTTTTTTGCATTAATTTAAATTCCCACACCTAGAGTAAATCAAAATATGATGTGGTTTACACTGTAATCAACATACTTTGCTTAATTATAGGTATAGAAATAAATTTTAATACGAAAAAGGCACATACGTTAAAGGCATAGTAGTGTAAGTCCATTTTGACTGATACCATTAATTCTTCAGGAGTGGGTAGTTTTAAAGAGCAATTGGTTCGGCATTGGGGAATCGTGAGGATGATAGATTGACAGGACCAACCTTGCTGGGCCTAGAGCCTGTAGTGGATCGACGTTATTTGTATTTGTAAATTTGCATTATACTGACATCTGGACACATTGTGTGTGATTTTGAGTCTGTGGTGAATGTAATAGCGGGTGTGGGTCAAAATGGACCTACACCACTATTATTTAACTGCTTCATATATGTGTGTGTGTGTGTGTGTGTGTGTGTGTACATACATATATACATATATACATACATATATACATATATACATACATATATACATATATATATATATATATATATATATATATACATATGTTTTGTTTTTGGCCTTACACCATGGCATTTCGCAGCACAAAGTAACAACGAATTATTATTACTTTGAGCTTTAAAAGTTTAGTTAAATAGTTTAAATAGTATATACATATATACATATATACATACATATATACATATATATATACATATATACATATATACATACATATATACATATATACATACATATATACATATATACATACATATATACATACAAATATACATATATACATACATATATACATATATACATATATATATACATATATATATACATATATACATACATATATACATATATACATACATATATACACACATACATATATACATATATACATACATATATACATATATACATACATATATACATATATATACATACATATATACATACATATATATATACATACATATATACATACATATATACATATATACATACATATATACATATATATACATACATATATACATACATATATATATACATACATATATACATACATATATACATACATATATACATACATATATACATACATATATACATATATACATACATATATACATATATACATATATATATACATATATATATATACATATATACATATATACATACATATATACATATATACATACATATATACATATATATATACATATATACATACATATACACATACATACATATATATATCTTTAACATTTAACTTTCTTGCAGTGAAGAAAATATTAAGATTTTTATATTACCTTCGCATCTCTGAGCGTTAATTATCGAAATGTTTTTGCTGGATGATAAAATAATATATTTTTTTATAATTCTTATAATTTTGACTTAAATATTATTAGCAAAATCAAATCTTCCTGTATTGACTTCCCTTTTTTTCACCAAGGAGAAGAATATATGGATAGCATTCCCAATAAGGCGATGCCCCACCGGGGACACGTGATATCTGATATGTCACCGTACCCGTATCTCTCTTACCATTCCCTCTCCCCCTTCCCTCCACCTCCAGATTCCCGTGAAAGATGACCACGGGGATGTTAGATCCGATCCCTTAGATCTAAGTAAAAGAATACCCCGTAATTCCATTCGCCCTATGGTCAGGACCCATTTTTCTCAACTCAACTCCAGCCCTGAAGGAAGACTAAGGAAAGCTGATAGAAAGAGATCAGTTCTTTTTTCGCATATATATATATATATATATATATATGCGAAAAAAGAACTGATCTCTTTTATATATATATATATATATATATATATATATATATATATATATATATATGAAATGACCCATAGGGTGGTCATCCCATTATGGTGGTGTGCAGTCGTAAATTAAGTCATGGTCGGGTCGAGTGGTACATTACAAAGAACAAGTTTATTCACAAAGAGCTCAAAGCCAGGACACGTCTTAACGGAGCGAAAAACAGAATCGAAGTCTTCTCACATAGGGATGATTACATGACATGAAGAGGGAAAAAGGGAATTATCATCGTCTCGGACCACAGTCGTTGTTCGTTCAAGGCTAATTTTAGGGGAAACGGGTGCAGTTGAACTTAGAAATCCCTGAGTGATGGGGAATTAGAAAATATGTGCGTGGGTAGAAAACTCCTTGAAGAGTCAGCATAACTCAAGAGAACGGAGTGATTTGTTATAGGCAAAGGAGAGTTTTATGACCAAGAGGGAAAATGCGCAAATTACACTTAAGTATTTTAAGGGATAGATGTTACGGAATATTAAGAGGGGTTTGACAAAGGAATTCGGGATTTAAAAGAGGGGTGGTTACAGAAATATTCTTTCATATCCCTCCCGCAAAAGTGTTACACATCGCCTGCGATGAGTACCAAGGCGAGAAAAAGACAAGCAAAGAAATGAAGAGGAAGTTAACCAAATGATTGATCAGACCATCGGATCAACATGAAGAATCTGAAAATGGAAAAAGAAAAAAGAAATATTAATGACAGTGGTAACGAAAATTTTGAAAACTCCTGGACATAGGTGTGCAAACGACTGTGCCTCGATTCGATTCACAAGACTATGATTATATAAAAATTTGCTATCAAAACAAACATTGACTTTTGGAGATATAAAATACAGAAAAAATATACCAAGAAACATTTCAAATCATCAATACAAACTTTCAAATGAAATGACTAAATAAATGCCTAAATAAATGCGCGCAGAACATGTAAACACATAATACTGTAAAATTATGAACAAAATGACATGTCGACAAAATAAAAATCTAAAGAAACTATTGTGATGTTTCACACATGTTTGAAAAAAAAAAATAAAAATGGTAGAAAATGGTAGGCTTCAACAAACATCTTCGTACATAACGTTATTCAAAATACCTTTCTTTTTGAAAATTCAATTTTTGTTTTGAACTTTAAATGAAAGACCAACTCAACTTCATCAGTTCGGGTTGTCGCCAAAGTACATGAAAACGAAAAACAAATTTTTTACAAATTTTAATACAAGTGTTGTATTAAAATAGCATGTTTTATGGAAGATGTTGTTTTGGCCGCCATTTGTTGAAGTACCCTTTTCATTAAAAAGGTATTGAAAAATAAAGATGGCCATTGAAGAAAGTTTGTGCTTTCTGAAATCATTTCACTTTTAGTGAGTGAATGTTGAGTGATGAGGATCCTCGTGAACCTATGTTAGGTTGATTGTTTCAAAGTTCTTTATCATTCCATGGAAAGTGGAAACTAAGTGCACTAACATAATATAAGACTTGAGGTACATTTGATAACAATTACACAAATAAAATGAACAACTTAAAATAATAAAATACATGGTAATAAAAAATCTAAGCACTACTGAAATTATAGATATAAACTTGAAGCCATTCAACTGATTTGGTTTTTATGTATCCGGACGTGGAAAAAAGTCCTAAATCGGGGTCAGGCACTGGTCGGGATCTTCCCTTTTAGTGACATTTTGTGGATGTCGCACATGTTGGGTGTTTGATGGAGTTTTGACATGTCTAAATTGACATGTGGACATCCCCTCGTCAAAACATACCAAAGAAGGAAGATAATTGGGAAAATTATGCTCGTAGCCCGAGTAAAATTCGAAGACCTAGCCTCAGTTTCATTTAAAGGAGCCTGTTGGTTCATGGCAGAATTAGAGTTAGTATTCTCAGGTGAAATTAAAGATCCCTGAGTATTTGGTGTTTGTTGTAGATTATCTTCGTTTATTGACATTGTAAACTGTAGGTTAAACAAATATAACAAATTAAAAATACTAGGTAATAATAATCAGAATAATTAAAATTCAAAAATAAAATCTATTTCCAGATCATAATAAAATATCTGACAGTTTACGTAAGAGAACATAATCATCATATTAAAAAAAATTTACGATCATAAACTTAGTGGCACACAATTATTCATAAATTCCTTTGTTGTATAAAATACCATAAAAATTATTATATTTAAAAATTATTTTTAAAATGGTCATTAAAATAAAAATAATTAAAGTTAAAGTTTAAAAAATTTAAATGCAATTCTGAATCTATTATATTTTGAAATAAACTATTAAGTCTAATTAATTCCTTGAAACTATTCAACATTTATAACTGTTAAATCTTATTACAAAAAAAAAATCTTTGTTTACAAAAATTAAATTTAATTTGAAACACTTATAAATCATTAATATGAAAAATTAATATCAGTTCATTAATAAACATTTAAAATTAATTCTATGTGAACCAATCAAAGAAAACTCAATTTAAAATTTAAATAAAATCAAAGTTGCTTAAAAAAAATTATCACTAATTTAATCACTATTCAAATTAAATTGCACCAAATTAAAATACTCAAACTCTATTTCATATATTTCGGTAGAGTTTATATCATGGTACCTCCTGCATGCTTAATTAAAAAACAACATTGGAGAATTTTATCCTTCCAATCTCTGTAGAGGCACTGAACTAGACAACAACTTGCCTTCGACGAGCAGAACCACACATTTGTTTATCAACAAAAATCAGCTGGTTGTGGAGGGGGAAGAGAAACAGCGCTGGCGAAGGGAGATCTCCGATGATGGTGTTAGGTTTCACTCAGTTGGAGAGGGGTGTGTCTGGAAATCCTTGTTAGGGGGTGGAAATCGCTCTTGAATTATGAGAAGACAGTTGCTGAAAGAATGTAGGCCACGATATCTTCACATTGAGTCAACAGAAAAAGCGGGTGAATGTTGAAAGAACGATGCGCGTTGTTGGACATCGGGAGGTGGTTGATTGGAGCATAGAGGCTTGGAGTGCTTTTCAAAGAAGATGCGTCGCGCTTTGTTGTGGACGGCTGGGATCTGTCATCGGGTGGTCGGCGCTAGAGTTCCTGACTGCCGGATCGTACGTCGGGCATCCCTCGGATGAGGTTTGTTGGTGTTGGCGATCGACTCACTGGATTGTTGGGGTCAGCGCCGGACAGCTAGATTGTTTGTTTTGAGGCGACGTCGCTGGATGCGTCACGAGGTGATTGTTGTTACGGAGATACGCCATTGTCTGGAGTGCACGGTACATACTGGTGGTTTCGAAATGTCTGCATAGGTGGAAAACAGGGGTGCACATATAGCGGTGTTGATCGGAGAGAAAGCGCACATTCAGTTTCAGTTCGGGACAGTACACTTCTCTCGCTCTGTTAGGGCGTGGCAGCGTTTGGGCATGGTGCCTGGCTCTGAGAATAATTCGTTGTCATCGAAAAAGTCAGGTACCCACATCTCTGTCGACTTATGAAATGACCCATAGGGTGGTCATCCCATTATGGTGGTGTGCAGTCGTAAATTAAGTCATGGTCGGGTCGAGTGGTACATTACAAAGAACAAGTTTATTCACAAAGAGCTCAAAGCCAGGACACGTCTTAACGGAGCGAAAAACAGAATCGAAGTCTTCTCACATAGGGATGATTACATGACATGAAGAGGGAAAAAGGGAATTATCATCGTCTCGGAACACAGTCGTTGTTCGTTCAAGGCTAATTTTAGGGGAAACGGGTGCAGTTGAACTTAGAAATCCCTGAGTGATGGGGAATTAGAAAATATGTGCGTGGGTAGAAAACTCCTTGAAGAGTCAGCATAACTCAAGAGAACGGAGTGATTTGTTATAGGCAAAGGAGAGTTTTATGACCAAGAGGGAAAATGCGCAAATTACACTTAAGTATTTTAAGGGATAGATGTTACGGAATATTAAGAGGGGTTTGACAAAGGAATTCGGGATTTAAAAGAGGGGTGGTTACAGAAATATTCTTTCATATATATATATATATATATATATATATATATGTATATATATATATATATATATATAGTGAATGAAATACGCGTTCCACTCATTAAAGGGAAGTGACTTACAGCATAGATACAAATACAATATTTATAAGCGTTAAAAAATATTTTCTGGTTAAGTATTTCAAAATTGCAATTAGTTGTTATCGCTTAGAACTTTAAAGGACATTTCACGCTTTAATGATAGAACGTACTTGACAAAGACTTGCCAAAAGGTCTTTCCGGAAGCCCTTTTGTACATTGCTTTACACCATGGCATTTCGCAGCACAAAGTAACAACGAATTATTATTACTTTGAGCTTTAAAAGTTTAGTTAAATAGTTTAAATAGTACACAAAAAATCTGAATAGTTGCCCTTTACCAATATTAATCGAGACCTGAATCAATCTGCTCAAAGCTCGTATCAATGTACACTGTAACGGGGGCAGATTGATAACATGTAACCGTGTGCACATTGTATTCCAACAATTCATGTTGAATTTAAATCGAGAATGAAAAAACGAAGTTGTCGAAAATGCCACCAGTGCTGACGCACAGAAATTGGGTTTTACAACTTCAGTTTATTTTTGTAACCAATTTTTTCAAATTATCGTAAAAAATTTAACATTTTGAATTTTTAAACTGTTTTGGTTTTGCTCCAACTGAGAATTTTCGGGTGGTAGTATTGATCGTAATGCCAATATAAAAAAAATATATGTATAAGATCTTAAAGGGGATTTCTACCGGTAATACGCTGGGTCCTTCCTTAAGGATGGTTTACGGTCTGTCATTAAGAATGCACACGGTTACCCGTTATCAACCAGAGAGTTGTAATATTAAATAGAGAGCGCCTTTAATACCAGACTCTCGTAAGGCCGCGGTGTCAACATTGAAAAGAAAAACCAACATCACGTGGTTATAGCGCTGCCACATTTGGCGTACAGACATCTGCAGGAGTTTCAAATTTGGCTCACTTTCTTCTCTTTTGGTGATAAGGAGTTCTGTCCGTGTTCAACTTCTTAACATATATGTACGTATTTACTTATTTTCAAACAATATGCGCTAAATATTTCCGCTTCATTAACAAAACGAAAATGTTTTATTTGTGTTCAATACTCGAAGAAGCGAAACTCTTTATATTTCTCAGGTTTTATTGTTCATATTTTCTTATTGAAGTATACAAAATAACAATTGAAAAAACTTCGCTTATGGTAAATTTTTTACATAAAAACGTAATGCAATTATTTCAAAACTACAAAGTAAGAAAAATCTCCTTAATATATCTGTTAAACTCCTGTAAATTGTGCCACTCGTTAAAAAAAACGATATTTAAATACAAAATTAAACACAAAACCATATTACAATACTTCGATCTCTTTTAGTTTTTAAAGTCGCCAAGGCCTGCCAAGTAATATTGGCGCATGAATGAATTGGCATTTCCACCTATCACGTGGTTTCAATGATGGACACACGGAAATCAGCATTTTTATTCCTCTATTTGTATCATTACTCTATGTTATCAACCTGCCCCTGTTACGATACAGGGCTTGGGCACATTGATTCAGGTCTCGATTGGTATCAATGAAGAGCTACCATTCAGATTTTTTTGTGTAGTATTTATTTATAAAACCTAGACTAAATTTTTGAACCGTAAAGTAACATTAATTGTTTTTTAACCAGTCAAAGAGGAGGACAAACCAGTCAACACAATCTCAACATAGATATTTTAATTACTACTTAATAATAAAAGTGAGATGCTGCTCCTTATTTAATCAGTTCTGGTGTTAAAATAGGATTTTTTTAATTAGTCCATTTGATAAGAGGTACATTGATGCATATTAAAGTGCCCCTCATGATGGTGTATCAATTTGTTCCGGAAAGCCATTTTTAATTAAACTTGTTGTTTCAAAAGTTAAAACCACATTAGCTCAAATTTTTTCTCAAAATCACTTAAATACGAGTTCTTATTGTCTTTTAATGACTGGTCAACTATCATTTCGTTTATGTGTTATTTTTTGCAGTGAATATTGCATTTAGTGCAGAAATTCGACAAATATTGTGTGAACATATAGCGTGAATACAAAACTAAATCGTCTTTTTTTTTGTAGAATTTGTGTTGTTTACAGATGCAGAATCCCGTATATGGAAAACATATTTTTATGCAAAATCCCGTCAACTGCCAAATTAACTTTTAAAATATACGTTTTTACATTTAAATGTTTTTTATTGCATAAAGACGCTAATTGAAATTTAAGAAAGAAATATGATAATTTAAATGTAGGCAACATTCATTTCGAGAAGATTCTAAATTTTAAAGCCAAAATCTATATTAATATCGAAGATAGAATGTTTTTCTTTGTTTCCCAAAAATTGTAAAAATTTAGACTAAGCGAGTTTCTGAGATAAACGATTCAATTGGCTTTATTTTATATTTTCGCTTTCAATTAACTCACTACCATTAGTTTAATTAATTATTTTTTAAATTTATTAAAGCGTATCAGGAAAATAATATTAAAACTAGTTGTGTTATGACATAAAAAAACATATAAAACCACATACTACTTTAAGCGTGTCTTACACATATTCAGAGCCAAATTAATTACATTTCCATTAATTATTCCATACGATTTAAAATCGGATTCCCTTAATGAAAACTACAAAGTTTCGCAGGTTTAATTTGGAACATTACTACCCTTAAAACTATCCAATACAGTTTTACAGGCCTAATACCATCATAAATCATCCACACATTAAACCGAAACGCATTTTCCTTTCGCAGGGCTAAATCCCTAATTAATATCGAACAGCAAGCCGCTTGAAAACAGCCTACGAGTTTCCTCAAGTTTGCAATATTAATGCCAAATTAATGGCATCCGTTTCTCTCGTAACTACACCCTACTTAGCGATTTACCTGAGACTTAGTGCGTTTGCATCGAAAGGGATTTGCCTTAGCGATCCGCACTTGTCGGTTAAATGAAGTTTCTGTACTGAGATTAGTATTTAAATCTTAAAACTAATGTTATCTCTTCACCGTGATTGCACATTCGTCAAATACTCGGATCCCCATTTAGAATGGTTGAATGTCAACTAGATGAACTCAATGAATGTCTCACTAGACCAGGTTCGGTTTAGTTTGGTTTGGTTAATTAACGTCACACTAGAGCTGCGCAGTGGGCTATTGGCGACGATTCGGGGCCTATCTCGAAGGAAAGACCCGGGAACGATACCTCGTATTTTTGAACCATGGTTAGATGACGACGACAACACCTGAGCTGGCAGCCAACGCTTTCAATAGACGTCGGGACTTTGGACCCCGATCAGATGTATCGTGCACCAGTCCCGTATACGCGCCGTTAATTTTTTGTGGGTGTTCTGGACGACATTCTAGTATTTTGGCAACCCTCCGATCGCATTAGCACTAATTTTTTATTATTGTTAGTATAGTCCGTCGCACAGGTTCGAACCGGGAACCCTCGGATTTCCAGCTGACTCCTCAATCCACTCGGCCACGGAGGTCCTCATTAGACCAGGAAAGTGGGCTATTGGTGATGATGGTTCGGATAAATTAATGTCGCACTAGAGTGGCACAATGGACTGTTGTTGACGGTTCGGGGTTTATCTCGAAGGAAAGACCCGGGAATAATGCTTAATATTTTTGAACCATGGTCAGATGAAGAGGACAACTCCTGAGCTGGCACCCAATGCAACCTCAATAGGCGTCAGGACATTTCACCACGTTCATATTTAATGTGCACCAGTCCCATATACACGCAGATGGAAGTGGGAGTAGTATAGACGACTTTTTGCCCTTTCCTGTCAACCTTCCGATCGCTTAATCGTTACCTTTGAATTTTTTTTGTCAAATCATTCTCAGCCGTATTCGAACTCGCAATCCTTCGATTACTAGCCGACGACGGTACTTTAGGGCCTGGTGACGGTTCGGTTCCCGAAGGAAAGACCCTGGAACACTTCTCGTAGTTTTGAACCATAGTTAAGATTCTGAGGAAAACACCTGAGATGGCATAAGCGCGAGGACATTGGTTCACGACGGATTTAACGTGCACCAGTCTCTACCAGATCATTACGTACCTGTTACGTATCGAATCCGCGAACGCCCCGATCTGACTGATGCCGGATCCTACACTCTCGCCATTCGGCCATCCATCGGCCGAGTTATGGTGCTCGTTATCGGAAGGTTTATATTCGTTCGTTGAAAAAACACACTTCGTGTAGAGGAGTTGTGCATGTTAAATCTGTCGTGGTCCAAACGTCTTCACGTCTGCATCATGTGTAGGAGTGAGGATGGGGTTCTCTCACATATTCTAACAAAGTTTAATATCTTTGTCATTCAGCTGCGCCAAAGATATCGGGGGGAAGAGGGGGGGGGGGGGGATAATAGAAATAGTGGTATTTGTTCCGCAAAAAGAACGTAAATGTCATTGATGTTCTTGGAGTACAAATTGTTAAATGCATCTAGGATTGGCAAATCAAAGTTTGTACGTTTGTTGAAAAACAGAGCTATTTTTTTAAAGTATTAAATACTATTCACAATTTAGATAGATCACCAAGAAAATATTTTAACATTTATATCTAGTCATGCTTTTTGACAATAAAAAATATCTGGAAAAAAAATCGAAAATATTGCTTTTTAGACAATGAATTTTCAAAACTGGCCTGATACAAAGAAAACTTGTTTGAAATATATATACATAACATTTAACAGTTAAACTTTCATTAATATGCAGTCTTACATGTTTATGGCAAATTTCAGTGTAGACTTTTTTGATATATTATATTCAAAAGAAGACAGACTTGTAAATACTATCTCATAATTTGAGCCATGCTCAGATCTCTAAGATAACAACTGAGATGAAACCCCACTCCCCCAACTTCCACATCACGATAAACGATGATGACATTTAAATGATTTAATGTGAATCCTCTACACGGCCAATCACTATCGGACAACCAGGATCGAACTCACAACCCACCGATTAGGATCTTTGTATTCTTAGAAGTCCAGCTAACGTGAACCCAATTAGCGAATCGGGAATCGTCCCTAATTGTTCTAAACAACCCCCATGAATACATGCGCACTTTGTACACGTCCCCTGACTATTAAAGGTGGAAAATGAGGGGGGGGGAGGGGAATGGGCGATCTATCAGTGTCATTAATTAGCGGCGAGGGGAGCCGCCAAAAGATAATGGATCATTACACCCCCCTCACGATCGCGTGCAGAACATGGAAAGGGTGTGCGAATTTGAATTTATCGTCTGGTGAGGGGCGGGAGTTGTTAGATTGGATAACTTCCTCCCCCCCACCCCTTCGCCTGCTATCGGACGAGATTCTTGATTAGCGTAGGATGAACACACACAAAGGGTTTTTTATTTTGTGGATTGAGGGACGTGGAATCTGGCATTTGGGGTTGGCAGACTGCTGTAGGAGGTGTTTTGGATGAGAACGATGGGAATAGCTGCAGGGATCGTAGTTTTGAGGATCAGTGCTCCTTCTCTAACAAACAAACCGGTGTCTTTGATTTGTAATTAACCACTGCTGAGGGAAAATCAGAATATTAGCTTTTAATAATTCTAAAAGAGAGGGGTAGGAAATGGAAGGAGAGAGAGAAAGTGAGAGAGATCGATAGGGAGAGGTGAGGAAGAGGTAGGATACAAGGAGTGAGAGGTAGAGATGGAAGTAAAAAGAGAGGGAGATTATTTATTAATAAAGATTAAATTATTAAAAGGAAAACATATGTAATGAAATAATGTGTCTGAAACACTAATGATTTTTTTAAAACAAGTTTTAAAATTCTAAATACTAATTTTATGCCTATATCCACTTTTTGAGTTTTGCACCAAAATGTTGGTGTGTTTTTCTAAATAGCATGACATTTTTTTAATGTTTGTTAAAAACTTTAAAAAACTATTATTGACGTGAAACGTTTTTCAAGTCAGCTATACCAAATACCAAAATACAATGTTACGCTTTTAAAGGGGACCTGTTCCGACACTATAACTTCGATGCAAATAGCACGATGGGCATATATTTTGGTCTCCTTCGGTAATAAATGATACGCCGAAACTTGTAAATTGGAAAGAAACGAAGTACGTACGGTGCATGGATGGGAACCCGTTGCATCAGACCAGATGCTATTTGTCTGTTGGCAATAAATTGAAATTTCTATAACCTTCTGAAATGTGATGTTTTACTTAAAATCTTTCTGATGGCTATGTTCCGATACAGCTGAATTGCTATTTTTACTTTTTAACATTTTATTTGTTGTTGTTAGATTTATGAGAATACTGACTCTTCTTCATTATAGCCGATTAGTGTTGATTAATGCGAATTTACAAAGTTTCACCCTTTTGTCACGTACGGGCCCGTTATCTTTTTGTGTGTGGATGATATATACACACAAACATGGAATATATATGGATATATTCAGGCCCATCGCACCAGGGGGGTTTGGGGGGAGGTGGGAGTCCGACCCCCCTCCCCCCCTCAATAATCTGGAAACTTTGAAAGTTGGGAATTTCAACTTTTAAAAACCTCGAGTTGGGAAAATTTACGCCTGAAGATAATTAATATTATTAACAAATTAAAGCTATAGGGAAGATTAGAAATTGCCCAACTTGTAAGATTACATTTAAATTAGACCTCAGAACGAACACTGCATTGGAATATGGATGCAACAAATCAATGCTTCTGAGCGAACTGTTTATTATTAACTAAAATATATATAAAAAAAAGATGAAAAATGTCAATAAGTTGGAACTGGGAATCTTCAGCACTGTTTAATTGGGGAAATTTCGAATAGTTAAGTGGAGAATTTTGATTCGTTAAGTTGGGAAATTTCTTGTTTCAACCCCCCATATATATATATATATATATATATATATATATATATATGTTTTGTGTTACGGCACTTGATATATTAGATAGATTAGGATAGAGGTATAAAGCGGTGAAGGGGTTGGGGGGAGTGGATAAAAAGATTTCGAAAATGTAACTATTTTTAAGAAAATAAAAAACCCGAATCGTATTCTTCCAGATGGTAAATGAAATTCAATTATAATGAAGCATTAGCCTAGTAACCGACTGATGATGATGCCCAAATAATTTAATTATTATTCGAGTCTCACCTAATATCAACTATTTTCCATCAAAACTGACCCTCAATCGGGAAAAAAAATTTTACTTTTCGGAAATGTTTTATCCTCATTAAATAAATCTGTAAAATAATCGAATTAAGAAAAGATAGACATTCGATTGTTCTTTTAACGTATTATAACAATAAACCAGAAGATTCAGAAATCGCAAAAAAAAAGTGAGAACATATTTTTTTCTCGATATAATTTGCTTTTGGGTTATGTAAGAAAAAACTCTGTGTCGAATACTACCGTTTTCCTATATTGTCGGCTCGTAAGTGATTTACGTGTATATTCTAATGTAAGGATTATTGTTAGAATTGGAATTGTTGTTTGTTTCGGTTGTCTTGCATTTGTTTTGTTTATTTCTCGTTTTTAAGAGTAAACAAAATACAACCATTCATTCAAAACACTTATCAAATAACTTTTACATATTTATCTTGATTTCCCATGCAGTCCCAGTAAAAAAAAACTGATAATAACTTTCTCATAGTTGTATAATTGAAGGGTTTTTGAAGGTTTCATAGGGGAATTTGAAGCAATTTCATTTTTTTTTTAATATTTCAGCATAAAACTTTTAAAAAATTTGTATTTCCTTTAAATTTTTTCCAATGATTCAAAATTTCCAATGATTTAAAAGTTATAAAGGAAATTGTAACATAAGCTTTCATTAACTGCTGTTTTTTTTAAGTTTAAATATAATTTTAAAAATGCAATTTTTCTGCATAAAGCCTTCAATTTTACAACATTGGTGAAGTTTTTTTGTTGCTTTTTTTGTTGGTTCAGAGCACAAATATTTGTTAAGTGCAGTTTTCGTGAATTTGAGGTTAAGACTAAGTTGTAATTTTTCCATATTGTAATGTGTACTATGCTTAATTATGGTAAGAAAAAGTTATTTTAATTGGCCAGAAATTCCGACGGTTGAGGTTTCTTGACGATTGTTGATTTCCGTCCATTATAATGACGTTACAACCTTTTAAATGCCTGTCACGTAAAATTAGTGAATTGCCACTTACCACACCTAAAGTATCGATTTAAACTTTTTTTTTTCATTGTTTATTTAATTTTAAAATGTATGACATATGATATAAATGTATAATTTAGATCTAACAGATAAATATTTTTTTTGCAATTCCTTATAAGAATTACCGAATATTTTTCTGAAGAATTACAGAGTTTATTTCCTAATTTAAAATAAGAGATAATTTTACCTTACAATAATAAATATGATATGCAATACTATTTTAGCTTGAAATTAAATATAAATAAATTATTTTTTCAACCATTTTTATTAAATAAATTTAAGTTGGGGAATTCCTTAAAGACATTTGCCGTTATAGACATTTTCTTGTCAATGGATTTTGCTGAATGTCAAATTTTACCTTAATTTTAAATACCAAAAAAAAAAAAAAAATTCAGATCCTTCCAAAATAAAATAAATTAACTAACTATTGTAAATTCAATTGACTAACACATACGAATAAAAGCTATCTTTATTGTTTTTTGAAACGAAATGTTTTTTAGTTAACAGCAAATATCCATAAATTCTTTTAATTCAAAAATAAAAATTTCTAATATTACATTCTCCACGCTTAAGAAACAGAAGTTATTAAATTTGAAGCAATAAAAGAAGTGTGTTAAGTAAGAAATACATTGTTTGCTACTGGACGTTTCCAGCGAAATGGTGTTGCCACTAAAACTCTACAAATCTTTGAGGAATGTACGTGCTGGTAGATAACAATTGAGCTGGGAGTGATCTCGGAGAAATTTCTTTACGACGCTCACCAACTATGAAACGTGATAATTTTATTTAAGGAAGTCTTGAAGATAAATGCGTTTGGGAAGTCAACAGAGAGTGAAGAAGTTTGTGAAACTTTCGGAGTGGACGCATTTCAATTGATGGGGAACGTGGGCAAGATTTTATTCAGGGCAATTTTTATGAATAAGGTAGAATAGAAAGAAAATGTCAAGGAATATCCGTGGAAAAACAAGTGGGTTACAAACAATATCTTGTATATATTATTATTATATATAATATATAAATTATATATAAAATATTATAAAATAATTATATATAAAATATTATAAAATAATTATATATAAAATATTATAAAATTATATATAAAATATTATAAAATTATATATAAAATATTATAAAATAATTATATATAAAATATTATAAAATAATTATATATAAAATATTATAAAATATTATAAAATAATTATATATAAAATATTATAAAATAATTATATATAAAATATTATAAAATAATTATATATAAAATATTATAAAATAATTATATATAAAATAATTATACATAAAATAATTATATATAAAATAATTATATATAAAATATTATAAAATAATTATATATAAAAGAATTATATATAAAATAATAATATATAAAATAATTATACATAAAATAATTATATATAAAATAATTATACATAAAATAATTATATATAAATAATATATAAAATAATTATACATAAAATAATTATATATAAAATAATTATACATAAAATAATTATATATAAATAATATATAAAATATTATTTGTACATAATTTTTATATCTTTTATATAAAGTGTATAAGGGGCTTGTGTACATTGAATCTGTCGTGGTGCAAATGTTCTTTTCCTCACACTGGTAGGGTGGGTAAGTTTGGAGAGTGGAGTGCCAATTGAGGTGTTGTCCTCATTATCTCACCATAGTTAAAAATTAAGAGACAGTGTCCCCCGGTCTTTCTTTCGTGATAGACTTCAATTTACGTGTAACTGTAGCGAAACGTTAATTCAACCTATTAACCAACCAACCAAACAGCCGCCGATTAACCAACCAACCAAACAACCGCCGATTAACCAACCAACCAATAGTGCATTATTTTATGCCAAACGCCATTTACCTTTTTATATTCGTCGTTTATATTTGTAAAGCGGCTCACAGTCTCCCTATATTAAATTATAAAATATCCTAAAAGGTAACTTGGTAAAATAAGTTAATTTACATACAAAATTATTATCACTAAGCATTATATGTGAGTAAATACACAAGAAATCTGTAGAGTTCACTCTTCAAATCTTCAAATGCCTTTTGCACAAAATCCTTCTGGGAAACTAAAAGTAAACTTTTGAAATATTTTCGCCGCCTATCTTATTTTACTCGTCAGCAATACTTTTATGGAAAGCATAAAAACGAAAATTGACTATTCAAAGTGAGAATTTTGACACACGCTATTATTTTCTTTTCCATTTGAAATTCTAAGTTGTATTTTTCGTAGAAGAAATGTGAATAGTGATGCATAATTCAGAACTTTTGAGTCTAAGAACTTAGAAGATAAACGGTCTTTTTTGAAATGGAGAACACAATCTTGGTTGTCGAATAAGAGGTTTCTTTCAAAAGATTTCCTTTACTTTCGCCATGATCTAAAAATTCGAATTATGAGTTCCTTCTTACATTGACATTTTCAAAGTTTTCTCTTCGAACTTACTTTTCTAGTAGATTATTCAACATTACTTTGAATTCGGTTTTATTCCAATTTTTTTTATGATGAATATATTTCTACAAGTTCCATCAATCCTTTGTTTCTTTAAAGTTTTATTCCTTTAGGACGTTTACTTTTTGGAATGGAGCCTCCGTGGCCGAACGGTTAAAGGCGTCAGCTGGGAATCAGAGGATTCCTGGTTCGATCCTAGGCGATGGACTTGACATAGAAAAGTAGTGATCTTGTGATCAACCGTCACGAATAACCCAATGTGTAACTCTATTACGACGTTATTTACCAAACCAAACTTGGCTCCAATTTGTACGGCATGTATATGAAGGCTTTTTTACTTTAAATTTGATCGAGGTCCAATGTCCTGACGCATATTAAGGTTGCGTCGGGTGCTAACTCAGATGTTGTCCTCGTCATCTGACCATGGTTCAAAAATACAAGGCAGTGTTTCCGGGTCTTTTCCTTTGATATAGCACCGAACCGTCACCAATAGCTCAATGTGCGATGTTAATTAACCAAACAAAACATTTCAACAAAAAGAGTTTGCATTTGTCTTCGTTTCGGACTTGTAATGTTCCGTGACCGAGAGGATAAATGCGTCAGCTGGGAATCCGAGGGTTACCGGTTCGAAAGTGTGCGACGGACTAGAATAAGAATAGTACAAAAAGTAGTGATATTGCGATCGGAGGGTTGCCAGCTTCGCTGCAAAAATACTAGAAAGTCGTCCAGAATATCCAACAAATTATACTGGCGTGTATACGGGACTGGTGCGCGATACATCTGATCGGGGTCCAAAGTCCCGACGTCTATTGAAGGCGTCAGGTATTTCCTCGTCATCTGACCATGGTTCTAGAATGGTGCGACGTTAATTAACCATACCAAACCAAACTGTTTTGAATGAACTCAAACTTTAAAATCCATGTAAAAATGGAGCCCCAGTTGCTCAGTTGGTAAGGCGTTCAGCTACTAATCAGATGATTGGTGGTTCGAAACCGGGAAATGGACTTGACATAGAAAAGTAAAAAAATAGTGATCTTGCAATCGGAGGGTTGCCAGCTTCGCTACAAAAATACTAGAAAGTCGTCCAGAATATCCAACAAATTATATTGGCGTGTATACGGGACTGGTGCACGATAAATCTGATCGGGGTCCAAAGTCCCAAAGTCCCAGGGTTCTGAAATAACGAGATGAATGTGTGTATGAATGTGTGTGTGAATGTGTATATGTTCCCGGGTCTTTCCTTCGAGATTGACCCCGAACCGACGCCAATAGCCCACTGTGCAGCTCTAGTGCGACGTTAATTAACAAAACCAAACCAAACCATGTAACCAAACCATGTTTGATGATTATTATGAATTGAATATACAAATAATAAATGTGAATGATGTATTTTAAAAGAAAAATAAATATTTTTAGTGCCAGTAATATTGTTCTTGGCGTGTTGGTAAAAGGGGATTTTAACTCTGTAGCACTCGCGCTCTTAAATGCAAGGTGAATCGCATTGGAGGTGATACCACTGAACTCTAACTGTAACTGCTGGAAGGCTCAAACTTTGTTTCCTCTACGGGCGCGTTGAAACCAATTGAAAGCTGCCATACTGTGCCCCACATTTTTTTAAAAAATGATTTAGTGGTGTTTTTTATTACCAAAGCATTGCAGAAGTATTAAATATATATAAATATTATATTTTCTTCTTATAAAATTAATTTTTATATTGCCAAATAGATAGTTTTTGCTCTTGCTTTTTAACTACTTCTACTTTGACTTGCAAATGACTTCCTATTTTAATAGCAGATTACATTTAAAATGGGTTTAAAAAGAAAATAAAAAAAAATTACCCAAAAATAATATATGTCGGCGTATTTTAACATGAAAAATATACGAAATATTGCGGTATCAAGAAAAGTGTGCCCCATTATGGTGGCCTCCATATCGGCTTCAAGTCAATAAAATGTCTTGCCCTATCCAGAAGTTACAGTTAGAGATCAGTGGGTGATACGAATTAAAAAGATTCTTGCTGGAATGACATCGCTTACTATTAGGGACCGTCGCTTATTACGAATGAGAGGCTCGCGTGACCTAACAATGAATCGATAGACCAGATGACTTCGCTCAAAGAGTGTAAAGGGTACCCAGAGGTTCGAATGTTTTTTTTTATGTTATCGTACCGCTCGGGAAAGTAAGAAAAAAAAATACCTCGGATGAAAATTAAAATAATAGCTTTTTGCTGTGCAATATGTAAATATATTTATGTGTTAAGATGATCGTTTCCTATAATCAAATGTGTGATGGTCCTAATGAAAAAGCCAAAGGCCAGAGTTGAATGAAAAAACCAAAAGCAGATCAAATTGCGATGCGATAATTAACGACCCCTACCAAGAATACGCTATCCCAGTCGTCCTTATTTTTCCAGTTTAGTCCCACTTCCAATTCGATTCGCCTGAATTGCCTTTCTCAGATACAGCTGGAACAGTAAATAAGGACATAAGTGTGGGATATCTAGTAAAAAGGCGAATAGGATGTTCGGATTCATTAAAGGAAATGTCATCTAAATCTGAGGATGTAATTTTATCACCATTTGGTAGTTTGGATAGGTCTCATCTTGAATATGCAGTACAAATCTGCTTGCCTTATCATAAAAAATATACCGATTTGTTATAACGAATTCAACACAGGGCCACGAATATGATTCAGAATGCTCCGGGAATGGATTATGTGAAATAGGCTTAAAACTTATAAACCACGAGGAGAGAAAGTATTGCAGGTGACCTTATTCAGCTCTTCCAATTTACTAAATTGGGTGATGTGGAGAGATAGTAATCAAGGATAGTGAAAACTATATATAAAAGGTGTGCTCGTTCTCGCGCTTTCTGACGGAAGGCGGGGAAAAGTATATTTTTGACGTCATAGTGACGCCTTCCTCCGCCTTCTGTGGGCATATCTAACGCTCTCTACAGTCGTTTTAGGAGTCTACTTAATTTAACAAGAATTGTTGTTTTTAACTAATCATGAATTTATTTTAAAGTAAACAGTTAAAATTTACTTCAAAAAACAATTTGAATCGATTTGAAGAGTCGATTAGTTATTAAAATATTCCGAAAACCATTTGAACCAATGGTTTGTGACGTGCTGTCTATTCGTTTTTTTTTTGTGAACTATTTAAAAGTGATATTCGCTAATTTTATTTAGAATTTGCTAAATTTTAAGAGTTTAGATTATATTTTAAGGATTGTATTTAGTATGTAAAAATTTCAAAAGAGTTGCTTAATAAATTAAACGTATTACCCGAACAGCTACCTGAACTACCTGAACACAATTATTTACAGATATTTACATTATTTTGCTAATTAAAAATTAAATCACCATTTGTTACCCAACCGGGAATCGAACCTAAGTAGCAATGCTTGAAACACACAGCCAATGAAAATGATCAAAAACTCATAGTAAGGCGGAGCAAAAATGACGTCAAAAATATACTTTCCTTGCCCCTTTCAAAAAGCGAAAAACGAGCACACTTTATATATATAGTCTTCACTATCCTTGGATAGTAATTTAATATTCCCAATAGGACTAGAGACCATGGATTCAAATTAAACAAACCACAGCTTAATAGGGAGGTAACATAGCATTATTTGCTTGATAGGGTAGTAGACAAATCGAATAGCTGGCCTGATAATATTGTTAATTCTTTTAATTTTAAAAAGCGATTATATCCTCATTGCATACTTGATGGTCTCTGTCTTCATCAGATTTTAAAATACCACCCCTATCCCATCCCTTAAAGCAAAAATGACTTCTTACTAAAAATGGCAGGTGGCTCAACGGTGAAGATATCGGCCAACGGTCTGCGTTAAGACCGGTAACTCTGGAATGAGGGGGGGAGGGAAGGTTTCTTCAGCTACTATTAAATATAAGTAACATATGTCCACCGTGCATAAGGATCTGTTGTACGTTAAATCTGATAGTGGTCCAATGTTCCGACGCCTACTGAAGTTGTGCAGGTGCGGACCATATCATTTAATTATGGTTCAAAATTATGGGACAGTGTTCCCGGGTCGTTACTATTCGAAGTAGACCCCGAACGGTCACACTAGTCCACTCATAGTCCACTGTGCAGCTCTAAAACGACATTTATTCAACCAATTGAATATTAGACGTATGTTTCTAGTATGGAAATACATTTATATCGTAGGAAAAAAAAGCGATATTAGAACATCTGTTACATTGTTAGTGACTTTGATAGTGTGTGGTCTGTACGTTACAATTAATCGTTTGAACTTTTAATTATGTGCATGTATTTATATAAATAGGGCTTTCGTTACAATATCTATGTAACAAGAAAATAATGGGACAACATACCAATGGCTTAAAAGATATTCAATAAAAAAAAATCTAAAACCAGAAATCAAATAATGGCAGTCATCCTATTTGAACGGTATCTTCACTTTATTTGTTTGTAAAATATTTATTTTATGAATTATGTATTTCACAAACACGGGGATACATTTTCATTAATCACTGTTTAGTAGTCAGAGTTATTCCAACCGTGTAGATTCACCGTGCCCCCTTCCCCCCTTTAAACCATAGTAAATAATTCTGTCGATTACTTCCTTTCTTTGTATTTATAGCTGTAAAACGTTTATTAATACGTTGGCGCCAGATTACTTAGTTAGATTACATACGCCATATTCTACGCCATATTATATTAAAAGATATGTAGAATGAAAAAATAATTATGTCAGATAATTTGAAAATAATAAGTCACTTTTTATAAAAATTCTTATCTTTCTAATGGGATATTTGGTAAAATACCCAGAATAAAAGTTTAAATAACTATTTTTTAACTGCAAAACAATATTGTGACGCAATATGGAGGTAAACTTTTCGTTACTTGCAATGTAAAGGAGCTAAAGTGGTCGGACCCAATGCTCTTAAATAGACACTAGAACATCAACTCAAACTTTTACATACACTAAGACTTTTATCTTTATTATCATTAGAATGAACCGCATCCTAGAAAATGTGTTAAAACGCGTTAAAAAGTAACTAATTATTGTGTTCTAAATAAAAGTTATAAATCTAATAATAATAGAGTTCTAAATAAAAGTTATAAATCTAATAATAATAGAGTTCCAAATCTTCCTTATTCCTGTATATGTCTCCTGTAAAGAGGAGTGGTCCCAATCACGTCGAATAAGGGCTCTTGTTTACATATATGAGGTATCCAGATAGAAAACTATAGTAAAATGTTTAATAAAATGTGCTAAAAAATAGAAATCATTACTTCTCTTCCTGTCCATTTTTAATTTCTGGAATCAAGGGGGCTCCAAGTGGACCCAAGGCAAGGGGACCCGGGTGTTAATTTCCCATTTGCAGCCCGGTAAATCCACCAATGGCAACATGGTCCGGAGCATATGCGGAAATTTAATCGGAGCATTGAGCATGCGTCAGTTTTGTTAAAATTGATGAAATTTTCTCCAAAACTGAGCATGAGCAATGCACAGATACATATTTTAATTTAAATATCCATTTAGAATTTTTTTTTAAAAATCGGTGACTTATAAAACGAGAGTCGAATGTCAAGTCAGAGTATCTTCTAGGCCGATTCTCTTTCTCAATTTCCCCCAACTTTTGCAGTGGCCATTTAAAAAAAAATACCCACATTTGAAATGTGTAGAATTCGTTGCGGGGTCTAAAAATTAAAATAACCCATTTCGCTCAGAATAAATCAAACCTGTGTGAAAATTTTAAATTTCCTGAATACAAAAAGTGCTGCGAGAGAATATCCTTTTAAAAGAAAAAAAAACATAAAACTCATTATTTGAAATATGGCCGGGTTGTGTTTCTACGTGGTGTAAGCCCATAAACAGAATTCCGAGATGAGAGCCTTTAAAGTTTGCAACTCGCCTTGGCTGTAATGATAAGTGGAATCACATTCAACTCATTACTGGGAAACCTATTGAACTAGGGCCCACACCACTTGTCCAAATGATAGATCTATCTGCCTAGTAATGGAAAATGGTGTTAGTTCATTTTCTGATTTTTTTGACTTACAGCACTTTGCCCGTATGTTGCTAATGTAGCCGAAAGGCATTTTACGTTTCCGCTTTTTTAGAATTCATTTTGTTAGGCTTTTGAAATGTTTCTTTATCGTCTCAAAAACGCACAGATGCATGGCATTAAATGAAAGTAAGTTGTGAACTGCAGATATCCTTTTTCTGCTGAAATGTGTGTGAGTTAAATAATTTCTATTCACTGGCAAAATAAATTAAAATTTATGCGTTAGTGTTTGTGCCTTGAATACTGTTAAAATATTTTTGTAGAAGATTAATTTCCGTAAAAGTGATTTAAATGGCTTCCTGTAGTTTTTATTTAATTTAACTTAATGTACTCAAAGCCTGTTAAAAGAGTTTAAAAAATGTATTTGCATTTTTTTACAGAGTTTCTTGAACAATTTTATACTTACTATAATTTGAATATTTTTATGGATTGGCGGTATTTTATTCCTAGAGAAATTTTCCTGACTTCCGTCATTTTAAATAGGCTAGTACAATTTATTATACTATTTAACATTTACTTCCAGCAAACCAAAAATATACAGGGGCCTCCTTGGCCGAGTGGATAAAGGCGTCAGCTGGAAATCAAAGGGTTCCTGGTTCGATCCTGTGCGACGGACTTGACTAAGAAAAGTAAAAAAGTAGTGATCTTGTGATCGGAGGGCTAGCAGCTTCACTACAAATACTAGGTATGTCGTCCAGAATATCCACAAATTTATCGGCGTGTATACGGGACTGGTGCACGATAAATCTATCGGGGTCCAAAGTCCCGACGTCTATTGAAGGTGTTGGGTGCCAGTTCAGGTGTTGTCCTCGTCATCTGACCATGGTTCAAAAATACGAGGCATCGGTCCCGGGTCTTTCCTTCGAGCTAGGCCCTGAACCGTCGCCAATAGCCCACTGTTCAGCTCTAGTGCGACGTTAATTAACAAAACCAAACAAATATACAGGGTGGTCACAATATGTTGATCATTGTTTTGACCAACAATTGACCATTGTCCACAAATTGTTGGGTAATGGTAATTGTTTAGTTGATCAACTATACAAAACAGACCATTATTTTTGCAATGCTTTAACTAGTATGTTTGTTTTTAAAGCAGTGGTAGTAGCTAGTTATAATAAGTGGAAACTTTACTTAACGCACGAAATGCTCTCAGACTCAAGCGGACTCGTATTAATACTTTAAGATCTTAAGACCCACCTTTATAGAAATCGTGCTGTTTGTCACAGAGTTATAACGTGGAAAGACGATGTTATTTCATCCAAACCAAACAACAAAAATCATTGTTTAGAGCACATCTCATTATGTTCTAATACAAAGAACTGTGTCTCCCATTACAAAACCATTATTTCCACCTCCATCCCAACCCCAGTCGCCTCCTTTGAAACTTGGCAATCACGTTATCCCAACGGAGGTGACTTCTCTGAAAGAGCAAGGGTCTTCTTGAGGGGGGGCTGGGGGATTATGGGGCGGCCTTATTGAATCATGGGGCGGCGACAGCCTCGATCCCCCCACGTGACAGCCGAAGAAAGCACCCGGAGAGGAATTTAATTATTTTCGCATTAACGAGGGGCTCTTCCTTCTTTGAACTTTGTGCGGAGGCGGGTTTCGCCGGTTCTTGTGCCTGGCTGAAAGGAGGATTTAGGGAAGGAATCAGTGTATGAAGTCGGGGATGAACATGTCATGTGCGGGGGACCGTAAAAGGATTGTGTGCGTTGTATGGGGGAAGGTAGATAAACAACGAAGAATGGATGATAATTCGTAAGAAGGAAATCTGTCATAAAAAGGTAGTTGGTTGAATTAGCGTCGCATTAGAGAAGCACAGAGGGCTATTGGGGACGGTTCGTGGTCTATTTTTTGCACCATGGTCAGATGATGAGGTCAGCACCTGAGCTGGCACCCAATAGGTGTCCTAACATTGGACCACGGACAGATTTACCTTGCACTAGTCCCTTACACACCTCCAGTTGCCCAGCGGATAAAGGCGATCAGCTGGTAATCAGAGGATTGCTACAACTTCGCTACAAAAATACTAGAAAGTTGTCCAGTACATCCAACAAATTATACTGGCGTGTATACGGAACAGGTGCACGATAAATCTGATCGGGATCCAACGTCCTGATGCCTATTGAAGGCGTTGGGTGCCAGTTCAGATGTTTCCTCGTCATCTGACCATGGTTCTAAAATAACGTTTGGTTTGGTTTGGTTAATTAACGTCGCACTAGAGCTGCACAGTTGGCTATTAGCGACGGTTCGGGGTCAGTCTTGAAGGAAAGACCCGGGAACACATACACATTCATACATGCACCTCGTTATTTTAGAACCATGGTCAGATGACGAGGAAACACCTGAACTGGCACCCAACGCCTTCAATAGACGTCGGGACTTTGGACCCCGATCAGATATATCGTGCACCAGTCCCGTATACACGCCAGTATAATTTGTTGGATATTCTGGACGACTTTCTAGTATTTTTGTAGCGAAGCTGGCAACCCTCCGATCGCAAGATCACTACTTTTTTACTTTTCTATGTCAAGTCCATTGCACGGATTCGAACCACCAATCCTCTGATTAGTAGCTGAACGCCTTACCAACTGAGCAACTGGGGCTCAGATAAACAATGAAGAGTGGATGATAATTTGTAATAAGGAAATCTGTCATAAAGAGGTGGTTGGTTGAATTAGCGTCGCATTAGAGAAGCACAGAGGGTTATTGGGGACGGTTCGGGGTCTATCTTTTGCACCTTGGGCAGATGATGAGGTCAGCACCTGAGCTGGCACCCAATAGATGTCCTAACATTGGACCACGGCCAGATTTACCTTGCAGTAGTGGCTTATACACCTCCAGTTGCCCAGCGGATAAGTTCAGCTGGTAATGAGAGGATTGCTAGTTCGAGCCCGTGCGGTGGACTTGCTAAAAAAAAGTAAAAAAGTAGTGATCTTGTGATCGGAAGTTTGCCAGCTTCGCTACAAAAATACTAGAAAGTTGTCCAGTACATCCAACAAATTATACTGGCTGGTATACGGGACTGGTGCACGATAAATCTGATCGGGGTCCAATGTCCTAACACCTATTGAGGTTGCGTCGGGTGCCAGCTCAGATGTTGTCCTCGTCATCTGACCATGGTTCAAAAATACGAGGCATCGTTCCCGGGTCTTTCCTTCGAGATAGGCCCCGAACCTTGGCCAATAGCCCACTGTGCAGCTCTAGTGCGACGTTAATTAAACAAACCAAACCAAACCCGGTTTTTACCTTCGGGATAGGCCCCGAACCGTCGCCAATAGCCCACTGTGCAGCTATAGTGCGACGTTTTTTAAACAAACCAAACCAGCTCAGGTGTTGGCCTCGTCATCTGACAACGGTTCAAAAATACGAGACAGTCTTCTTGGGTTTCCTAGCTCTCTGGGTCAGTTTGTGGCCCAGTGGTATAATCACATCGTTGTGGATTCGAGTAAAGAAAGACTTTGATAGTGAATGAGCTTATGATTGGAGGGTTGCCAGTTACGTTCCATTTCGCCCGCAGATATAATCAACCGTGTGTAGGGGGAATGGTGCATGATAAATATATCGTGGGCCAAACGTCCTTACGCCTATGTCAGTTGTGTGAGGTCCCAGCTCAAGTGTTAATCTCGCCATCTGGCGTTGGTTTTTTAAAAGTTTAAACAGTAGAAACCCATATAAAGTTGCAGATAGACTAAAAATTTTAAAATTAGTTGTATTATAAACAAAGTTTTCGGTAGTACACAATTATATAAACTTTTACTCGTTACCCTAATTAAAATTATTATAAAATCTACAAATTTACTCTAATAAGTAATTAAATAATATTGCATTTTTAAAAACACTAATTATCAGCTAAACATTATAATTTAGTAAAATTAGATTCTGACTTATTATCCAAGAAGATATAGAACATTAACTTTAACTGAATTCCTCTTCCAGATCTCTTCAAACGTGCCAGATACCTGCATTAAGCAATTGAAAGGGCGCATTATATAATTGCATTTTTCTAAAGAGTTTTTTCGTATCAAAAAAGAAAGAAATTGAGTTTTTTTTTTCGAGAAATGAGTTAATGAAAAAGCATCAAAGAAGCATTAGTTTCAGCAATTCGCCACATCAGATAGGATAATTTTGTTTTGGCTTTGAAAAGCTGATTTTTTGTGTGGTGATACATTTTTTTGTACTCTTTTATCGCCTGTAATGTTCTTGTTCAATTTCATTTTTGTTTGGCAGGGGGAATGGTTTATTTGGTGCTTAAATTTCAGTTTCTGCGTCTTTTCGACTTGTTTTTTTATATCGTCGGCTTAATTCGCAAACCACGTAACCCCAAACCATGGATTGCGATCGGAGGGTTGCCAGCTTCGCTACAAAAATACTAGAAAGTCGTCCAGAATATCCAACAAATTATACTGGCGTGTATACGGGACTGGTGCACGATACATCTGATCGGGATACATCACGATACATCTGAGCTTCATTACAAAAGTGCTAGAAAGTCGTCCAGAACGTCCAACAAATTGTACTAGCGTGCATACGGGAAGGTTGTCAAATTCGTTCCTTTTGCGAAAAATATCATTCATGTATAAGAGACTGGTGCATGATAAATCTTATCGGGGTCGAATGTCCTGACGCCTATTGAGGTTGCGTCGGGTGCCAGCTCATGTGTTGTCCTCGGTATCTGATCATGGTTAAAAAATACGAGGCATTGTTCTCGGGTCTTTCCTTCGAGAAAGGCTTCACTAATTACCCAATGTGTTACTCTAGTGCGACCTTAATTAACCAAACCGAACTTGACTCCAATTTGTACGGCATGTATATGTGGCTTTTTTACTTTAAATTTGGGGTCTTTCCTTCGAGATAGGCTCCGAACCGTCGCCAATAGCCCACTGTGCATCTCTAGTGCGACGTTAATTAATAAAACCAAACCAAACCAAACTACTTTAAATTTGATCGAGGTTCAATATCCTGACACATATTAAGGTTGCTTCGGGTACCAACTCGGAAGTTGTCCTCGTCATCTGACCATGGTTCTAAAATAACGATGTGCATGTAGGAATGAATGTGTGTGTGAATGTGTATGTGTTCCCAGGTCTTTCCTTCGAGATAGATCCCGAACCGTCGCCAATAGCCCACTGTGCAGCTCTAGTGCGACGTTAATTAACCAAGCCAAAGCCAAGCATTTGTCTTCGTTTCGGACTTGCAATGCTCCGTGCCCGAGTGGATAAAGGCGTCAGCTGGGAATCCGAAGGTTCCCTGTTCGAACTTGTGCGACGGAATAGAATAAGAATAATAAAAAAAGTAGTGATATTGCGATCGGAGGGTTGCCAACTTCGCTACCAAAATACTAGAATGTCGTCCGGAACATCCACAAAAAATTAACGGCGTGTAAACGGGACTGGTTTGGTTTTGGTTTTGTTAATTAACGTCGCACTAGAGCTGCACAGTGGGCTATTGGAGACGGTTCGGGGTCAATCTCGAAGGAAAGACCCGGGAACACATACACATTCACACACACATTCATACATGCACCTCGTTATTTTAGAACCATGGTCAGATGACGAGGAAACACCTGAACTGGCACCCAACGCCTTCAATTGACGTCGGGACTTTGGACCCCGATCAGATTTATCGTGCACCAGTCCCGTATACACGCCAGTATAATTTGTTGGATATTCTGGACGACTTTTCTAGTATTTTGTAGCGAAGCTGGCAACCCTCCGATCGCAAGATCACTGCTTTTTTACTTTTCTATGTCAAGTCCATTTCCCGGATTCGAACCACCAATCCTCTGATTGGTATCTGAACGCCTTACCAACTGAGCAACTGGGGCTCTAAACGGGACTGGTGCACGATACATCTGATCGGGGTCCAAAGTCCCGACGTCTATTGAAGGCGTTGGGTGCCAGCTCAGGTGTTGTCTTCGTTATCTGACCATGGTTCAAAAATACGAGGCATCGTTCCCGGGCCTTATCTTCGAGATAGACCCCGGACCGTCGCCAATAGCCCACTGTGCAGCTCTAGTGCGACGTTATTTAACCAATCTACATCAAACCAAACAAGCTCAGGTGTTGCCCTCGTCATCTGACCATGGTTCAAAAACACGAAGCATCGTTCCCGGGCCTTTCCTTTCCCGGACCGTCGCCAATAGCTCTAGTGCGACGTTAATTAACCAAACCAAACCGAACTTGCAATGCTATTTTTTCGACCAATAGAATAACACGTGTGTAAAAATTAACATAATTTCTGACGTTAGTTCAGTGACATTTTCCCGCGATTTTCACGAGTTGACTTGTCAATTTGGCTGTCGAATTCTGAAGTGATTGTGTGGTTGTTGAAAGATGGAAACGAAAAGGTAATTATTTTTTTGTTATCATTTTGCATTACACGAATTTTATGACCGATAATATATTGTTAAGAGAATAGAATTAAAAGATATTCTCACGGACAAAATTTTTTACTTGTGTTTATTTTGTGTAATAATTTAATGTTCGAAATAGAAAACTATTTTTAACGAAAGTTTTTTCCTCGCCGTAAATGATTTACTGGGGCTGTTAATATTAAAAAAAAAAAGTATCTTGCAATAATATTCACGGGAGATGTATGTCAAGATCATTATCATGGAACGCACATAGTTGTATATTGTTTTGGAACTCTGTCCGCACATTTTAATTATGTGATCGTACTGTCTATCGAGAGTTCTATCGGAAAGTAAAAATGTGCAAGTATTTTTTGATTCAGGAATTATCGTCAGGTAAAATAAAATTAAACATTAAATTTTCGCGGCTCGTAAACTGATTGATAACATTTTGTGCTTCCTACAAAGCTGGTCTTCTGACTGATGCATCTCGGTAAAATGTCTCTTATGAAATGTAAATGGTGCTGGATCCGAATCGCAAAATGAAACCATTTTATAGTTTCGATTCCATGTTAAATGGGTAAAGGACACAAAATCATAAAAATATTTTAAAATATATAAACTATTTTATTGCTTTAAAAATTTTATTTTGAATCTAACGACACCAAAATTATATTTCCAAGATAAGTAAAAATATGTTTTACGAATCAATATTAAGTTTGGTACATGGTACAAGATTGCCTGAACATGTAATTTTAAACTCATTTTTCTAAGTGATGATTTTTATTTTTTTTGATCAAGTTTAAATTGATATAAGGCTGTTTCAAATGTGCTGCAGTGTATTTTCAAACGTTACTTTAATTTGTCTATAGTGATTAGTAATATAGATTACATTATTTTAGTATTTTTAATAAAGTTCGACCAATTAAATTAAGATTTTTTTTTCAACTATTAAAAAACTTTTTTAAATAACGAATTCAACACATTATTTGGTTTATAAAAATTCAATAATGGTTTTTGTAAAACATTTCTTGGTTAGTATCAAAATTAAAGTAACTATTTTTTGTAAATTTTACAATTTCTTTTTAAATGCTTGACTATGCGATTACGTTAATATGCTTTGCGTACATGTGATTTATTTTACAAAAGAATAAGAAATGTCTCACCCTCTCTGAAACTGTTTATCCTATCCTAAAATGATCTACCACAGTTGTCTGGTGTTTTATAAATTAATTTACTTTACTTGAGGAGCAAACCGGAAAGTTACAATTGCGGCCCACGGCAACCTTTTGTCTGGGCGATAAACAATTGTGTTCTTCTTTGAGAATATGGTAACCCGGATCCCTTCGGTCGCAATTGGGCTATTGTCGAGTAAACAGTCAAAACTTGGTTTTGTACCTGAAGGTTATATGTGGGAAAGCCCGATTAACTTGCTAAATGCTTTGGTAATCTTTCATAATCATATGCATAATCTTTTAAAGTTCAGTTGAATACGAAAATGCTTTTTGGGAGTGGAGTAAAATAGGTTTGTTCTGCCAACCTTGTGTAGATCTAGCAGGTCATTAATTTATTCAATCAGTTTCCTAAACGCAGAAGTGTTTTTTTTTATTGACTACGAGGAACGAAACTCGCGATCCTCTGATAAAGAGTTCGCTGCACTCTCAAGTCGGGATTCTAATTGTAACCATCCGTTTATAAGTCCGGTATGGTAACCGCATCGACCGTTCTCTGACCATTTATCATTGAATATTATACACTCAAACCTGTTTTTGTGCGGTGTATATAGGGACCGCATAAAAAAAATTCGCACAAAACTTCACAAGTAGCTATAAAAAATAGTTTCACAACACAATTAAAAAATATTTTTTTATGAGGTGGATAGGGACCGCATAAAAAAGTCTCGCATAGAAAATAACTCAAAACTTTACGAAATAACTAGCAATTGCTTTTTTAAAAGAAATCAAGACAAGAGGCTTGGCAGCTACTTGGAATCTCGCCAAACCTTTTGGAATCTGATTTAGGAAATACACATGCGAACATTTTTAAATATTTTATTTACATATGTACTTATTTTACACATACAAAACGTATAACCATTATCCTTCGTAGTCGGACAATACGCGAACTTGGTTCAAAATCGCTTTCGTCACTTGAAGATACTACCTTGCACTCGTTTAGAGTTGACTTTTTTTCAGTTACCTTGTAGTCAGTGATCAGTTTTTGCGACGACTGTTGTTTCACTAGACGCTTGTGTATGTTTCGGTAGCCAGATAATCAATTATGTTCCAATTTGATCGAAATTTTCATATACCGCACAAAAAAAATATCGCACAAGAAAAGTCGCACAAAAAAAAAAAATATCGCACAAAAAAAGACCGCACAAAAACAGGTTTGAGTGTACTACAAGTTAATTATTTTTTTTATATTTTAATTTATTAACGAATACATTAATAAATTCCATTTTTCGCTCTTAAGGTCCTGTTCTATGTCGATCTCCAATTGCCTATTGTGGAGTTCTAGTGCTCTGTTGACTTATTCACCTATCTCGCTGCTCCTCTTAATTAGAGGTCAAGCTTCTTTGCAAGTTTTAAAGATTCAACGTTGCCTGAAAGCGGAATCAAGCAATCACAGGTATGTATTGAATGTATATATATATTTTGAAAATGATACGTTTTTTTAAAAATTTAGTTGAAATAATTACACGCCGTTGACTATTGTGCTGGCGATGAAGAAACAGTTTGGAAACTTAAGGTTCAGTAAAAATAAATTCTATTTTGTCTATTTACACTAAGTTAATCTGGTGAGTATGAAAATGAGCACAGATTTGTGCGTGAATTTTACGTGAAAACCAGGAAGTACCAGTATTTATGGCTGATAAAATGAAAGTTCTGGCTACATTGCGGTTCGAGGATGAAGGATGGGATGTGCTGAAGGTTCTCAAACACGATTGAAGTACTTATCCAGCAATCAAAGCTTTCAACTCTCCCTGTCTCGAAATTAGGCGTAACGAAGTTATTTTAACCCTCTCGTCCCGATCAGTGTGAAAAAGGGCCCAGGACACTGGTAATTTTAACTTATATCAAACTAATTTTAGTTATACTGTTTTTTACTAGACTATTAACTACTAGAAAGCTACTAAAACATTGAAAGGGATCGGTCTATCTGAAGGGATAGAACTGGGTGCAAGACAAAACCCCTAGAGTAATTTTTACCGTTGTTCGGGGTATACGGGTTAACTCGCGCCAATATTTTGTTTAACCGGTATGTAGAAAAAGTTGCAATTCGAATTTCTTGGTGAATAATAGTAAGATGTGAAGCCTCCTGGTGAATTAAAAACTAAAAATAAAATCTTTTTAAAGAAACGAAAACAGACTAAGAAAAAAGCGCTGAAAAGTATTTTTTTTTTAAATTTTACGAATAAGTTGAAATTTTTTTAAAAATATTTAATCATTTTATACTTACTACAACTTTTTGAAATTGGTGCTAATTTACAAAAACGATACCAAAATTTCAAAACGTATAATCAGTACAAAATGAATACTAAATATGTAAAAAATTTCCACTTGTTCGTCAAATTTAAATTTGTTTATTTTCCAGAGTTTTTTCTTTTTTTAGGCTTTTACAGTTATAATTCAAAATATCATGAAAGCTTTAATTTCAGGATAGTGCATCTTTTGCAAATTCCTTTAGGAAAAAAACATTAAAAGTTTAATATTAAAAAAAATTAAATGTGAACAGCAATTTCTAAAGTTTTAAATTTCATCGTTCATAAACAAACGAAATTTTGGATCTGGTTGTGTTGTGTATAAAACGTCGCACTAGAACTGCACGCTATTGGCGAAGGTTCAGGATCTATCGGGAAGGATAGACCCGGGAACATTGCCTCTTTTTTTTTTTACCGCGATCAAATGACGAGGACAACACCTGAGCTGGCTCCCGACGCAACCTCAATAGGCGTCAGGATATTAGACCCTGGTTAGAAGTAACGTGCACCAGTCCCGTATACACGCAGGTGGTAATTGAGGATATGTTTTGGACGACTTTTGTATTTCAGTAGAAAATCTGGCAATCCTCCATCGTAAGATCACCAGCTTAACTATTGTCATGTCCGCTTCGATTTGAATTCACAATCCTCCGATTGCTAGCAGGATGCTATTCCTCTGGGTGACCAGGCCCCTTTTTAGGGTAATAGCACTCGGTGTTCCCGGGTGGGCACCTTCCCTAATACTGACCAATCCCGATGATGCTCGACTTCGGTGATCCGTCGAGAACCGGCATAAATTCTCTATTCGAAAAAATAATTACAAGAAATAGTAATACACATCACACATCCACAAAAACCGTTTATAGGGACATGGAAAAGTTAAAATTTGAAAGTGTCAAAATATAATTAAAAAAAAAAACCGTAAAAATAAGAACAAATAAAAATGTTTATCTTTATTAAAATAAATTCGGCTTCGGCCCGAAAAAGGACAGGATCTAAAACGTACTGACCAAAAGTGGTTATGGGGGCATCCATTAAGTACTTTAAATAATATCAAACAACGAGAACACGTGACAAGCACTCTCGTGGCCAATTTGTAGCTCTATGCACTTTTTGTTGTCACTCAGAATAGAACTAAGGTCCTTCTGGATGATACGCTGATACTCTTCCAATTAGGCTAAAGTTATCACAGGAGCCCAAGTGGGAGTATCGGGTAAATGAAGTGACCCCATAAATTTAAAAATTCACATTGATAAGAATTGGGACTGCACATGTAAAAAACATTGAGTAAAAGTAAAAGCACGAACAATGCATGGTACAAGTGGTAAAAACTAAAAGTAAATTGGTAAAAACAACACGAGTGACAGCAGTGTAAAATTTACATAAAATTCAATAGATGAGAACTCTAGTTCAACTTGGGGGAGAGCGTCAGAGAAAGGATCTGGCAGGGTAGTAAGTGAATCTCTTTGTTAATTCTAAAAAGAGTCCTTGCAAGCAGCACGGTTAAATATAAATAAGAGAGAAACAGTCAAGAAGATCGTTTATCAACCAGATAAAACTTGAAAGGAGTCACTTTACATATTAAAGACGATGGCTAAATTCATTAAGAGGCAAATGGAAACGTCATCGCGATGATCTAAAGCTGATGAAGATGAGAGTTAAAAAGAAAACTGACGGACCACAGTCATGTTCAACGTAACTATCGCGTGACGATCTATTCGCCTTACGACACAATCTTTCGCATAAGGCTGGCATAGTGGAAGTCTGGCCGGCCTCCTGGAATAATGCCAACGCAATGTAATAAAGAACGAGGAATGCATTAACTTCGGCGCTAATGCCCTGATTTGCAAGTGCCTCAACCAGTGGCTGGTATTTGTTAGCTTTTCGTGCATTTACAAAGAGGATATAAATTGTTCTCAAAGAGGAAGGATACATCTACGATATAGTTAAATCCATCGGGACGATTGATAACTAGGTCGGTGGCAAAGGTCAGAGTTAGTGCCAGGGATGGTTTTGTTAATGTTAACTGTGCCCGAGGATCTGGGGATAGCTTTAGCCAATCTGTCTTGGACATCATTATGCCGTTTGTTCCAGACCAGACTGCGTGACTTGCAATGGTTGACCACATGTGGTATTGTTCTCGGTCATAACCAGGTTCATTTTCTGCAACGCTTATTGCCATTACTGAATAGCTTGATGACATTTAAGTTCAGGACCACAGTGATATGCATGAAACTACAATCTTGAAATCTGTTTCCACCTTCTCAAATAAAATTGCTGGAGGCAGGGTTTGCCGCCACAGATAATACAGTTTTTCCCTGGTAGACTTCGGCTTTCAATACGGGATAATTTCAGATTTGTGCGACAGGGACATTGTTGACATTGGACTACGCATTTAGTCGTGAAGATGAATGATTGATTAACCATGAATGATTCGAATGAATGATTGCTTAACCATGAATGATTGATTAACCATGAATGATTCGAATGAATGATTGATTAACCATGAATGATTCGAATGAATGATTGATTAACCATGAATGATTCGAATGAATGATTGATTAACCATGAATAATTCGAATGAATGATTGATTAACCATGAATGATTCGAATGAATGATTGATTAACCATGAATGATTCGAATGAATGATTGATTAACCATGAATGATTCGAATGAATGATTGATTAACCATGAATGATTCGAATGAATGATTGATTAACCATGAATGATTCGAATGAATGATTGATTAACCATGAATTATTCGAATGAATGATTGATTAACCATGAATTATTCGAAATGAATGATTGATTAACCATGAATGATTCGAAATGAATGATTGATTAACCATGAATGATTCGAATGAATGATTGATTAACCATGAATGATTCGAATGAATGAATGATTGATTAACCATGAATGATTCGAATGAATGATTGATTAACCATGAATGATTCGAATGAATGATTGATTAACCATGAATGATTCGAATGAATGATTGATTAACCATGAATGATTCGTGAAGGTGAATGCTCAACCATGAATGATTAACCAATCGTGTTAAGAAGAGCAATTTCCAGTTTGAAATATCCTTGGGGTTGCCCGCCTTAAAGGCGAAGACATCGTTTGCTTTCTCCGAGTCAAGGAACAACCAAGTACCAAGTAGACTCGTCTGAATATAGTTGTCAAAATCGTGAAGTTCGGGGTCTTTTTAACCCCCTCGAGAGTTGCATATGGGATACTGTCCAGACTCTGAGCAGTATTTGGACATTTCTTAAGTTTATCCCAGACTGGATGAAGAGCCTTTCAATAATGTTAAGTCCAACGTGCTAAATATATATATAAACACGAATAATGAATCCCATTGAGCGCCAATATATTTTATCGTGGCCCACGAATGCATACTATTGGGAGGAAATGTTGTGAAAGCATTCTACTTTGGCTATTGCAGTTAGTAGTGTTGGGTCGGTATTGAGTATTTGATTAATATTTGTATTTTTCTTGTAAATAGGAAAGTAGGTATAGATAAACATTAAATGTGTAACATTTAATGTATTTTTGAAAGCCATAAATGTGTTTTTAAATCTACACAAACCTATTCGAAAAAAGATTATTTGTTTTCTACCTTGGCTCAAAAAGGTGTCAAGTGGTTGCGTATGCTTAGTCCTCATTCCAGTGTCTTTATTATTTTAGCTCGGTGGACAAGGCCAATTGGCTCAGATTCAAAACAAGTGGTGAAATACTTATCATGAGTTCTCACAACGTAAATTGAACTTAAGTGATCGAGGCAAAAGATTCTGTTTCTATGACAACGGCATCAACAGTTTTGCCTGGGTTTGAGTAGAAATCACGCTATAGACTGATTGCTACGCCACGGTCAACTGCCGGCCATATGATTTAAAAAAAGGGTTTAAAAGGTTGATCACATCATCATCATGATATACGGCCGTTGATCGTATGGCGGATAAAGCTGGTGCTTCGCTGAACCCAGTGTATATAAAGTTAGTTTTGCTCCAACCTCTACTCTTTAAAAAAAATATTTTTAGTGTATATAGATCGTTTTTATGATTGTTCGGTGTTTCAGATGGCTCTCAACATAAAGATTGATATCCAATTGTCATCACGATTTAAAAAAAAAATGCATAGTCTGTTTTGCGAGAGCCCTGATTAAGGTATTTGCAGCTCCCATTGACCATATAAACTAGTTTTTTATTTGTTTGAACCAATCGTAAAGTATATGTTGTCTTCAGCGATTGAAACTATAGTATTGCAATTTTATGAAGTATTGAATGATTTTGGCTAACTTTGATAAAAGAAACTGACAAAGCATGTCGTTTATTAAACTTGACCATTACAATATAATTTCTTTGTAAACTTATTTTATAAAATATATTTTTCAAATAACTTTTATAACGTATTCGGCCTTAGAGAAAATTGGTGCTACAAAAATCTTTTTACGATTACCTAAATAATTTGTGTCTTTCCTTGAAAATAAGCTTTTAGAAAAAAATATGTTTATACATTTTACAATTATTTCTTTGTTTAGTCAGCATTTTCAAGACTTACAATTTTTTTTTATCAAATCAGATTTTTTTTCATTGCGAGAGTTTGCTATGTTCTGAATATTAATTTCTGAAACTTCATGATGAACGAATGGCACTATATGTAGATCGGATATAAATAAGTTGCATTTTGAAAGTTGCTATTCACTTAATCTATATAGTTGATAAAGGAATCGTTCAAATCTTTCAGTGTTTAAAGCATTTGGTAAAATTGTATATCTTTTTATCAATAAAAGTATTAACGAGTTCCCACTATTTCCCTAAATATCCCTTACAGCTTAAACTCCGTAAGGCATTTCATTTAAAATTTTAACTTTAATCTTTAGTTCTGTGACAACTTTTAGATTTAGATTTTAAATCCTTATCAGAAATATCTTTTTGTTTTCATATAGTTTTTGTTTACCATTTATGAATTTTATTCTAGAATTATATGTCATATCTTTGTTACATTTGTTTACGTCCATCGTATGAAACGGCTGTTAAGTTATTGAGCTTTGATTTTTTTTTTGTTTAGGATTAGTAATAAGAGTTGACATATTCAGTTATGATTGGCGCTTCTAACCTAACAATTGTAGAAATTATTAGAAATTATTAGAACAAATTAGAAATTTTTTATTATCAATTCGTTGTGTAAACGGTTTAGTGCATTTGGGGTTCGAGTCAAATTTTAGAAATTGTAATATTCCGCATGATCGGAAAATTATCTGTTAATTCATAAATTAAGTGCGCAGTACGAATAGACGTATTTGAATTAATTCAAGTAATAACAATACAATATATTTATTACTCTAGTAGTACAGTTCAACAGGGTTCAACAGGGAAAAAAATAAATTTTCCTATAAAATATTCACATTTAGATATTCATTGCATAACCTACTGTTTAAAATATTTATATATCCAATTATCACAGAATTTTTAGATTAGTTTGGATAACAAATTACCCTATGCTCTTGGTTGAAATACTCAATTCTATCACAATGCGATTTCTATATGGCTATTAAACATGAATTTAAACTATTGCTATGTAATATTATTCCCTCATCTGACCCATTATTCCCTCATCCCTCATCTGACCCATGACCCATTTTAAGTTACAAAATTATAATTTTCTTTGGCATAAATAAGAACACCGCCCGATCTATTTTTCATTTCGCTAACAGTTAAAAAGATTATAACCATTTAAAAAATGCAATCAAATTTCACATTCAGATATCCATATTTCTGAAAGGACAATAAGATTAATGTATTTAGTGTAACTATTTAATAAGGCGTTTAATTCTTCAAAATTTGCTCTTAAACTACGCATATTACAATGGAACACAAGACTAATTTTAATTTTTCACATTTAGGTGAGGCAGGACTTAAATAACTTTATACAAATTCTCAATTGCGTGCAATATTAGGAAATAGAGTCACAGTTTGAGAGTCAATAACACTAGGAATTGTACTTGCACATATTTACAAGAAACACATTTAAGTTTTAGGCCCATTCTAGAAGGCCGAGCTAAACGCGCACGGGCTTTTGTCGATGGATCTGCGATTGTTGGATACAAACCACGTCGTTTGTATGCTACATTGACAGAGATATCTGCAAAATCTCGCGTGTATATATCGTCTGTGTAGAATGGGATTTAGATGGTCCAACCGGAAGGTTGACCGTTACTTGATTATCAATATTTCTGTTTGGAAATTCCTTGACTTCCAGAATATTCTATTGGGCCATATATTCGTATCTCACAATTTGTCGAAATCATTTTTTTGACACCACAAAACGAATAATTGCATGTTCCTTGCCTCCACTGAAGATAATCGCATGAAAAATCTAATATGCCTATTTTTGAACCTCAGAGCCAAGCGGGTCTAAGTCACATTTGGGTAACTTTACTGGAGTGGGGAAGAACTGAATCCTACTCTCATTGCAAAGCATTGGATGTGGGCTTTCATAGCTCTTGCTAAAGGCTTAAAAAATAATTTTGATGTTATGGTTCGATAGAAAAAGAACTTTTAAGATATAATCTGCAATAAAATGAAAATTGCAAAATTTGGACTTTGGCCCATCTCTGAGTTACATATTTAATCTAATGTAGCGGAAGAACTCATTGTATCGGAATTTAGTAACGGACAAATTAATAGAGGGAAGTAGTTAATAATCGTTTGAAACGTATCAACACTGTTGAGAATGTATTTACTTTCTGCATGTTTTTAGAAATACTTTCGCAAGCGACACGGCGAGCAACAATTAGTGTTCATATGTCTCGTAAAGTACTTCTACTTTTAAAGGTTTTGTAAGTTACTTCCAAGAACTGTCCGAGAGTGAAAAACTCGCGTGTATAACGAACCTTTAAGTTTCGGGTTTTCGAAGATATCGAAACGTATGCATATCAACCGCCTTTGACAGTATTTTCAAAATGAATTTTTATTGAAAAAGGATTTTTTTGTATACATTTTTTCGAATAATATAACAAATATTTCAACTGAACATTAAATAAAACAATTTTTTTATTTATCGGAATGTGAGGTGCCCCTTCAATCGCGAAGTCCAGCCTTTGGCGTCATCGCGATAGATGGAATCTTATTGGTCTAGTAGTTTTGTGACGTTTACTCCTTATACAGGGTACTTTAAAATAGGCACGGTCATAAAATTAACTTTTCATTATCTAAAACTTTCACCTATTAAAATGTCACATTCATTTTAAGGCATATCAAATTCATAATCGTCTAATGAGAGGAATCAATTTTTCCTTAACCAATGATGACAAAACTTTTTTTATGTTCGACATCACATTTTGAAGCTCTGGTGTAGCGTAAACCAACCAATATGTGTACTTTTTCAAGCAGCATATTGTCATAATAGCGGGATCGCTTTACTCTTTATTGATTAATCATGGGTCCAAGGTTGTTGTACTACCTATAGACTTAGCAAAAGCCTCTTTCGCACCTGTCGACGGACTATAAATGTCCTTTCGCTTTCAAGCGCATAAATAGAACGCATAATTTGACATCATGCATGTAGAAGCTGCAATAAAATTTTAATGTGATAGAGGAAGAAATCGAATTTAGAATTTTCACCGGAAGCCTAAGTCCCATTCTACACGAACGAGTAAAACGCGCGCGAGCTTCTCGGTAATTCGAATATCCATACCATTTGGTATGGCCAAATGCCTAAAGTGAAAGCATGTCTTTTAAATTTGCTTAAAAGATATCAGTTAACAAGTTTTTAATAAAAAAAAAAATTTGGACTTCACATATGGCTGAGTGAGTACTATAACTAGATGGGAATTACTTAGTAGTTACCTAGTTTTAATATTCATTCCCTACTATATGTAAACAAGATTATAATCTTTGCTTGCGTAAAATAAAATGTTGGTGAAGAAAAATTAATTTATAAGTTGAAATTGAAATGATAAACGGATGTTGAGCATGTAAAATGAACACCGATAATGAATATAGAAATTAGACTAAATTTTATTTGATCTTTTTTGTACTTTGATTTCCTTTTAGAATTCTTGCACCAATGATATCAAATTGAGGTACCCTGTATATCCATCACTGAATGTAGTTTCTGAAAGTTATTTGAAATTCTTTGAAAAGAGTTTAATCGTAAACGTTTAATCATAAATTATAATAGTAAAATGATTGTTTATTTTAACAATAAAAATGAGCATGAATTTTACCAATCTTGATTGTAAAATGCATCCAAATTCATTTTTTTAAATTTGTGACTTGGCTGTCAAGTATTAAATGACCATTTCAAAAACTAACCACCGCCATTTTTCAAGAAAAAGTAGCTAAATCTATCGTTGGGCCAAGTGGAGTGCCTTTCAATTCAATTGGTTGCCAAATAATGAGTTGAATTAATTCAAATTAACATATCCAAAGGCGAGTTGCAAAGTTTAAAACGCATTGTCTCTAAACCTGTTTATGGACTAGTATCTCTTAACGGCCAAGTCGCTCAAATGTAAAACAAACCTAAAATGTCTTTAAAAGTTTTAGAAATGTCACACAAATTTATTTACAAATTGTAGTAATTTCCCCAAACTTTAACACCTGTGTTAGAAACACAAAATATTTTTTTAAAACTGAAACCAATATAGAACTACATTCTACATAGATGTGTTCATCTATAAAACTAGTCATTTACATAACCACTTCATATTTAAATGTAGTGTCTAACTTTTGTACATAATATAGTATAAAATTTACATTAACACTGGATAACATCTCTAACTTTTGTGGCGTTTTTAATTGGAATAAAAGCACTGGGAATAATTGTAAATGGTTAGTTATGGTAAATAGCTACTTATGCAAAACTTCAGTGGCTAAAGTTTTGATATATCAAACTTTAGAAATATAGTTCCATGTAGAGTAGTTATAGGCCCCTGCTCCAAATAACTTAACTTTCCCTTATTAAACATTCCTTATTACTGTTTAAAAGTAGACCCAGAAATTGAAACTGAAGTTTGAAGAAAGGGTTCTTTACTTTCCTATTACCTACTCCTTCAAACTGCCGATTCAATAGTAAACTCGTTTTAACGACTTTTTCCAACCATAAATCTAAATATCGAATCACTGAGGAACAAACATTCCAAACGTGCTTTGTCACGCTAAGGGTTTTCGTGATAACTCAAATAACTTTCCTTGGTGCATGGGACTCCTATACATATCCCATTATTTGTAAGTTAATTCCAATGAGACAAAAGTGTTTTGTATAAATAAAATATTTTAGTTCTATAGAATATTTGTATGAGGGTTCAGCGATCTAGATTTTGGAAATTCGACAACACGTTTTTAATGGTTGCTCCTTAACTTTTGGTAGTATATTCGAAGAATTTAATTATTCTTATTGCTTATTCTGAAAATCATTGAAATAATGGTAACTTTGACTGGTTTAATAATAAATGCTAATTAATTGCTATTTTTTGTAATTTATCTTTCCAATAACCTAAAATAATCCCAAAAACATTTTTTTAAATATTGATTTTTACGATATTCATGGTTCTTTCATTTTAGTAAGCAATGTTATTTTACGTGTCATTACACTGCTTATGAATACAACTTTGAACATTTTCTTTGCAAAGATATTAGTTTAGATAAATTTATAATAACCTCGTTTGATATTCCCAGTGCATTTACTCAAAACGTGTGTGGACTTCATTAACAGTTTAAAACTTATTTTACTGTAAAATATTTTCGAATGTACTGTTTAAGAAATTTAATTTTAAAATGATACACATTATTCTTAAACCTTACTTGAATTGTTCTTAAATGATAATTTTAAAACTTGAACATTTTTAATACTTTGCTATGTTCTTAAATACTTGCTTAATTTATGCATCTAATAATTATCTAAAATCTTTTCGAATTTTATAGTTATCAGTATTAGAACTTGACAAATTATACAATTATTTTATAAACTGGTTAATGAATAAATGGTGACCTTGAAGACTTTTGACTAATCTAAGACAATGTAATGTTAGGCATTTAATAGGCTTGATTAAAGTGATAACTTAAGGCCAGACATTAGTTTGTGGAGTAATTTCCCATAAAATGAAAAATTCAATTTCAATTGGAATATATCATGCAGATGCTATTTAATTCCAACTCTCAGACATTTCGAAGAATTTTTATACAACTCTTATTGAACATTTACTATGATTTTGATTTGACTGCTATGTGTTCAAGAAAAGTCTTCAGAACGTAATCACATGACATTATTCGGTCATGGGCTTCACCGAATTACTCGTCTGATCCCACATCACTTGGCATTCACCATGAAATTATGAACTTGAACAGTTGCATCCTTCTCCAATATACGAGCTAGGCGATCTGTCTTGCTACAACTGATGTTTCTCGAAGATGTCTTTTACATCATTAAAATTCAGCGATTCATTTGATTCGGCGCCCACCCACATGGAAGGAATTCCTTCCAGAACAAAGACTGTATGATCAGACTATTAAAAATTGCAAGCATGCCGCTCGTACCATGGGTCTTGCTGAGTACGGAAAGGAAAGTGCTCATAAAGATAATAGCATGGGGTCTGCCATACTACTCCATGCATATTGTCTTATTGCAGCTGTACATCCTAGGTGCGTAAAATCACTATGGAAGGACATTTTCCGTCGTACTGCCACACCATAGCACTTCCATCATACACTCAAAGAAATATACAATGAAATCTGAACTTTTTTACGCTCCTTCAAGGCAAAGTGATTGTGATATTAGACATTTATAACATTTATACTCAATTCTTCAGAAAAACTTTTAGTTGAATCGGCAAAATCTAATTCTGTTCTACTGCAGTATACTCGAACAATGCCTAACCGCTCGTTCTGAAGTGAATTGATCAAAATGCTTTGCTAAGACTACAATCTTAATAGACAAGATAAATGTATTTGCAACACACACATTCACCATGACTTCCATGTTTATCTGGAATGACCGATCCGAAGGTATACAGACGAGGCCCGATGGAATGGACTAGACTAGACTAGACTAGACTAGACTGGACCGGAACAGGAAGCCGATGTCAGACTGTTGCGGACACCAATACGGTTTGAGCTGTCCTCCAGTTCGTCTGAACACAAGTCACCCGGAGATTCCCTCGGCCAGGCGGACTCTTCCATATTTATCTGGAATGACCGATCCGAAGATACACAGACGAAGCCGAATGGACCGGACCGGAACAGGATGCCGATGTCACAGACTGTTGCTGACACCAATGCGGCTCTGAGCTGTCCTCCAGTTCGTCCAAACACAAAACACCCGAAGATCCAGGCGGACTCTTCACTACAAAGCGGGTACTGCTCTGGCTGCTTGTTCGAATTTGTGTGCTTTGGGGACTGTTCTATCTATCGTCACCACCCCGCTAACTTGCAACCTAGTTGGCCGACTTGAAATGTCCTGGTATTGAAGAGGGAATCCTCGGCGATGCAGAGAAGCACTACGTTTTTCTCACCCAGTCCATCAACAAGACGTCTCTAATAGCCCATTGCGCAAGTCGAGTGCGACGTTAATTCATATAACCAACCGCCAACTTGATCATCGTGATACAAGATACAACTATTCCGAATTCCATCCAGAGGTACTTTGGTGCACCTCACTTCTGTCAAGTCTTGCTCATTTAGACCGACTCGCATCGAATAGCACCACTACTCGTGTCTGCTCTACAATTTCGGTTACTGCCAAGCAAGGTGCGATTCTGGTGAAAAAGATTCACCTGGACTTTACCTAAGCACATATATCCACTGTGGTTCCTTCTACTGACAGTTTCTATGTCCACGAGTCGCCAATAGCCTACTGTACAGATCTAGTGCTACGTTTATTCAACCAACTAATCTATATCAATCATTACTGAGCTACACACTATTCGCAAATCTGATCATTGACTTGAAAAGAGACAATCTTCAGGGCTGTTTCGACCAGTATTGCTTTAAGAAATTATTTGAGAAATTCCACTTATGCAAGCACTTCGATTTCTGGTCGTTAAAACTCGTACTCTTATGTGAATAAGATTTATAAATACTAGAAAATATCTCTTTCTTGACTGACCTACTACGACTACAAATTTGTATTGGAAAATTAAATGAATACCATTATTGATTTACTATTTTCAAAAGGTTCTGAAGCAAAAAGATAGGCAAAATGGCTACTAATGTCTGGTCTATTTATATCTTATATTTCAAGGTCTGCCTATTCGTATTAAAGTAAATTTGAATAGTTTTTAACAAAACCCAAGTTTTGAAGAACATTACATTAAATATAATTTTTTTAATGCCTCTCAATTTAACTTTCAAAACTGTTATTGAAGCCCATTACTCATAAAAAAAAAATTGAACGCCGCCGTTCTGAAATGAACCACAATATAACGTCACTCACAAAACTCGTACAGTTTTCATGAAAGGGAAAATTAAGGTTTGAGTTCCTATTGCGAAAAATGTTTATATTATAATGCTTCAATATATTGAGATATTAGATAAAAATACGTAACTTGTATGTACATGCTACTTACTACAACTAATATAATTAAAAATATATATATTGGCATTTACGTCCTAGCATGAAAATGTGAGGTTCATAGTTGAAGGGATCAGTGGATGAAGGTGTAACAAAAAGCAAGTTGAGATATTTGACCTCAAAAGATTTCGTATTGTTTTGTGGTCACATACTTCCTTTCATGACACTAGTATCTCTGATAATAAGGTTTCTACAGTGCTGTTGTCGGGGTAAAAAGACTGGGCGCGCACAATACGTATCTTTATCTGTGACAACCAAATTAATTAATAAATGGTACATACCTCATTCAATTACCCCTTCAATTAACACATGCCGTCCATTAATACCATTTAGATTATTATGTAAAAACTTTGCCTCACAGATGTATGAAGTTTTTCATGATGCACCACCACATTGTGGTCTTAATTTCCTACTCTTGGCAGTAGACGATTACGTCTAATTTTGCTCTTGCCGTATTTTTTACAACGCTTCAGATTGTACATGTATAAAATATTGGATGCATTTTATAATTTTTTCTTATTAAATTAAGTATAGTTATTTTTTATATATATTAGAGCAATATAAGTGTTAAATATGTAGCAAATACATGTACTTGACTCCCTTATGCTCTATTTGGCAAATAAATATTAATTTTATTGATTGAGGACACCATAGTTAAAAATTTAAAATTTTCCACTCTTCAACTTTCCTTTTTTTATATATAAAGTTGCTATACAGAGTTGGGCCTACATGATTCATCGGGTTTCAAAACACACTTGGATGGAATATACGATGAATCATTTAGGATGAAACAGTATTCATTGCTGGATTTTACAGTGTAAGAATAAATCGGAAACATGGTAACTTTTTGTTCAAAATTTTAAAGTTATAAAATTTCAATAAGTTCTCATTGAGCTTTAAAATTGAGTGATAATATGAATATCGGATGCGTTCATTTTAAATGCTAGAATTCGTTTATTTAAATTGTGAGTTAGTATATAATTTTTATTGACCATGTTATGGTCAATTTTATTTTATGCAAGCATTAATTGTACATTAAAAACTGCTTCTATAACTAAAACAATTAAATGTTTTGCCTTGTACTTATCGACTATAATTTAATTGGATTATTTAGTTATAATTAAAGTTACAGTAACACCTTAACTAACTCTAGTTTTTCTTTCTTGCGCTGTCAACCCGGGAGTGAAACAAAAGCTTTAGTAAGAAAATTTTATTTAGCGCTCGAACAAGGACTGTACACGCAAATACAGTACAAAAAATCGCTGACGAAATGGACTTCAAATTTTCCGTTTTTAAATTCTTGGAAGAATTTTAAATTGTACGAATTTAATTTTTCTGTAGTTGCTGTGGACTATAGCTCGAGTTTAAATTTACCCCATCGCATGTCATTGATTTTTACTCGACCGGATAATGAATTGTATTCGAATTTTTAACAGATGTTTATTTTTGTTATTAATATTTATCCCATATACTAAACACCAACTGGATTTTTTAGTTGACTTTCATGACCGCATAGCTAATATTCGTAACGAACCCAGTATGGATAAAATAAAACTATCATGACAATATGCGATGCCTGGCGATCAAAAATATTACACGTTTGACCCATTTATTATCTTTGATTTGTGATCAGAAGTTTACGTTTTCGAACTGTTTTTTTCCGATTACGAACCTACTACGTGTCAAAAAGCGAATTTGTGCAGTTTGGAAGGTTTTTCACATATCCTCGTTTTTTTTATATCGACGTCCATGATTGGTTAATTTCGCTCATATAATGGATCCAACGAATCCAGTGTCGAAATCCTTAACTGATGTCGAGAGCGGCGTCAGCAGGTGAAAAAGGTGAGGACATGTGCCAGGACTTAGTTGCCAGCCAGCCAGTGGGTGGCTAGCCCTTATCGGACATGCAACTACACTATTTAGTTGCATGCGACTGGAAAACTCAAATTGTATCCGTTCACTTAGCAGCTTTTAATTACTCAAATACTTTCGCTCGCTACCGCGCTAATGGTTTTGGCAAATATTCTACAATTTAATGATTTTGTATGGATTGCGGTAATCAGAGTTGGGTTTCTGCAATTGTGAAATCTAAGACCAGCAGGCCTGAGTTGGATGCAATTAAATCGAAATATGTTAATGCGTGTGATGTTTTTAGTTGCTCAGTTGATTAAAAGTTGAAATACAATTGTTGCTCGTGCGGGGGTCTAGTCTAAGAAGTATTTTAATTCCTTGTTTAAAATTCCACTCGACCAAATTTCAAATTTGTCAACATTTATGTAAAGGGAATCGCATTGTCTCTAAAATGACACCGATCTGGTCTTATGGAAGATTTTTTTTTTTTTTTTTTTTTTTTTATTTTTTTTTATTTCCTGTCCACTCCCAAGGGATATACAGGTGGCCAATTATGACTCCATCGTCACGGTAGAGTGACAAATTACACTCCATAGAATGGTATTACAATGGTTGTTTACACACTCCAAGTGGGAAATGAGCAACACGCTCTTGGAGGTTTCACATAAAGTATCAATCAACTGTTACATATATCTCAGTATTGTGAGTAAAACTCTCAGAGGGAAAACAAAATAAAACTAAAAATAAATAATAAATAAATAATTGATTAATAAGAAAAATACACACACAAACAAAGTCCATTGGTGAGTGACATTTTTCATATTTGAAAGAGTTCGAGAAATCATAATCCGTTGTCCTATATGTATTTGTTCAATTTGTGAAAGGTTGAAAAGTTTAAAATGTCACCCTGGAGAGATCGTGCACAAGAGCCCTGGAAGGTAAAGTTCTGGAAAAATCATATGTAACAGTTCAATTTAAATGTTCATCTTTTCCAACAGGGATTGCACTATGATTTGAAAGAAGTATACATTGTTCTTATTCAGTAAGATAGTTTTCATGTCGAGAGCTGCAAAATTTAGTGGTAGAAGATTGAATCTGTGATGTTCATATTCCCCACAGTGATAAGTATAGTGTCGAGTGTCTCCTTGTTCTTGGTCAAAAGGGCAAATGGGATTTCCGTCAAAAAGTCTAGCTTGATGCGTGGGAAATACTCCATGCCCCGTGAGGAATTGATTTAGGAAGAAGTTGGTTTCGCATCGTTTGAGGCTCACAATGGGGATGAGATCAAATGTATGTCTTCCCTTCGTTGATAAATTCCACTCTTTTTGCCATTCTTGAACACTTTCCTTCTTTAATAAGTTTGAAATCTGTTGGCTTGAATATTTGACTACGCATTCAATTTGAGTTGATGTAGTTGCTTCCTTAGCAAGAAAATCTGCTTCTTCGTTGCCCATGTTCCCCACATGTGCTTTAATCCAGTGGAATGATACTTTTACTCCTTTGTTGATTAGTTTTGTAGTTGTTGACTTAATTTCAGATGTCCAATGATGAGTATCTTCTATTCGAGATAAGCTTTTAAGTGCTGCCTGGCTGTCAGAAAAAATTCTACAGGAGGTCTTATGGAAGATATTAATTCTTAAACACTGACGTTTAGCCCTTTGCACTTCAAGAACTCTTTGCGTTTTCCGTTCTTTCTACGGAACAGTTATTCATCATGTTCTTTACCCTAGAATTTGTTATGCTTATAGAAAAAAGAAAACACAATCTGTTTTGGATCTGCCAAAGGACGAGTTGAAAAAAATATCGATGTTTTTTTAAACACAAGATCATGCTGTTCTCGTTTATTTAAAGAACAGGGAACCAAACGAATGAGTCGTTATGTTGTCGCCTGAGCGGCGCCAACGGAGTGCAAAGGGTTAAGTAAACTAGACCTCGTGTGACTCCATTTCCGAAAGCACTTCCCTTTAAAGTATTTGACGTTCTGTGAGCAGGAATTGATTTTGTCAAACTTAATTTTTTTTTTGCCCTTCACCGGTTCTTGTGTCAACTTTTGCTTAAATCATTCATCGAAATCAGTTTAATGGTTTTCGTAATATTTTTTACGGAATTTTGTATAAATTTAACAATTGAAATTATATAATTATAAAATTACGAGCGTGAGATTTAGTGAAGATTTCCGCTGACATCACTTTAAAACCCTTGGGAATAATTCCATATTTCAGACTTCATATTTGATCGAACATTAATTAAAATGTAATTGGCTAATTCTGTATGTGTATTAATCAGTACAAATATGTACATTTGTTGGAAAACTCGCAAGTTATATAAATAAAAAGAATTAGGTAAGGAAGTTCATATTTACATGACAACTTTGCAATTCCCGTCATTAGTCGTCTTAGCATTAATATGAGGTGGTCAGCCGCAAAACAGACTTTATGCATTTTTTTCGAAATCGAGATATTAATTGGATATTGAACTTTATAATATTGAGGCATCTAAAACACCGAACAATCATAAAACAATCTATATCCATTAAAAATAATTGTTTGAAAAGTAGAGGTCGGAGCAAAACTAGTTTTATCCACCCATGTGTTTGGCGTAAAGCCAACTTTATCTACCAGACCAATCGGAACGCGGCCAATGGCCATTTCAGGAACATAACGGTGGAGTTGGTGAACCTTTTTGTGCCTGAATATCCGACTCTTCTCGGATCTGAATGCGCTGGTGAACTGCATCCCTGATCAGCTGGGGCCGTGCTTGACACTGAAAGCCGACCCATCCACCACTTTATCACCTATCTTGCTTTTTGACTACTTTGATGAGCTATCTACGATTGATTTCTCCTGCTGTGAGCTGAACCAACTGGTTTACCGCCTTGTTGACGACGAAAACCTGTCCCTGACTACCACTGAGCCACAACATGAACCCACACCTAAAATAAACGGAGAATATCACTTGATTGACTCCTCCCCTCTCTCTGGGGAACACTTTGGAGATTTCCGTCTTTGGATTCTACCATTCTTCTGATCCTGGAACATTTGCTGCTGTCCAGCCCATCTCTGCTTGACTCCGGTTTGGGGGATGATCTAGCTGCCAGACAGCTGAGTGTGCACCGAACCTCCTGTGAGTAACCGTGACGATCTGCTGCTTCAGGATCTGTACTTTTGAATAAGTTTTTCGGCTCGATTCAGCCAGCCTTGGATCTCGGCAGTTTCAGCTGCGACTCCGACCATCTCGATGGATTGGTGGGGATACTACCGGTTACTTCCGGAGCTCCTGCCCCCCGCCCTCCTCCCACCTCGCTGCATACCCCTGGAGAGTTCTTCGCCAACTTGGTCTGGCCTGAGGGTCATGCCACTCTGATCTGGCAACTTGTCGACGACTTGCTCTGCCGCTTCTAAAGAAAATGTGTACCGTTACCTCCGGATCTTCTACTTTGTTGAACAATTGACTTGTGGATAGGGGCTTCAGTTGGAGCAAACACTGCGACCGGAGGTCTATTGTACTATCCCCTAGAAATAAAAAAAAATTTGATCACTTAAGAAAAGAGATCTGTAGCTGAAGCAAAATTCAGCAATGACATAACAGGAATGTCCTGGAGCTCCCAAGGCTCAAGTAAGTGATGTCCCGTGTGCTCGAACCTATGGGCGGAGAAGAAGTCACACTCACAGAGGTTATGTACAACAGTTTCATCATTATTCTTACATCCCCTACACAAAGGGTCATCATTAACCTTCATAATAGTTAGATGCCTTCTGAGAGTACAATGTCCAGTTAGTAATCCAATAGCCCTACGAATACCAGAGCGATGGAACTTTAACAGCTCCTTATGACGAGAGCTAGAACATCCACTATTTAGTTCTATAGCTTGTAACCAGTGAGGTGAAATTAAGTTTCTGAAGAGCCAGGAGGGCAGCCTAGCTGTCTGAACATATGTTGTTGTTACTAGTCCTTCGCTGGCTAGCCGCAGCTTTCATGAGTCCCCATACCCTCAAAAAATCGAGGGTCTGTAAAGAATCCGTCTCAAAAAATTCCCTGGTGAGCCGAAGACAAGACAGTATGTGTTCCGGGGTCGCACTCTCCACTCCACACTTGGAGCATACCGGAAACTGCTTAACGCCCTTTTCGTAAAAACATCTCCGCAGGTGGCCACTAGCGAATCTAGACAATGCTGTCTGATCGGGTCTATCACAAGAGAGGCCAATTGAACCAGGGCTGTCTCGCCTATACCGTCCATGAGGTGGGGGGGACCCTCCACACCTTTAAGTCCTTGATTTTTCTGATGGAGAAAAGTTCATCAAATGTGAGGGAAGAGTCGGAACGAAATGGTTCCGCCGAGCCTCTCTTCGCCAAGTCGTCGGCAATCTCATTTCCAAGGATATCGACATGGGATGGAATCCATTGGAGGTGCACCTCATGTGCTGAACTGAGGAGTCCCAACATGTTCAAAATGGAGATGCCAGTATGATCACCGACGTTGTTCCAGTCTCGCAAGTGTTGTATAGAACTTCTACTATCCGATAAAATCCAGATAGCTCTGAAATTGTCCTCCTCCAAAATGGCCTTAAGATCGGCCTCAATAGCCAGCAGCTCACTTCTAAATACCGAACAATTATCAGGGTTTCTTGTTATAATTCTTTTAATTTCTCTAGGAGTTTTAATATAGACTCCTCTCCCGGATTGGTTGTTTTCGTTTTTGCTGCCGTCAGTATGAAACTGGTAACTTTTGTAGTATAAATCTGATCCCCACACAAAGTAAATGTGTTTGCCATGATAGCTCCTGTCTATGCATATTCTACAGCACATAAGGATAGCGTAGATATCAGCTTGGAAAACTGTGGTGAATTGATCAAGATAATAAAAAAATTTAGTATTGTCAGCGTGGCAGAAGACACCTGCCCTAGTGGAGTTATCAAGTTGAGAGCCGTCTGTGTACCAAACAATACGGTTATGATCACTTGTTGGAGCTTCAGTCTAATCCGACCGTGAGGGGAAATGGACTTTAAAAGGCTTGTTGAGGCCAAATCGCAGTTGTCGTTATGTCGCAAGGCATGTTGAACAGCTGGTGCTCAGTCACATTAGAATTCGGGTCTTTCCAGGACAAATATTTTGAATAATCATGCTAATGACCTAAATCTTTCAGTCTTCTTACACAAATAAGAGCCTCAGCCTCAATTCGCATACGAAGAGGGTGTAACCCAAGGAGAAGCTCCAAGGTAGCTGTAGGGGTGGTTTAAAGACACCCAGAGATTGCAACACGGGCCATCCTTTGATTTTTTGCAAGATCAAGTCTGCAATAAAGTATCTTAGTCCTATAAGTAAATACTATGGCTATCATTCATTTGTCCAACAACATAAATTAAACCTTCTAAACCTTCTGAACAACTGGAGTCAACCATCGCGTGGCATCACCCAACAAAACTACGCCGCCGCAGATAGGTTGAATGAACTCCAGACGCTGCAGAAGCATTCATGACATCACAAATGGTGTCAATGAATTTACCCCTTGTGATAATTACAACATCATCAGCATAGCCAATGCAGGACACACCAGAGAGAGATAAAATCTCAAGAAGTGAATCAACAACCAGGCACCACAGGATGGGGGAAAGAACCCCTCCCTGGGGACACCCAGCGACTGCATGCACCATCAGGTCGTCACCAAGAAGTGAGGCACAGACATATCTTGGTGAGAGCAGATTATTAATGAAGTTAACAACAACATTGTTGACTTCTCTTTGTATAAGAGCTCGTATGATGGATTCAACAGGAACCTCATCAAAGGCCCCTCGATGTCGAGAAAGACAGCCAAAGCAATCCCTGATCTTTATCCCTGATATTTTTTTCCAAAATGAAGCAAAGATTGTATAAGGCACTATCAGTGGATTTACCAGGCTGATAGGCGTGTTGTGAGACAGAAAGTGGCTTGGAAACCAAGACAGTCTCCCTGATATGCTTATCAATAAATTTTTCGAGCATTTTGAGCAAGAAAGATGCAAGGCTGATAGGTCGAAAGTAGTGATCTTTTCCAATTTTTTCCTCATAGTAATGATCTTTTCCAATTTTTTCCTCATAGTAATGATCTTTTCCAATTTTTGGAATGAATATTACCTTTGTTTGCTTCCAGGAAGTTGGAACACATTCATATACACTGCAGGCTCTATAGTTTCTGCTATGAATAGGTGCCAGAACAAAAAGCCCTTCTTTAAGAAGGGCCAGGACCACTTCATCCACACCAGGGGTTTTGAAGGGTTTGAGGGTGTTAATTGCCCAGACAACTTTGTCATGAGACACAATCTTCTTTGCAGCATCCCAATTGTTCTTACCACATGAGATGGTAGTGAGAATAGGGGTAGTTGCTGTGCACACTTCAAGGGAGCCCGGAAGATGGACCCGAAACATCTCTTTCAGGATAGCATTCCCAGAGGAAGCATACTTACCATTCGGAAGCTTTATAGTGTTTAAACTACAGCTCTTGTCGTTCGACATGATTTTGATAAGCTTAGATGTAGCGGAGAGATCTTCAATACTGCTACAATATGCTTGCCAGGATTTCCTTTTGGAATCTCTGACGGCTTTATTACAGACAGTGAGAGCAGTGCGATAGGCTAGCCAGCCACAGCTCTTCTTACCTCTATTAAAGAGTTTTCTGCATTTATTGCGTAATGAGCTAAGTTCTGTGCTCCACCATGGAACGATCCTACGTGAGGCAGTGCGTGTAATTTCACAGTTATGGTAGTAAGATTGGATAATGGCATGCTGAAACTGCTCAACAGCCATCTCCAAGTCATTAACAGAGGAAAACCTACCAAATTGGTTGTCAGTCTCTATCAACCTAGCCAATTCATCCTTGTACGAACTCCAGTTTGTTTTCTTTGGGTTCCTACCCTCAGTAAAGATCCTTGACGGGGGACCTAAAACTGAGAACATAATTAGTCTGTGATCAGATAAAGTGGTTTCATTAGATACTTTCCAATTATGAACTAGCGCATGGCAAAGGTTGTTACACAAAGTGATATCAATGACTTCTCTTCGGTTAACATTCACAAAAGTGGGTTCATTGCCAGTATTAAGAATATCTCAACAAGTTATATCTCAACAGATGTCCAATGAGTACTTCACCACGTTTCTTGCAGTTACTGCTGCCCCAAAGAATGTGGTGCGAGTTATCATCTAGACCTAGAATGATTTTACAGTGTTTAGCAACACTATAATTCAGAACAGCAAAGATGGTATTGGAGAAAGAATCGGACTAGGCCGATACGAGGATGATCTCACCCTTAAATCCTTGGGAGGTACTGTAAATTGCCTTAACAGCAACAGTCTCCAGTGAGATAATTAACCAAGTTAAGAACATTGATCTTAGAGTTAACTAAAATGTAGGCTCTAGGTTTGTCACTGGTATTATCAGATAAAATATTGTAACCTTTAACCCCCAGACCCATAATTTTACCATTACGGATCCAGGGTTCCTGAATAAGAACTATGTCAATTTCACCTAGTCATCTTTCTGCCAAGAATAGCAGAAGCTGAACGACTATGGTGAAGGTTAATTTGACCAAAATTTATACCTTTACCCATGTTTTGAGTAATGAGTATCAGTTGATGGAGCAGTAGATTCAGCTCCTTCAGAATCGTTCATAAGTAGACTATCTATATCGCCAACTGAAGTGGGTGACGAGGGTTGCAAAGTACCCTCCGATCAGGTATCAATATCCAAACCACCAAGTCTGAGAAGGTCATTTTCAGTAAAGTTAACCTCCCCAGCAAGATTAGTTGATAAACTTACCCGAGTTGAGGATGCTTGAGTTTTCGACAAACTCTCCGCCTCCATATCCTGGGGAGTGGATGTTTGTCCGACCTCGGTTGTCTCTTTAGGTGGTGGATTGGGGTCAGAAAGGATCTTGAAAGCCCCACGATCCAGACCAGTGTAAGCTGCAAACTCGGCTGCTTTGATAGCTTCAGAGGACTCCAGCTCAACCTCAAATATCCATCGAATAGAATGTGGTTCTACAAATCTATGTAGAACACGTCTTAAGTCTTGAAGGCCACCTTTACCGGTTTAGGTAGTTCGCTGGCACTGATGACTTTTAGAGTCACTCCTGGAATCGTAAGCTTACACTCGTGGAAGGATTGGTTAACCCAAACCACGGAATCAGCATCGTCGCACTGGATAACAAGGGCGCCAGAGTTGAAACCTGAGCCCTGTATCCTGGGAAGATGATCTCCATCACAGATTCGATCAATTTTTTTCAGTATCGCTACTTGAATCAAATCAACCTCCTCTTTGGTGATTTTCTCTTTGGGGAAAGCGTCCTAAACTATGGCGATCTTCACCCCCCTCACAGCACTGGCAAAAGATTGAGGTCCAATATCAGTGCGTGGTCTTTTTTGAGTGGTCATGAGTCTCGGAGAAGGTGTGTTACCAGCAAACAAAAGTCTTTTGGTTCCGCCACCACTCTTCTCCTCAGTGACCTCCTCAGTCTTTTTGCGCCTTTGTGTTTTGGTAAGTACTTCCCTTTCCCCACCGGCAGTTTCCGTGTGTTGCTCGCTAATGCTATTAACTCCACTTCCACCGGCAGCTTGAGTCAGGTTTTCCTCCTGTTGTGGACCCGTAACCATGAGGAAGGGTCCGTTGAATTGGCAACATCCGAGGATGAACCAGATTCCGAATGGGGATTTTCCTTGATGCGTTTTTATCTTTATGCTTATATTTTGTATCCATTAGTGAAGAAGAAGAAGAAAGGAGGAGGAATATTCACCCCGATTTTCAGAGAGCAGCATAGCAGGGCTAACCACAGAGTTGGTAGTCAGAGGGACCTCGAGAGAACCCCCCACTCTGCCATGCAGGACCCCACCCATGCACCACCTGGAGCTACAAGAAAGCGATATTATACACCAGCTGGTGGAGCAGCCAGGAAATGTTGTCTAGGCTGCCCCGGGCTCCTGTACTATCTGGCGGCCTGATACGCAAAACTCTGCTTTTCTCCTGTATCTTCAACCAACAGCCTTCTCCAGGACCAATCAATTCTGATACCATTCCCCGTTTTCGTATAAATGGGTTTTATTGAATTTATATGCATATTACGCGTGACACTTGGTCTCCTGCGTGGAGCCGTTCAGCTGTTTAGAATATTGCAACTTCACTATCTGTAAAAGCTAAATGTATTGAACGTATTTTTCAATAAAGTATTTATACCGGTTCTTCAAATCACCGAAGTGTGTGTGTTTGTGTGTGCGGACCAAGCATCATCGGGCGCGATCAGTATTAAGAAGGGTGATCACTCGGGAACACTACGTGCTGTAGGCCTAAAAAAGGGCCTTGTTGTCCCGAAAAATAGTATCCTGCAAGCAATCGGAGGACTGAAAGTTCAAATCAAAGGAGGCTTGACAAGTTAAGTCATAGCGATCGTGTGATCAGAGATTTGCCATATTCGCTACTAAACTACAAAAGTCGTCCTATAATATCCTCAATTGCCACCAAAGTGTGTACGGAACTGGTCCACTTTACATCTGATCGGGGTCCAATGTTCTGACGCCTGTTTAGGTTGCGTCGGGTGCCAGCTCATGTGTTGTCCACGTCATCTGAACATAATACGAGGCATTGTTCCCAGGTCTATTCGTGATAGATCCCGAACTTTCGCGTCCCTACTGGCCTAAAACCCAGACAACCAACCCCAAATTATACGATTTAAGTTTTTATCGTCCTGTCTTGTCCATATTGATACTTATCCTGATCTTTTAGCTTTTAATCAGAAAAATTTCAACTTTCACAGTTGTAATAACTTTATATTTTTATCCTTTACAACGTTTTTACTTTTTAAAATTACCATGGAACACAAATGAAAACCCAGAAGTCATGTGTTTGGCGCAGCTTAGCCATTTCTGGCTCTTGCGCCTTAAAACACCAACCAACCAACCCGAACTTTCGCCAACAGCATGCAGTTCTAGTACGACGTTGTTTAACCAACCTTACCCAACCAGAAAGCTCCATTACTGTTGCCATCCGATAATTTGTTGTCCAAAATTTCGTTTTTTGTTGCAAAATGTAAATTGTGATGAAATTTAAGACTAACTCCATAAATTGCTGTTAACATTTAATTTTTTTAATATTGAACTTTTCAAATTTTAATGTGTTTTTTTCTAAAAGAATTTACAAAAGGTGTACTATCCCGAAAATTAAGTTTTCTTGTTTTAAAAAAATTATAAGTTTTGGGGCTGCCAAACGTGTCCTTCTCAGTTTATTCTTCTGATGAAATATTCTGGAATACAATTAAAAAAAACTTGAATCTTAAAAACTTGAAATTAATCACTACCACAAAAAAAGTGAATGAAATTTTGTGATATTTTGGTAAAATACATATAAAAAAACTTTACGTTTTCATAAACTCTACTTTTCAAAAATTCTATTTCATGAATGCCTAGAACCTAATTGCTTTTTAGGTTACGTTCCTTCACTAATTTTGGGTGTTAAGGAGAAATGTATACAGTAAAAAAGAATTGAGTTTCCATTGAGAATCGAAATATTTGGCTTCCTGTAAGAGTTATTTTACTTTATTAGGATGGAGATCTAAACTTTCCAGCCTTCCACCTAACAAAGCTCTAGGATAGTAACATTATGATTGTTATACTGCGATAGTCGGGGACGCGGGAGACGGTTGGGAATTGGCGTCTTTTCTCCCACTCGTTGGCGCACTTGGCGCTCTTTCTCCTGCAAACCCTCATTCGGAAGACTGCGTTCCTACGATTAGGACGTTTTAGCATGGGTCTAGGATGACCAAACTCACCGTCTCTCCGTTTCCCGGCTCAGAATGACCGGTTGCTTGCATAATCTCTTTATAATAAAATCGTTTGTTACCAAAAAGCTATACAGTCCATTATAATTATCCAGCGCCGGTACTCTTGCAGTAGTACGTAACAATGATATTGATCATGTTCCAGTAATGAAGGTGCTTGTGAGATTATAGATTTTGTTGGAGAATGTTTATTAAATATCTACTGTTTCACATCACACTTATGTGCTCCATCTGGTGTAATACCAGCTAGAAGAAACCACTTTGTCCTATTTATTTCGTAAAACAATTAAAGCGGCATTAAATCGTAAAACTCTTTTTAATAACAATTTATAAATATGTAGTTAAGAACAAGTTATAATACAGCGCCCAATTTAGGGTCGGATGCAGAGAGTTGTAATAATAAATAGAGAGCGCCTTCAATACCAGACTCTAATAAGGCCGCGGTGTCAACATTGAAAAGAAAAACCCACATTACGTGGTTATAGCGCTGCCACATTTGGCGTTCAGACATCTGCAGGAGTTTCAAATTTGACGCACTTTCTTCTTTTTTGGTGATAAGGAGTTCTGTCTGTATTTAAATTTTTAACATATATGTACGTATTTACTTATTTTCAAACAATATGCGCTAAATATTTCCTCTTCATTAACGAAACGAAAATATTTTATTTGTGTTCAATATTCGAAGAAGCGAAACTCTTTATATTTCTCAGGTTTTATTTTTCATATTTTCTTATTGAAGTATACAAAATAACAGTTGAAAGAACTTCGCTTATGATAAATTTTTTACATAAAAACGTAATGCAATTATTTCAAAACTACAAAGTAAGAAAAATCTCCTTAATATATCTGTTAAACTCCCTTACATTGTGCCACTCGTTCCAAAAAAAACTATATTTAAATACAAATTAAACACAAAACCATATTACAATACTTCGATCTCGCTTAGTTCTGAAAGTCGCCAAGGCCTGCCAAGTAATATTGGCGCATGAATGAATTGACATTTCCACATATCACGTGGTTTCAATGATGGACACACGGAAATCAGCATTTTTTATTCCTCTATTTGTATCATTACTCTATGGTCGGATGCCCTAAGACCACATCCCCAGCAACAGATGATACAGATATCTTTCAATTTCAAGCCATGACTTCGAATCAATGCGTTTTTGGCATATCCCTAGCTCGCCCAGCAGTCCATGAACATGCCGTGTCGGCGGGAATGAAAATGAAAAAGTCGTATATAAATAATATCCGCAAAAGAGGCCGTCAGTGTATATGAAATATTATAAAAAGTACTGTAAAAGTCCTGGTGAATGAGGTAGGAGACATTGGGCGAGGTATTGACAAGGGTCAAGTCGTGTGGGGAAGATTTTCATCAGTAAGTGTAAAAGTAAAGTTTAAAAATGACAGCACAAGATGTGGTTGTTATATAACGGAAACATACTGGAAGACTGGTCAAGGATAAAAAAAACGATCATTACTCCAGTGTTGTCGTTTTTTAACTCAATGGTTTTAACCCTCTAGTGCATAGTGTAGCATAAATGCTACACAACTTTAAAATGGCCACTAGTTGCATCTATTGAGTTTCATGTTAACTGTTATGGTATTGTCACGTAGAGAACCATGTGCTTAGTTCTTATAACCGCCACAAGGTACCTTTTATTTATAAAAATGTTTGTGATAAATGCAATCAGTTGCTTCGATGTCTGTTGTTTTAAAACTGGCTCGTGAAGGTGCCGATTTCGTGTTTTATTACTTATAAGTATAATCTGGCTCTAAAAAAAATCCTAGCTACAACCAGAAGGATGTAGATTGTATTTAACTATATTTTCATACTTTTTGAAATTAATTTTATTAATTACACACGATGTTGCATATACACTACACAATGGTTTTAATTAATTAAATAGGCATTTAGGATTTTTTTTTCAACGGTCCAGGAGCAAAAAGAAAAAGAAAAAAAAATTATTTCATTAAAAAAAGAAAAAATCATATACTTGGCATTTCGTTTATCTGTAAATTTGTTACACAGTCGTGACCAAACACGTTGTTCCATTTTCTTCAAATTTGGCATGAATGTTTAATGACGTCAATGAAAACAACGTAAAAAATATTTTTAAAGATTTTGTTTTATTCAGTTTGGAAGATGGTGGCTATTTTAGTGGTTGCGTTCCATGTAAAAGTCAGCTTCTGTTTTGGTCGCGAGGTCTACTGTTTCCAAAACTTCTAGTAAATATTAACTGTTTCTTTAAAAAAAAAATTGGACCTGGGTTTAAAATAGTGTTCCTGTTATGCGTTTTTCAAAGGGCACCGCGCCCTGCCCTTTTTTTGTAAGTGCCGATGCGCCCTGCCCTTTTTAGAAGTAAAAAATGTGCCCTGCCTTTTTTTCAATATCTTCTTTGCGCCCTGTAATTAAAAAAAATAATATTTTTCTGCAAATATCTTTCCTTTGCCCTTTTACATAACAAAAAGGGCCCTTTTACATAACAAAAAGTGCCCTTTTACATAACAAAAAGTGCCCTTTTACAAAACAAAAAGTGCCCTTTTACAAAACAAAAAGTGCCCTTTTACATAACAAAAAGTGCCCTTTTATATAACAAAAAGTGCCCTTTTATATAACAAAAAGTGCCCTTTTACATAACAAAAAGTGCCCTTTTTGACAAATCCCCCTGCCCTTTTTTAAAACTATGTGAACACTAGTTTAAAAACCAGACAAGTCTAGTTTTCAAAATATTTCAAGACGTTCAAAAAACATCAGTACTAATCGTTTTCAATCAAGTCCCTTTATATCTCTATAGCCATTGCTTGGTTCTTGCACCCACGACATGTCAATTATCGAATAAGGAAATAACTTGAAAAAAATATTTCCAAGATTAAGATGGAAAGTGCCTTTGTCACTTGCTCGGTAGCGCACGGGGCTTCGGAGCAATAGATTAGTTTTGAGTCCTTAAGACACGCACAGTCGGTAAGAGCACTGTCATAAAAAGCAGGAATTGTATATAGGATATCTTTTTCTCCATATATATTTATAACGCGGACCCAGCCGAACTGTAAAGGAATCCCTTACTCGTGAAACCGACAGAGGAACACACGAAAAACAACCCCATCAAAGCCATTTTTTTTTCTGGCCGCTTTTTTTAGAACTCCAGAAAGCCCACGTTCTTTTTTGTTGTAGTTTTCCAGTTGTTTTTTCTTCAGGGTAACAATTTTTAATCCGTTCCCTAGTAACGCGGGGCCAAATAACTAGTACATTTAATTTTTTAGTCAATTAAAATGTTAAGATAAAAACTCGTCTTATAGAAACATTGCGTTATAGAATTTTAAAATACAAATACAACGTTAAAATACGCAATAAAAATTCATCAAATCTGGACATGTTTCGGGAGATACGTCTCCCTTCATCAGCAGAGAATGAAAAAGTCTGTGTAATAAAATATAAATAAATAAACCTAGAAATTGAAAGTGTTCCAAAGAATAAAAAAAAAGACTATTTCAATCGGTTGGAGTTAACTATTGTGTGCCAACAAGCGGGAAATACTGGGACTGCAAATGTTTCGTTGACAACAGGAAGGCAAGTTCAACTGGAGATTTGGGTTTGTAAATTAAATGTGGGTTAGAAAAATTAAATATATGACCATGTTCCCAAGAGTGCTTGGCAATGGAGGACTTCTTTAAAATTAAAATGTTATTTAAAAAAAATTCTATATACACATTTTCAGAAATTTGTACAAAATGTAGTAATTTTAAGGTTTTTAAAAAATATCCTAAAGTTTATTTTTCTCTTCAAAATTTCAAGCATTTAAGAACATGCAAATTCAAGTTGAAAACACATAGAGCCCTTGTAAAGATTTCAAATTAATAGAAGCTTCTTCAATGTCCTTCCTATTTAGATCAACCACTTTTCACGAATAATGAGTGTGCTAAGCTCGTTTAAAGCATTTCAAATGCAATCAAATGCTCTTCAAGAAGTTAAAATAGTCTTATTTTGAAGTACCTAAAGTCGAATTGAAGCTGCTTCAATCTTTTCATACAATGAATTGCTTCATTAAAAATTAAGTAAATAACCTTTTTTCTTATTATTTCTCTACTGTTACAAAATTTTAATAAAAGAAACCGGCTTTAGGAAAAATAAAAAAATATAGTAAATTCGCATGGTGTTTGGTGTTTAATGGAGTGCATGCATCCTAGTTTTAAAACCACATTTCTGACTTTCCTACATTCATTAAATATTACATTTAATCTTTTCACATGCTTGCTTTCGTACTTAAAAGAAAAATATATTTATTAATCAAATATTCAAGACCGACGAAACCACTGAACTCTAACTGTAACTGCTGGAAGGCTCAAACCTTGCGTCTATGGGTGCGTTGAAGCCAATTGAAAGCAGCCATGCTGTGTCTCAATATTTTTTTAAAGTGATTTAGTGCTGTTTTTTTATTACCATAGCATTGTAGAAATATTAAATGTATATAAATATTATATTTTCTGCTTATAGAATTAATTTTTATATTGCCAAACAAATAGTTTTTGCTCTTGCTTTTTATCTACTTTGACTTGCAAATGACTTTCTATTTTAATAGCAGATTGCATTTAAAATGGGTTAAAACAGAAAATAAAAAAAACAGCCAAAAGCAATACACGTCGGCTTATTTTAACATGAAAAATATACGAAATATTGCGGTAGCAAAGAAAGTGGGACACATCATGGCTGCCTCCACATCAGCTTCAAGTCAACAAATTGTCTTGCCGTATCCAGAAGTTACAGATCAGTAGATGCAACACGACTAACGTCACAAAAGCCAAAATAGAATATTTTCTCAGTCTTGTCTTCCGAACAGTATTCATCCGCGAGCCACAGTAAAATACATTTCCCTCTAATGAGTCTTCACTGCTGTGTTTATTTTAGCTCAGTAATTTGATAAGAAACAAATAGTTTAAAAAATGGTTTGTTTACATTTTCCGACTTGCGTGGTGTCACGGCTCAGTCCCATTCTACACGAACGATTAAAACGCGCACCAGCTCCTCGCGTGATTCGGGAATTCATGCCACGAGGTATGAATTCTCGAATCACCGAGAAGCTCGCGTGCGTTTTGCTCGTTCGTGTAGAAGGGTCCTTAAGAGAGATCAAAACGCGTTTTGATTGTTTGTTTCTCAACTAATGAGCTTAATGGTACACTAAACGGAACAGCAAAGGCGAGAGTTGAAAAGTTTAAATTTGCTATTCGTTTGGAACCACTGAACTCTAAATGTAACTGCTGGAAAGCTCAAACCTTGTTTCCTCTATGGGCGCGTTGAATCCAGCCAAAAGCTGCCATGCTGTGCCCCAACATTTTTTAAAAGTGATTTAGTGGTGTTTTTTATTACCATAGCATTGTAGAAATATTAAATGTAATTAAATATTATATTTACTTCTTGTAGAATGTATTTTTATATTGCCAAACAAATTGTTTTTGCTTTTGCTTTTTAACTACTTCTACTTTGACTTGCAAATGACTTCCTATTTTAATAGCAGATTGCATTTAAAAGGGGTTTAAAAATAAAATAAAAAAAACTTAGTCAAAAGCAATATATATCGGCGTATTTCAACATGAAAAATATATGAAATATTGCGGTATCAAGAAAAGTGGGACACATCATGGCGGCATCCATATCGACTTCAAGTCAACAAAATGTCTTGCCCGATCCAGAAGTTACAGTTAGAGATCAGTGTTTTGAACTCTGAATTTGGACGTACACCACTTTACATCCAACCTGCGCGTATGTTAAAAAGCGAGTGACATATTTCTGTTTGCGACCGGGTCTTAAGTTACAAAAATAAAGGGATCGTTAAGATTATTGTTGATCCGTTTATTCAAGAGATATATCGAACTGATGAGACGTTGAATGCCATCTGGAATTCCAACTGGCATCTGTCCAAAAGGGTGGATATTAAGTACGCGTTTAGGATGAATTTTGGGGATGGATTATCGTTTGCCACGAAGAGGAAAGTGCTCGATCCTTTCACTTCATCATTGCGTGGGAATGGGAAAAGGTTATTCGATTTGGAGGCGTGTTTATTCCGTCTAAATGCATGCAGATGATCGGAGGTTATAAGAAACATCCATCATTTCAAATGTCGATTGCAGGGCAGGCAGACTTCAGACATGATTAAATGATATGTGCAAGAAGATCGTTAACTGCTTTTGGGGTTTTATATGGGGAAATTACTGGGTGGGATTTGTGTTTATGTGGTGGGAATTTGTTTTGTGTGGTGGGAATTTTAACCATTGGCGAATAACAACAACAAAAATAATAATTAAAAAAAAACATAAGTCGAATTGTTAACCTCTCTCCTGTATAGCCCATAGAGTAATGATACAAATAGAGGAATAAAAATGCTGATTTCCGTGTGTCCATCATTGAAACCACGTGATATGTGGAAATGCCAATTCATTCATGCGCCAATATTACTTGGCAGGCCTTGGCGACTTTAAGAACTAAACGAGATCGAAGTATTGTAATGTGGTTTTGTGCTTAATTTTGTATTTAAATATAGATTTTTTTGACCGAGTGGCACAATTTAAGGAAGTTTAACAGATATATTAAGGAGATTTTTCTTACTTTGTAGTTTTGAAATAATTGCATTACGTTTTTATGTAAAAAATGTACCATAAGCGAAGTTCTTTCAATTGTTATTTTGTATACTTCAATAAGAAAATATGAACAATAAAACCTGAGAAATATAAAGAGTTTCGCTTCTTCGAGTATTGAACACAAATAAAATATTTTCGTTTCGTTAATGAAGAGGAAAAATTTAGCGCATATTGTTTGAAAATAAGTAAACACGTACATATATGTTAAAAAGTTGAATACGGACAGAACTCCTTATCACCAAAAGAGAAGAAAGTGCGCCAAATTTGAAACTCCTGCAGATGTCTGAACGCCAAATGTGGCAGCGCTATAACCACGTGATGCGAGTTTTTCTTTTCAATGTTGACACCGCGGCCTTAAGAGAGTCTGGTATTGAAGGCGCTCTCTATTTAATATTACAACTCTCTGGTATAGCCTCCTCCTTATTTTAAAGTTTTGGTTGGCGTGCTGTGCAGTTTGTTAAAAATGATAATAAACTACCATGGGCTTGCATGAGAAAGTTATTACAATCGTATATTTCTATGTGACAATGAGGATTGTTAAGCTTTCAAAAAGCGAGTCAAACATAATTTTTTTACGTAAAAAACAACAACTTTACTTTAAAAATAAGCATTTTATTCTTGTGATTGTAATTAATACAAGATCATTACAAAATAATATCACAACTTTCAAAAGTTACAACTCCGCAACCTAACAAATATATATTCTTTCTATGTATCATTGTGAAGAAGACATTCTGAAGTTTCATTTGATTGGCAAGAGATGTCGCTGGAAGCTTTCTTCGTTACGTTTGATTGAAATTTTTGACTCGTTAAACTAATTTAACGAGTAAAACAATTGAACGAATAAATGCGTTAATACTCCACCTACAAAGAGAAGAAAAATCATGTTGAACATTTGAATAATGTGAACCGATTCACTTCTAGCAAGAAACAGCGCTTTCTGTTTTGCGGTTGTTAATCCACAGCATTGTACTTATTGGCATATATGAAATGTTCTAAATACAATCGGAAATACATGTACTTTGCCTTATTATCACCAGCTCAGGGATATACAAAATTAAGGAAAAGCTGCTTAACATTCATGTCCTCAATCTGTTTTGTACAATATTCCAGCTCTTCTATTGTAAAATTGTAATTAATAAAAAAAAGTTACATTTACTTTCCTTTATTTATGGAAACCGAATAGTAATAACATTGCTAAAAAAAATTATTCTCAAATTTTAATTCTACCGATTCCTTAAACTTCTATTAACAGAAAGAAAAAGTAATTTTTCAGGGCGGTGAAACAAAAGGTTGTGGTTCTTTAAATGTGAAGTGAACTTTGTATTAGTAAACAGAATTTGATAAGTGAAATAGCAAAACAAGAGTCGAGAGTGCTTTTGTTATTTTACTTTAACAAAAAATACATCAAAATGGAATACGATCTTAAAAAAGACCCAGAAAAACTTTTCTCTCGCAAATTAACATGTCTTAAAATTTAATCTGTTCGACATTGGATAATTCCAACCATTGAATTCTTTATATTTGAACATTTGTGTTTGGCTTATATTAAGATAGATGCCCAAAAATCTATTTCTGTACTTTATATCTCGCATTCTTCTCTGAGATAAATGATGCTTTTTCCGTATGATTTTCGTTCCTTTTACGTATTCTTGGAAAATTCTTCATAATATTCTTGCTCGTAGGATCTTCAATATGATCAAGGAATTCCCCCCCCCCCCCCAACTCTGCTTAAGCCGCCATTCCATTCCGATCTGGCGCTCATTTTTTTTTTCGCCAAGGGAGAATAAATCGTCATTTTTCTTTTTGGCGCAATATCCTCGAACTCCTGTTGATATGAGAAAAAATCTTTTTCTTGTTTACTGTTTTTGTTGGCGGAGTTAGTATTGTGTAAAGGATATGTAGATTTATCGTCTTGTGTTTGTTTATGAAAAAATATTTTGATAGCCGTATCAAGGGTGTTTGTAAAATAAGTTTGAAATACAGAGATATTTTAGTCCTATATTTTGCTTAACTCGAAAACTAATAATCCGATTTTGATTGGATTTGCTAAATTCATTGTTTTCGCTCTGAAAAAATGGTTTTAACGTCGATTTCTTATACGATACCGTAATTAGAAAATGTGTGATAACTAGATTAGATTATAGGTCTAGATAGAGAGAGATTATTTATATTTCTTCATGTTAATTTTAGCATTAGTTAAGTAAGACTAACCTAAATGAAATTTGATAAATTAGAAAAATACTTTATAAAAAAAAAAGGGTTTGACTTAATTCTTTTTTAATATATCGATACAAAATAAAGTTACAACAGTTTGCTTCTCATTTTCCCATTCTTTGGCTGTCATTTTTTATGTTCGTCCGGACATCTTATTACTCTTAAGCCCTATTTTGAATACCTATTTTTCCAAATGATATTGGACGCCCAGAGCTGTTTACGGGTTTATTATTTTTAATTTGGAATATTGGATTACTAGAGGACATATTTTTCTCTGCTATTAATGGTAGAGTTTTCTCTTTGAAGTTCTTAATTTTAAATGGCTACAAATATCATCACATGTATTTATTAAATGGTTCCCTTTTACCTCCAGTTGCCTCCTCGCGTTCCATAGATTACCATAGTAAAAATCGTCCGCATAGGAGTACACCCTACAGTCTTCCCTATCAAAAGCTTTGACTGTCATTTGTCAAAACGATCCAGAAAGTTTCCTCCAAACATGAGCCTTGGGGGGCAACCTCTGTCAATTCCTCACTATCAATTCCTACCAGAGCTAATAGTCAGTGCCTGCAATTTCGTTGCAGCCACTCTTTCCATGGTTAGGCCCTGGTAAATTTTAGATTTTAAGCCATATAATTGATGGTAAAGTTTTTCAATGTCCGAACAGCAGGTGTCTGGAGCTTAACGGGATGACGATTTCAGGGTCGAGTGAAAGCGGGTTTGTTATCTGGTCAGTCGCCAGCGTTCCCTGACTAAACAATGTCGCTTGTTCAAACTGACAGTCGGCGATCTTGCCTTTGAACAGAGGTTGGCACCACCAGATACATTGAGGTTAATCCTTACTGAGCTTATCAAGGATACACCAATGGTTGAGGAAAAACTGGTCTTCCAGTGCACATGATCCTTCAGAGATTCATAAGCAATTTGATGTAAATATTGGTCATCAGAGGTTAAAATTTTAACAAATATGGAGCTTTTCTAATCGATCGACGAAATGTTTTGTCACTGGGTACCTGGGTCCAGTTACGGACTATAACCCACTAATCTGAGAGAAAATCTAAATATGAAAATTGAACTTAATAAGAGTAATAAATGCGTACGTTCACAAACCAAACATTCATTCAAGCAACCGCTCGCCCAAGTCTCCCAATCACGCAGCCTAACAACCAGAAAACCCAATCACTCCCAGAAAAAAAAAAAAAAAAAAAAAGCCCAAGAGGAAAGAAATGAAAGCAACACGTGTGGCGTAAATAGTAAAAAGTCGGATATTAACTATAACTAGTAAAGTTAACATTAGGTCTAGTAAAGTGCAAAAATGCAAAGCAGATATTAGTTCCCGAGTGGAAGCTAACATTTAGTCAAGTAATAGTGAAAAAGTTAAATCAATACTTATATATAAGAATGGAGTGTCTGTCAGTGGAATCGAACAAAACCCCTCATTTTGAGTTTTCTCCACGAATTAGAATACGCTGATTCCGAAAATCACATTTAAAATTTTTTTGTCTGTCTGTCTGTCTGTCTGTTTGTCCGGATTTAACTCAAAAACTACTGCACGGATTTTTCTGAAACTTGCACCATGTGAACAAACTTTTCTTAGTTTAAAATCTGCACTTTGTTTCATGTGGATATCTGTAACCATTCAAAAGTTATAGAACTTTTTCCATTTTCTCTAACATTACGCCTATGGGAAATTTACATCTCGATCTTCCCTTCATAACATTATTGTTAAAAATCACATTGGGGCGACCAAAAATATTTTTAGACAATACTGGGATAAACGATTCGTTTTTATTGGCTGATGAGTAAATGTCGCTAGATGAATTAAAAATATTGCAAAATGAATTAAATATGTCGCCAAATGAATAAAAAATGTCGCCAGATGAATTAAAAATATCGCCAAATGAATTAAAAATGTCGCCAAATATTGCCAAATGAATTAAAAATGTTGTTAAATGAATTAAAAATGTCGCCAGATGAATTAAAAATATCACCAAAAAATGTCGCCAAATATTGCCAAATTAATTAAAATATTGCCAAATGAATTAAAAATATCGCCAAATATTGCCAAATGAATTAAAAATATTTCCAAATGAATTAAAAATATTGCGAAATGAATTAAAAATGTCGCCATGTGAATTAAAAATATCGCCAAATAAATTAAAAATGACGCCAAATATTGCCAAATGAATTAAAAATGTTGCGAAATTAATTAAAAATGTCGCCAGATGAATTAAAAATATCGCCAAATAAATTAAAAATGACGCCAAATATTGCCAAATGAATTAAAAATGTTGCGAAATTAATTAAAAATGTCGCCAGATGAATTAAAAATATCGCCAAAAGAATTAAAAATTCGTCAAATATTGCCAAATAAATTAAAAATGTTACCAAATGAATTAAAAATGTCGCCTGATGAATTAAAAATATCGCCAAATAAATTTAAAATGTCGCCAAATATTGCCAAATGAATTAAAAATATTGCCAAATGAATACAAATGTTCTCCAATTGAATAAAAATGTTGCCAAATGAGCTAAAATAGAGGTCCTTTATTTAAAACTATTATCACAATGGCGAAATTAGGGTATAAATAACAAAATTAATGTCGTTAATAAAAACCTCGCCAACTGAAGGAGGAAGATAAACCAGCCCTTTCGACTGACGCCATGTGTATTCATGTTCCAAACAACTTAACTTTATGGCAATAGTGCTATTTGTTACGGAGTGGAATATTACTATGATGTTGAAATGGTCCACCCTAAAAGTTTAACTTAAGGTTTTCTATATTTATACCTCCATGTATCTTATTTTTAAATTATCACCACAAAAACATATTATTAGTATTCAAAAATGAATATTTGATAATTAATTTTTTTATAAGAAATATTATCCGTAAATATTGAGAAAAACTATGAAGTTATGTTGAAAGACGTCTATATAGACTCCGGTCGCCAATTGGCACAAAAGAAGAAAAAAAAACTTCACCAAATACGATACATTATTTCGATTTGGAAGAATGCAATATTTTTACTTTGATATATTATTGCGTCGCCAATATTAAAACTAATGAATGTGCAGTTTACTACATGGGTTTATTGTCACTAAATGGTTAATTTTTATAAAAAAAATATGCAATGAAAAAAATTCAGGAATATTTATTTCACAAAAAGAAACATTTTTCAAAAAAATCAGTTTAAATAGTAGTCGCAATAGCATGTAAAGTCGTGAACATAGAAATAGATTTAAGTATCTCAAAAAATACTCAAACTAATTTAATAAATCTGTATTTGGATAAAATTTATTTTTCACAGTGCACAGAGAGTGATATGCGATGGCTATGCTAACAAGACAAAATCGCGCAGCTCTCATTGCGCAAAGTGACCACGAGCAACGCCGGGCCATATTGCTAGTCTAATCTAAAAATGAAAAATATGGCAAAAGAGCAAACTCCAAGGAGGGAATCTGCTATCTTGAACTAATTGGTAGTTGCTACAAGGCGCCATATCAACTTTGCGGCAGTGAGCTTCAATTAGCAAGTTGAACTCCAGAAAAGGAGATTGATTGTTATCCCACTGGAGGTGGAATTGATTGTAGGGGTGCAGAAGCGCAATTTGAATTTTATTGCAAAGGATGAAACCGTTGCATTTGTGCCATGATGTGAAGAGTCTACATTGTAAAACTTGAAAAATGTGTAAATCTTGAAACAGCTTTTCTAAACTGTTCCGTAGAAGTTGTGTTACTGCGAATGTAGTGTCTGTGTAAGGAAACAACGATGCAGGGGTAGAATTTATGAATTTTTAATATTGGTTTTGTTCGTCATTTAACTTTTTGAGGCACACGACTTAAAGGAAAAGAAAAACGCTAGTTGCACAGAACTTTTTTTATTATAAAAAAATGGAAAGATAAATCATTACTCTTATTTATGAATCACTTATTTATGCATTAACCATTGTTGCATAGCATTGCCAACGTAATGAAAATCTTTAAAAAAATATATTAAACTGTATAATTATGAGTAACTTAACTTTTCAAGGTGGGTTAAAATATATCCCACCATGCATAAAAAGCTAAGCAAAAGGTGGGGGAGTTTTTAACCCACCTAGCCCCAAAGAGTTAATAGCGCTTATTTTTAAAATGGAAAATATTCTTTGGTAGGATAAAGCAACCGTAGCCAAACTGTTTGGCAACGAGATTCAAGCTAATATTGCCAAATTCTACATTTAGAAGTGAATCTTTGAACGGTTTTGCATCCTTGATCGGTTTTCAGTTTAAATATACTATTTAGGAAATCTAGTTCAACTACAATTTTGAAAATAGTATACAGGAATACAAATTTTCAAATATATTATATTTTACTTATTTTCATCAAATATAATTAATTAATGATTATAGCATTAAGAAAGCCGTCGCATGTAATTTATAAAATCGTAGTTTCCTTGTTTTCTCAGGCACTTTAAGAAGTAGTGCCGCTTTTGATATTAGATATTTAAATTAATAAAATAAAATTCGGTAATAAAAATTAGATAATAAATAAAATGTTTTACAAAAAATTATTAATTTTTATAAAAAAAACAATATTTTAAATTTTACACTAATTATTGCTTTTTATTTTAAAGTTGGTGACAAATTGCATTAACATCTATAGTCGAAGGTATGAAGAACTACCCATACATTGTTTCCTTTATGGATTATGTTAATCCACCCACAGAGAAATTAAAACTTTTCCGTTTTGATTTTAAACATGGTTTTCAAATATTATCTTATTAAAAAATATGAAAAACATATTAATTTTTTTTGTTTGCAATAATAAAGTTTTATTTTCTTGATATTTAAAAAAAAAATGTTTTATTGATATATCTTTTTTCTTCATTAGACTTCGTTCCAAAAACTTTCATATCTCCATTAATCGTTTCAAAACCATTGTTATGATGTAGGGCGAATACACCAGTTACCAACCACGTACCAATTACCGACCATTTCGAAACAAATATTTGTAACTACATTTCATTGTATTTTAAAAAGTCTTTTCAAACAATGCCACTCAAAGGCTTTTAATATGTATGTAAATTTCTTTTTACAGTTTAATGTGAGTTCAGTAGTTATACGCTTGGTCGGAAATTAGTACATTGACCCCTATGAGGGTAAGACAGGTTTTGGAACAATAAAACAAAAATAAAAGACATATGTACAGGATTTCAACATAACCTGCAAAACCGGGAAATCAGGGAATTATCATAGACATTTTTAATTCTGGAAATATCGGGGAAAAGTCAGGGAAGTTTGCAAAATTTCACAAAAAAAAAAAAAATCAGAATTTTTCAAATTTAGATAATTAAATATGGCAATTATCGTTTGTTATGCCCCCCATTCTGTGTAATTTAGTTGTCAATATTTCCTTTTAGTTCTGAAAAAGTATTTTTTTAAAAAAATGCATGGTTATGCGCATTTTTATATTTTTATTTTTGTAAAAACGTGAACCACTGCTAGAGAGAGAGAAGCAAAAGCAAAGTGTGATGGACCTTCAATTGTAAGCAACATGAGGGGCTAATGAATTTGTGATTTATTGAAGATTGGAATAGAAAATATGAAGCATATAAAACACTAAAAAATATCTACAAAAGAAATAAGTTTAAAAAAACTTGCTCTTTTTTTACGTTATCTCTTTCCAGAGATCATGTTTAATTACTATTATGCCTGTCGCAATTGCGTAATTTGTGTTTATGCATAAATTATTATTTTAACTGTCAATAAGTGTTGCTTATAATTTTTCATTTATAATGCAATATATTTATAGTATTATTGTAGCGTGGATACTTTGTTTTACAAAGCATGTTTTGCAGCATTTCTTAGTGTAATTGTAAAATCAGGGAAAATTTTTGTGACACCATCATGGAAATCAGGAAAATATCAGGGCACTTTTTTTCAGAATGTTGTTGCCACCCTGTATGTACTTTTTTTTATTTATACAAAAGTTAATAGTATTAATATGTAAGATACTTATCAATGTCTATTTTTATTTGAAATAAAATTTTGTTTATAAGAAACTGGAAGTAAAACTATTATATTTTACAAACACTTTTAAATCATTTCTGATCGACCGTGTTATTCCCAAAACTTGTGTAATCCAAAGTAAAATGTGTAATAACGATTATAGTCTTTAATTTGTTTTTTTAATTTACCCTTATGAATTTTGCAGTTATGTTTAAGCTACAACTATATTTAAATTAAGATATATGAAAAAAGCAAGTTTTGGTACTGTATTCCTCACATTTTAAATTTAATTGAAATATTTTAAAATCAACTTTAAAGAGCAGTGTTTAGAATAAAATAAAATAATTTAATTTATTTCCACACTTTTGAAGTGACACCCCTCTGGCCGTGCTCCGACACAGTCATACTCAATTTTGTTTGTAATCGGCATATCCCATCAATTGTTTTATAGTACTCAAAATAAGGCATTTCAGAACAATTCATTGGAAAATTTATTCGAATAAAATCGTCCCGGAAGATCAACCGAACGTCCGGCCACTAGATAATTAGAATGAAATTAAAAGCGGACGAAAGTGGAATTCTATAATATTCTCAGAACTGAAGAGAGACGTCACTCAACCGAACACAAGGGGGGGGGGAAGCGGGGGAGGGGGTGCTCTTTTGCCTCCCGCGCTCCTGGAATGGTTGGATCCCGGAATTCCGTCCCCACCCCACCCCTTCACTTCAGTTGAGTTCGGTGGCAGGAGCGGCCGCAGACGATTCCTCGCGTGTTGCCAGAGAAATGAGGGCGGACTTCTAATGAGATCGTTTGGTCCATCTAGCGATTTGTTCTTCGTTTTCTTTGTTATCGTCTGACAAGTGCAGTTGTTGCGCGAGGTGGAGAGAGAGGATTGGTTTATTTCGGAGAAGATTGTTCGAAACAACAACAAAAAACTTTGAAGAGGTAAGTTTTGTGAAAGTTTTATTTTTTTTGTATAATTTTTGGGAAAGTTTTATTTTGGGCTAGGTGAGTTTCTTGACTTACCTGTTGTCGTATTTTATTGACATAGCGGAAAATCCACGATCGGGATGACTCAGCGATAGAGTATTTGATTCGTATTTGAAGATTGCCAGCTTCATATCTATATCCGCCGTGTAGAAAGAACCGGTGCACGCTAAATCTGCCATGGTCCAAATGTCTTCCGCGTCTATATACGTGCGTGGATACCACCTTGGGTGTTGTCCTCCCCATCTGACCATAGTTAAAAATTATGAGGCAGTATTTCCGAGTTTTTTCTTGGGGATAGATACTGAGCCGTTATATTAGCCCATTGTGCAGATCTAGTGTCACGTTTATTCAACCAACCCTTTTTTAATGACGTGTAAAAAATTATGTTAGATGTCCAAATGCAAAACGAGTTACCATTTATATTTCCTAATTTGAGAAAATCCCGGTAATCCGTTGGATGAGATATTTGGTTTCAATGTTGTGGGAGGTTTTTTAAAGTTTTTTTTATAAGTAATATCTTTTTTTTCTTCTTTTGGGTAAACATTAAAGCTTGAGAGATAAATTAGCTAACATCATGTTTCAAATTTTTTTTACAAACACCTCAATTTGCATCTGGGCTATCATGAAATAAGATTTTCACTTTTTTTTTAGTGAAAATTTTATTTCACTTGACTTTTGACGAAACAAAAATCTTCAAATTTTTAACAAAATTAATTTACTCGGATTTATTTCTGATGGTATCTGCTCATTAGGTTCTAATTTGGCTCTTAAATGTATATTTCCATAATTCAAAATGGCTTTTCTAATTCGATCTACAGCCCGTGATTTTTTTTTGGCACGTAGATTTTGACAGAGGGTAGTAAAAAAGTTGCGTGTTATTGAGCAGCAATTTATTTCGACAGCGAAACGAATAAAAATGGAATATTTTAATTTTTAGCGCTTAATTACAAAGTAAACAGCATAATTTATTTAAATATTCATTTTTTTAGACTACGGAAATAAAAATGCAAAACGTGTATGGATAAATAGAAATATAGTTAGATAGAAATTTTTTGGAAAATCCTGTGTAAAATAGGATTGTTTGATTGACATAAGGTTGCACTAGAGTTATATTACGGGCCACTGGCAGCGCATTGGGACCTTCCCAGAAGTAAAGACTCGTTAAAACTAACTTTATCCTTAATATTTTTTTTGAATAATTTCTTTTAAAAATAACTAGTTTCAAGCATTTTTTAAACAAGGCGCTGGAAGTGCTGCCATCTATGAGGAGAACTGATAAACTTTTTATATTTTGGTCATGTTATAATTATGGCACTGGTATGCTAGTTATACAACATGTATCATAAGTTTCATCAATTAGGTAGCTAAGCAAATATCAACAATTTAAAGTGTCGTACGTGCAAGAAAATATATTATAAATGCTGAGATAAAAATTGTTAAAAAGTTCTTGGATTATAATTGTGCGTTGTATGCCAATTTGGAATCTGGTTTTCCGGTGTGATAAAATTAAAATTAATCACCTCCATTACGTATTTCTCGTTTAAACTTTTTTTTTTCTGGCGTTGCATAAAAAATAGATAATGAACAAAGGAGGGAGTAGTGTAAAAAGGCCGCTACCAAGACGCGGAGTACGGCGGAGTTATGAGGATTTTGGCGGTGCTGTGAGGAGTTATGAGGATTTTGGCGGTGCTGTGAGGAGTTATGAGGATTTTGGTGGTGCTCTGTGGATTTTGGCGGTGCTGTGAGAATCAGGGAGGATCTCGTCTGTCAAGCCGGGGGGGCGTGGCCTAATGGAGATGACCTCAACCAATCAGGTGTCAGTAAGTGACGTCACATGCAGGGGACATGGGAACAGGTGTCGATGACTCATCGCCGCCGATGGGCATGTCGCCGATGGGCATGTCCCACCGTGTCTCAACGTGTTTGTACAGGAATGGACCAATCAGAGTCTTGTTTGAAGATGACCTCATGAACAACCAATCAGGTGTCAGTAAGTGATGTCTATGGAGTGTCATGTAACATGAAAGTTGCTTTTTTGTTATTTTGCGTTTTTATTTGGGTATTGGTGGAAATTTGCGACGCACTGCATCTACGCATTTTTAATTATAAGCTGTGGGTTGTGACATATGTTAGGAATAGTTGGTTTTTGAAAATAATATTAGCTGTATATACAACTTCAATTTGGCGAAAGTAAATAAAATATGACAGAATTAGACTAATATTAGTTTTTAATATTTTATTTTAATATTTATTTATATTTTTTGATATTTCTTTATATTTTGATATTTATTTGTATTTAATTTTTTTTTTTTTTACATTTTTTTTTTTTTTTTTACATTTATTCTTTTTATTATTTATTTATATTTTATTATTCATTTATATTTTAACTTCTATATTTTATTATTCATTTATATTTTATATATATTTTAATATTTATATATATTTTATTATTCATATATTTCATACATATTTTAATATTTATTTATATTTTATTACTCATTTATATTTTACATATATTTTATTTACGTATACATCTTTGCCAAAAAAAAATAACTCAGTGAGAGCAATTACGTCCCACTAGAGCTGCACAATGAACTTATGTTAAAGGGAAAGACACTAGTGTATATATTTTAACTATGGTTAGTACAAAAGAAAAGAATTTTGCAAGAATGGTTTTAGAAAAATATCTTTTATGTGACCAACTCCAGCATATAATTTCGCCGTATAACTCTATGAGGAATCATCCTATGGGGGTAAATAACATACCATCGTGTACAGGAAGGTAGACCAGATTAATTAGTAAAGCTTTTAGACATGTGTACCAAGGGTATAAAAAATGACAGTTTGGGGTTTTATGAAAATAATGCATATAAAAATATACGTTTAAATTACAATGTATTTCACGGACATTAGTCTCAGTGGATGAAAAAAAAGTAATTAATATGAAAGCTGATACTTTGAAAAAGAACTTTGGGGACCAAAACCTTGTATTACGGTTAATTAAACTTTTTTATAAAAGTAATGTGTTCTTTAAATGTTTTTCACATCATACGTAAAATTATTATTGTAAGAGGGAAAATATCATATCGTTATGACTAGAAGGAGGGATCTCACCTTGATCACAATTGGATACATTAGAATTACTTACTGTGTAGGAATATGATGTAAAAGTTACTCTATCGCACTGGTTGTGGTGCTGGGCTTGATAAGAGCATATTAGGGGTTGGTATGTAAGATAATGAATTTATTACTTGTTATAATACGTGTTAAAAAAGGGGATTTGTCTTAGATGTAGTTGTTTTAGGGGTGTTTTGTAGTTGGCTGTGTGATTGAACGCGCAGTGCAGCTATACAAAGGGGTTTATTTATACGCTTGGTACAAGTACACATTTTTTCTTATGTCATAAAATTACACTATAACAAAACGCATAGGTGGATGGTAGAAATGAAGTAGCACCATACAAGGGGAATTATTATGGCTGGCTGATTAAATTTTCAAAGACTAAGAGGCAACAAGTTCCCATATGAGTACAATTGAGGGTGAATGTGTAGAATTTGGCGACATCAAGTATCCACAAGGGGACAATTTGAGAGGTGTATTCGTAAAATTGGCGACATAAAGTACTCATAGGGAGACGTTTGTAGGCGTATACATAAAATTGGGGTGAAAGCGGGGTTTGTAGTTGTACATTAGACAAGAATAAATGAAAAAGTTTAAGTTTGAAATAAATTATAAAAAGAATAAATGTTAAAAAAAAAAAGTTAAAATACAATTTAAAAAGCAAAATGTAAAAAAAAAAAAAAAAAGTTTAAAAAGAAAAATGTAAAAATAAAAAAAAGTTTAAGTGTGAATTAAAAACTAAAAGGTTAAGTAAGAAAAAAAAATAACTAAAAGTGAAAAAAAAATTTTAAAAGTGAAAAAAAAAATATATATATATTTATATAAAAAATATTTGAAAAAAGTTTAAGTGTGAAATAAATTATAAAACTAATAAATGTAAAATAAAAAGTTTACGTGTGAAATAGATTATAAAAAGTATAAATGTAAAAAAATAAATAAAAAGTTTAAGTGAAAAATATAATGTAAAGATAAAAAAGTTAAAAAACAGTAACTGTAAAATAAAAAAAAAAGTTTGTATAAAATGAACTTTTAAAAGAAAAATGAAAAAAAAAAGTAAAAACAATATATATAAAAAAAGTTTTAAGTGTAAAAATAAAATTAAAAAAAAAAAAATTAAAAAAAAAAAAAAAGACAAATGTAAAAAAGAAAAACGTAAAAAAAAATTTAAAATTTAAAAAAAAAAATTTACAAACGAAAAATATGAAAAAAAAAAAAGAAACGTTAAAAGAAAATTGCTAAATGTAAAAAAGAAATGTGTTAAATGTAAAAGATTAACCATCATAAGTTTTTTACCCGAATCGATCCAAAGCCATATGGTGTTACGGAACGTACTAGCCCCATATAGGCACAGATGCCCGTGGTGAGTTCTGTGAATGGTCTACCCACTAATCAAACGACAAGTACCACAATTACATTAAATAATTAGCAACAAAAAAAGCAGGAAATACTACTATAGATATAAAAAATATTAACAAAGTATCGAAAATAGAACCAAAGGTAACTAATAAATCTGTATAGAATGAGTGTCTATAAATGTATAAGAGAAACCAATGTATATATTTATACTAAAATGTTGACACATATACTAAATTTTTAACAAATTAAGTCAAATATTTGCGAAATAGAGAAAATAATACATACTTTTTAAAATTGTATCAAATAGTCTATGAATGGATAAAAAAAAAATATCATGACATGTATTAAAAAAAAAATTAAAATAATGGACTTACGTGTAACACATTAAGTTAAGAAATTTATACTTATCAAAGAAAGTAACGTAAGTCATATAAAAAAAAAAAAACCTGTAGTTAAGTACAATTGTTAATTGAATATGCTACAAAATATTGTCAAATTACACCATTTTTAGTGATAGGACAAGCAAACTTGTTAAAATGTCATATAATTATCAAAAATATTATACAAAGTACGAATTTAAAAAAAAAAGTAAATGCAAAAAGAAAAAAAAAAGTTTAAGTGTAAAATAAAATGTAAAAAAAATAAATGTAAAAAATAAAAAAAAGTTTAATAAAAAAAAAGTTAAAAAATAATAAAAAAAAAAATTTAAGTGTAAAATACAATTTAAAAAAAAAATGTAAAAAGAAAAAAAGTTTAATAAAAATTACATGTAAAAAGAAAAAAGTAAAAAAAAAAAATAAAAGAAAAAAAGTTAAAAAAGAAAAAAAAAGTTAAAAAAGAAATAAAAAGTTAAAAAAGAAAAAAAAGTTAAAAAAGAAAAAAAAAGTTTAAAAAGAAAAAAAAAAAGTTTAAAAAGAAAAAAAAAGTTTAAAAAGAAAAAAAAAATTAAAAAAGAAAAAAAAATTAAAAAAGAAAAAAAAATTAAAAAAGAAAAAAAAATTAAAAAAGAAAAAAAAAATTAAAAAAGAAAAAAAAATTAAAAAAGAAAAAAAAAATTAAAAAAAAAAAAAGTTAAAAAAGAAAAAAAAAAAAAGAAAAAAGAAAAAAGTTTAAAAAAAATAGTTAAAGTGTAAAATACAATTTAAAAAAAAAAATGAAAACATAAAAAATTTAAAAAAAAAATGTAAGTGTAAAATTACATTTTAAAAGAAAATGTGAAAATAGAAAAAAAAATAAAAAAAAATTGCTAAAAGTAAAAAAAAATAAAGGTGTAAAATGTTAAATAAAAAGACCTTAAGTGTAAAAAATAGAAGAAAAAAGTTTAAGTGTAAAATATTACTCATCATAAGCTTTTTTACTCGTATCCACCCAAAGTTATATGGCGTTACGGAGCGTACTAGCCCCATATAGGCGCAGATTCCTTGGTGAGTTCTGTGGTCTACCCACTAATCAAACGATAAGTACAATAATTATATTAAAATATTAGCAAAAAAAAAAAAAATCAGAAAATACTAATATAGATATAAAAAATATTATCAAAGTATAGAAAATAGAACCAAGAATAACTAATAAATCTGTATAGAATGAGTGTCTATAAATGTATAAGAGAAACCAATGTATATATTTCTACTAAAATGTTGACACATATACTAAATTTTTAACAAATTAAGTCAAATATTTGCGAAATAGAGAAAATAATACATACTTTTTAAAATTGTATCAAATAGTCTATGAATGGATAAAAAAAAAATATCATGACATGTATTAAAAAAAAAATTAAAATAATGGACTTACGTGTAACACATTAAGTTAAGAAATTTATACTTATCAAAGAAAGTAACGTAAGTCATATAAAAAAAAAAAAAACCTGTAGTTAAGTACAATTGTTAATTGAATATGCTACAAAATATTGTCAAATTACACCATTTTTAGTGATAGGACAAGCAAACTTGTTAAAATGTCATATAATTATCAAAAATATTATACAAAGTACGAATTTAAAAAAAAAAAGTAAATGCAAAAAGAAAAAAAAGTTTAAGTGTAAAATAAAATGTAAAAAAAATAAATGTAAAAAATAAAAAAAAGTTTAATAAAAAAAAAGTTAAAAGATAATAAAAAGTATTAAAATAATGGACTTACGCGTGACAGTTTAAGTTAAAAAATTTATATTTACCAAAGAAATTAACATAAGTTATTATAAAAAAAAAAAACTGTAATTAAGTATAATTGTTAATTGAATATGCTACAAAATATTGCCAAGTTATTCCATGGTAGCGATTTAACAACCAAACACTTTGTCTTTAAAGATTACGATAACGCAGTTTTAGAAACTAACATAGGGGCAAATGTATATAATTATCATAAAATACTTCACATTACTGTTAAAATGTCATATAATTATCAAATATATTATACAAAGTAAGAAAAATATTACTTAATATGTTAAAATATTACCAATAGTACATGCCCAACAGATCAAAATGACCTTCAGCACCCTACGACACATGAAAACTTACGGAGATTAACAGCAATCTTGCCTCAAAAAATAAAACCAATAGTGTGCTGCTAAGGATAAAATGTCAAGTACACACCCAGTGTAGGAGATGTATACAAATAATATTGTTGAATTATTAACAAAGTGATTTCATTAATACTAAAATAAGGTCTTTGTTACAATAATATATATATATATATGGAAATTAAGTTCTTATTAGTGAAATTTATGTAATATTTTTAGACTGCTTTGTTCAATTTATAATATGTAGGTAGAATTTTTACATAAAAAAAACCCCTTTGTGTTTATCAAAAATATTTCACAAATTAAGAAGAAGAATACCTAAGGAAGGTCTTTGCACATGATTATAGTACAAAACCATGTGGATTTACATCAATTTTACCAGGAACAAGGGGGTCAGTATACGGCTATGAGTCAAATAGTCAATTTTAAAACCACATTCAGGCATTTGTGTTATTAATGCCTGAATGTGGTTTTAAAATTGACTATTTGACTCATAGCCGTATACTGACCCCCTTGTTCCTGGTAAAATTGATGTAAATCCACATGGTTTTGTACTATAATCATGTGCAAAGACCTTCCTTAGGTATTCTTCTTCTTAATTTGTGAAATATTTTTGATAAACACAAAGGGGTTTTTTTTTATGTAAAAATTCTACCTACATATTATAAATTGAACAAAGCAGTCTAAAAATATTACATAAATTTCACTAATAAGAACTTAATTTCCATATATATATATATATTATTGTAACAAAGACCTTATTTTAGTATTAATGAAATCACTTTGTTAATAATTCAACAATATTATTTGTATACATCTCCTACACTGGGTGTGTACTTGACATTTTATCCTTAGCAGCACACTATTGGTTTTATTTTTTGAGGCAAGATTGCTGTTAATCTCCGTAAGTTTTCATGTGTCGTAGGGTGCTGAAGGTCATTTTGATCTGTTGGGCATGTACTATTGGTAATATTTTAACATATTAAGTAATATTTTTCTTACTTTGTATAATATATTTGATAATTATATGACATTTTAACAGTAATGTGAAGTATTTTATGATAATTATACACATTTGCCCCTATGTTAGTTTCTAAAACTGCGTTATCGTAATCTTTAAAGACAAAGTGTTTGGTTGTTAAATCGCTACCATGGAATAACTTGGCAATATTTTGTAGCATATTCAATTAACAATTATACTTAATTACAGTTTTTTTTTTTTATAATAACTTATGTTAATTTCTTTGGTAAATATAAATTTTTTAACTTAAACTGTCACGCGTAAGTCCATTATTTTAATACTTTTTATTATCTTTTAACTTTTTTTTTATTAAACTTTTTTTTATTTTTTACATTTATTTTTTTTACATTTTATTTTACACTTAAACTTTTTTTTCTTTTTGCATTTACTTTTTTTTTTAAAATTCGTACTTTGTATAATATTTTTGATAATTATATGACATTTTAACAAGTTTGCTTGTCCTATCACTAAAAATGGTGTAATTTGACAATATTTTGTAGCATATTCAATTAACAATTGTACTTAACTACAGGTTTTTTTTTTTTATATGACTTACGTTACTTTCTTTGATAAGTATAAATTTCTTAACTTAATGTGTTACACGTAAGTCCATTATTTTAATTTTTTTTTTAATACATGTCATGATATTTTTTTTTTATCCATTCATAGACTATTTGATACAATTTTAAAAAGTATGTATTATTTTCTCTATTTCGCAAATATTTGACTTAATTTGTTAAAAATTTAGTATATGTGTCAACATTTTAGTAGAAATATATACATTGGTTTCTCTTATACATTTATAGACACTCATTCTATACAGATTTATTAGTTATTCTTGGTTCTATTTTCTATACTTTGATAATATTTTTTATATCTATATTAGTATTTTCTGATTTTTTTTTTTTGCTAATATTTTAATATAATTATTGTACTTATCGTTTGATTAGTGGGTAGACCATTCACAGAACTCACCAAGGAATCTGCGCCTATATGGGGCTAGTACGCTCCGTAACGCCATATAACTTTGGGTGGATACGAGTAAAAAAGCTTATGATGAGTAATATTTTACACTTAAACTTTTTTCTTCTATTTTTTACACTTAAGGTCTTTTTATTTAACATTTTACACCTTTATTTTTTTTTACTTTTAGCAATTTTTTTTTATTTTTTTTTCTATTTTCACATTTTCTTTTAAAATGTAATTTTACACTTACATTTTTTTTTAAAATTTTTTATGTTTTCATTTTTTTTTTTAAATTGTATTTTACACTTTAACTATTTTTTTTAAACTTTTTTCTTTTTTCTTTTTTTCTTTTTTCTTTTTTAACTTTTTTTTTTTTTTAATTTTTTTTTTCTTTTTTAATTTTTTTTTCTTTTTTAATTTTTTTTTTCTTTTTTAATTTTTTTTTCTTTTTTAATTTTTTTTTCTTTTTTAATTTTTTTTTTCTTTTTAAACTTTTTTTTTCTTTTTAAACTTTTTTTTTTTCTTTTTAAACTTTTTTTTTCTTTTTTAACTTTTTTTTCTTTTTTAACTTTTTATTTCTTTTTTAACTTTTTTTTTCTTTTTTAACTTTTTTTCTTTTATTTTTTTTTTTTACTTTTTTCTTTTTACATGTAATTTTTATTAAACTTTTTTTCTTTTTACATTTTTTTTTTAAATTGTATTTTACACTTAAATTTTTTTTTTTATTATTTTTTAACTTTTTTTTTATTAAACTTTTTTTTATTTTTTACATTTATTTTTTTTACATTTTATTTTACACTTAAACTTTTTTTTTTCTTTTTGCATTTACTTTTTTTTTTAAATTCGTACTTTGTATAATATTTTTGATAATTATATGACATTTTAACAAGTTTGCTTGTCCTATCACTAAAAATGGTGTAATTTGACAATATTTTGTAGCATATTCAATTAACAATTGTACTTAACTACAGGTTTTTTTTTTTTTATATGACTTACGTTACTTTCTTTGATAAGTATAAATTTCTTAACTTAATGTGTTACACGTAAGTCCATTATTTTAATTTTTTTTTTAATACATGTCATGATATTTTTTTTTTATCCATTCATAGACTATTTGATACAATTTTAAAAAGTATGTATTATTTTCTCTATTTCGCAAATATTTGACTTAATTTGTTAAAAATTTAGTATATGTGTCAACATTTTAGTATAAATATATACATTGGTTTCTCTTATACATTTATAGACACTCATTCTATACAGATTTATTAGTTACCTTTGGTTCTATTTTCGATACTTTGTTAATATTTTTTATATCTATAGTAGTATTTCCTGCTTTTTTTGTTGCTAATTATTTAATGTAATTGTGGTACTTGTCGTTTGATTAGTGGGTAGACCATTCACAGAACTCACCACGGGCATCTGTGCCTATATGGGGCTAGTACGTTCCGTAACACCATATGGCTTTGGATCGATTCGGGTAAAAAACTTATGATGGTTAATCTTTTACATTTAACACATTTCTTTTTTACATTTAGCAATTTTCTTTTAACGTTTCTTTTTTTTTTTTCATATTTTTCGTTTGTAAATTTTTTTTTTTAAATTTTAAATTTTTTTTTACGTTTTTCTTTTTTACATTTGTCTTTTTTTTTTTTTTAATTTTTTTTTTTTTTAATTTTATTTTTACACTTAAAACTTTTTTTATATATATTGTTTTTACTTTTTTTTTTCATTTTTCTTTTAAAAGTTCATTTTATACAAACTTTTTTTTTTATTTTACAGTTACTGTTTTTTAACTTTTTTATCTTTACATTATATTTTTCACTTAAACTTTTTATTTATTTTTTTACATTTATACTTTTTATAATCTATTTCACACGTAAACTTTTTATTTTACATTTATTAGTTTTATAATTTATTTCACACTTAAACTTTTTTCAAATATTTTTTATATAAATATATATATATTTTTTTTTTCACTTTTAAAATTTTTTTTTCACTTTTAGTTATTTTTTTTTCTTACTTAACCTTTTAGTTTTTAATTCACACTTAAACTTTTTTTTATTTTTACATTTTTCTTTTTAAACTTTTTTTTTTTTTTTTTACATTTTGCTTTTTAAATTGTATTTTAACTTTTTTTTTTTAACATTTATTCTTTTTATAATTTATTTCAAACTTAAACTTTTTCATTTATTCTTGTCTAATGTACAACTACAAACCCCGCTTTCACCCCAATTTTATGTATACGCCTACAAACGTCTCCCTATGAGTACTTTATGTCGCCAATTTTACGAATACACCTCTCAAATTGTCCCCTTGTGGATACTTGATGTCGCCAAATTCTACACATTCACCCTCAATTGTACTCATATGGGAACTTGTTGCCTCTTAGTCTTTGAAAATTTAATCAGCCAGCCATAATAATTCCCCTTGTATGGTGCTACTTCATTTCTACCATCCACCTATGCGTTTTGTTATAGTGTAATTTTATGACATAAGAAAAAATGTGTACTTGTACCAAGCGTATAAATAAACCCCTTTGTATAGCTGCACTGCGCGTTCAATCACACAGCCAACTACAAAACACCCCTAAAACAACTACATCTAAGACAAATCCCCTTTTTTAACACGTATTATAACAAGTAATAAATTCATTATCTTACATACCAACCCCTAATATGCTCTTATCAAGCCCAGCACCACAACCAGTGCGATAGAGTAACTTTTACATCATATTCCTACACAGTAAGTAATTCTAATGTATCCAATTGTGATCAAGGTGAGATCCCTCCTTCTAGTCATAACGATATGATATTTTCCCTCTTACAATAATAATTTTACGTATGATGTGAAAAACATTTAAAGAACACATTACTTTTATAAAAAAGTTTAATTAACCGTAATACAAGGTTTTGGTCCCCAAAGTTCTTTTTCAAAGTATCAGCTTTCATATTAATTACTTTTTTTTCATCCACTGAGACTAATGTCCGTGAAATACATTGTAATTTAAACGTATATTTTTATATGCATTATTTTCATAAAACCCCAAACTGTCATTTTTTATACCCTTGGTACACATGTCTAAAAGCTTTACTAATTAATCTGGTCTACCTTCCTGTACACGATGGTATGTTATTTACCCCCATAGGATGATTCCTCATAGAGTTATACGGCGAAATTATATGCTGGAGTTGGTCACATAAAAGATATTTTTCTAAAACCATTCTTGCAAAATTCTTTTCTTTTGTACTAACCATAGTTAAAATATATACACTAGTGTCTTTCCCTTTAACATAAGTTCATTGTGCAGCTCTAGTGGGACGTAATTGCTCTCACTGAGTTATTGTTTTTTGGCAAAGATGTATACGTAAATAAAATATATGTAAAATATAAATGAGTAATAAAATATAAATAAATATTAAAATATGTATGAAATATATGAATAATAAAATATATATAAATATTAAAATATATATAAAATATAAATGAATAATAAAATATAGAAGTTAAAATATAAATGAATAATAAAATATAAATAAATAATAAAAAGAATAAATGTAAAAAAAAAAAAAAAATGTAAAAAAAAAAAAAATTAAATACAAATAAATATCAAAATATAAAGAAATATCAAAAAATATAAATAAATATTAAAATAAAATATTAAAAACTAATATTAGTCTAATTCTGTCATATTTTATTTACTTTCGCCAAATTGAAGTTGTATATACAGCTAATATTATTTTCAAAAACCAACTATTCCTAACATATGTCACAACCCACAGCTTATAATTAAAAATGCGTAGATGCAGTGCGTCGCAAATTTCCACCAATACCCAAATAAAAACGCAAAATAACAAAAAAGCAACTTTCATGTTACATGACACTCCATAGACATCACTTACTGACACCTGATTGGTTGTTCATGAGGTCATCTTCAAACAAGACTCTGATTGGTCCATTCCTGTACAAACACGTTGAGACACGGTGGGACATGCCCATCGGCGACATGCCCATCGGCGGCGATGAGTCATCGACACCTGTTCCCATGTCCCCTGCATGTGACGTCACTTACTGACACCTGATTGGTTGAGGTCATCTCCATTAGGCCACGCCCCCCCGGCTTGACAGACGAGATCCTCCCTGATTCTCACAGCACCGCCAAAATCCACAGAGCACCACCAAAATCCTCATAACTCCTCACAGCACCGCCAAAATCCTCATAACTCCTCACAGCACCGCCAAAATCCTCATAACTCCGCCGTACTCCGCGTCTTGGTAGCGGCCTTTTTACACTACTGGAGGGGAAAATAATGGATAGTTGAAATGTTCATTCTATTTTTTTATTCCCTGAAATATCATTGTTTATAAAATATGCTTAAAAAGCTTTTTCCTTTGAAACTCTTTTTACATCTCGGAAAAGGGTAATATATATATGTTTTTTTAATGTTTATTTTTTTGTTATTTAATGAAATAGTTTAACTGGCTTCTTACGGTTAGAAAATAACTAATTTTGTTAAAAAAATTTATATTAATAATCTTAATTAAAAAAAAAAATATTAGTTCATATCTTAAGGAAGGAATTCCAAATAATCGATTTATATCGATAAATTGCATATGGTTTATTTTATAATTCCAAATTAATACCCACCACTGGGAGGGTTGCCAGCTTCGCTACAAAAATACTAGAAAAGTCGTCCAAAACATCCGCAAAAATTAACGGCGTGTATACGGGACTGGTGCACGATACATCTGATCGGGGTCCAAAGTCCCGACGTCTATTGAAGGCGTTGGGTGCCAGTTCAGGTGTTTCTTCGTCATCTGACCATGGTTCTAAAATAACGAAGTGCATGTATGAATGTGTGTGTGTGAATGTGTATGTGTTCCCGGGTCTTTCCTTCGAGATTGACCCCGAACCGTCACCAATAGCCCACTGTGCAGCTCTAGTGCGATGTTAATTAACCAAAATAAACCAAACCAAACCAAACCAAACCAAACCTACCCACCACTGGATATGAATTAATCCTTGTTATCCTTATTAACTTCGCTGTTTTTATGAAAAAAATTTTTTTTTTCGGGGGACGGGTACTTTATCGTTTGACCTGCATTGAAGCAATGCGTTTCCATGGAATTAATATGTTTTCTTTCGAGAAAACAAATAAGAGTTGGGATCTGGTTAGGAGTGTTTCCATATCCCTTCCTGTGGGAATTTTCCTGTATATCGTATTTTAAAATATTGTACAGAAAATTAAAATATGTGTTTTCTTGTATTTTTTAACGTTCAGACCTTCTTGTCGGTTAATTGCTATGCTCAAACTTTCTTGTCGTTTTAGGCTGCAAAATATGAATAGTTTATTTGGATAACAATTTCTTTAAGATTTGGAAACGCGCCGGTCACAAGATTTTGTAATGGTGAGGTGGGGTAAAATGGGTATATTGGAATATAAATATAAATTACACAATGTTAAAATTATGCTTTGATCTCGTTCTTTTTTTTTAAACAATTTGTTTTAATAGAGAACATTTCAGCAAAAAAAATCACATTCTGGGTGATTTAAATCAAGTCCAAAAGTGAATTTATTTGAGTTTACGAAAAAACTATAGTTTGATGCGAGAAAACTTCTATACGTAACTAGAAAACTAGAAATTATTTACAAATATTCCTGTGTTTTGAAAAGAAAAGAAAACTTTTAATATATTACAATAAAAAAAAATTAGAATATAAAAAAAAAATTTAGCTTTTTTTTTCAATGATTTGCAGGGTGTGGTAAAATGGGTAATCGAATTATTAATGCTAAAGAATAGAAAATTAAAAAAATAATAATAATCTACGAAAAAGTGCAATTTTTTACAAAAATATGATTTCGAAGATTATAAATGACAATTACCTACAACATATTTAACACTATTTATATGTTAATATAATTAAGTTGTATACCTGTTTTTTTTTTAAACAAATTGTGAACAAAATCACAAAAACGCCATTTTCTGGTATTGTTAGAACACAGAATTTTTTTTAAAGGGATTAAAAAATCGTCTGTGGAATAAATTAAAAATAACGTAACTAACATAAAATATATATTCTAGCATTAAAATAAACCAAAAATTATAAAACCAAACGTTTTATATCGAATATATTAAATAATAAAAAAGTAGATTTTTCGAAAAGGCGAATTAACTTATTTTTAGAATGAGTGTTATTGAGTTAAATATACTGAGCTTCAAAACTTGATGGTTGCTATTTATTCTATTTTATTCAAGTTAATAATTTAAATAAATTTGTTTTAATATTGGCTTTTCATACGAAAATGTTCATAATTTCCCACAGACTACTTATTTTACCCCATCTGTAATTGAAATTGGATATATAAAAAAACTAAATTTTTGCAATTTTAAATGTTAAAAAAATATGAAACATTAAAATATGTCAAAGAACCCATTACATAAATACACCACAAAAAGTTTCGTATTAATAACCTTCTAACAGTGAAAAATAGCTTTGAATGAAAAAATGGCACTTTTTCTAACCATTTTACCCCACCCTATTTTTTTTTTTTTTTTTTTTTTTTTTTTTTTTTTTTTTTGTAAAAGCAATCTAAATCTATTTTACTTAGGAATATATTTCTAGGAATATATATATCTAGGCTAGAAAACATTTCATGAATAACGTTTTAGTCATAACATGGTTGAGCAAGTTAGGCGTATTAAACTTAACAAGGATAACCACACACATAAACTTAACTCACGTAAACTTACAACATTTTTATGTATGTATTTTAATTACAATTTTTGGTTTTTAATCATAAAAAAAATTATTCCCCTTTCACTAAATGTTTTACTGGTTTTTATAAAAATGCAACACAAAGAACAAGAATCAGAGTAATTTTCTTTACTTTCAAATTCTTGCTAAAAGCTCAATTATGTTCAAACCGCCGCTTTCGAAATATATGCAAAAACGCCATTTTCCATAAAGATTCTCACTGAATACAGAACGAAATAAAGTTCCCCAAAATGAAATTTACGAGAAACCGAAAAGTGCATTTTCATAAATTCTTTTCTTCTCTTTTTATTTTGCCAAAAAAGAATTCTCTTCGTTGCGATACAAATCTCCACTTTTCCCGTTAAAATCGCATTTGCTTCTAAAATAAAAAGAAAATGCCCCGAGGTTAGCGATGTTCCGAAACTAAATCAAAATAATAATTCTTTCCTAAAAAGAAGAGAAAATTCCTTCTTAAATATCGGCATGGCGTAATGCTAACGTGGTGTGACGTTACATTAGCCGAAGATTTCCCTGGAGAATCGTCTGCTAATTCGGTCTTTTGTTATCGTCCATGGAACAAAATGTCGTGTTTGTTATTGTTCCTTTTAGCACTCGAGTTCGTTGCACGTTTAGTTCTTAACTCCTGTGGGAATTCCAATATACTTTTGTGTGTATTTCTTGAAAGGAGTATTTTTTTGTTTGTGAGATAGTTTCTTGAATGTTCGTGATGATAAAAACGTTCGTGGAATTATGATAAAAAGCTAAACTTTTTGTATAAGGAAATAAAGGTTTTGTGAAATGTTTGATCTAACAAAAACACCAAGGGGATTAATCTAAGAGTGTATCCAGTTTGTCTGTTATTTCAAATGGAACAACTCATTCTTTAATATTATACAATTTTATAAAACTCGGACATCAAATCCTGCAGTTAACTGTTGACACCCCGGCAAAAAAGTCAGCATAAAATCTTTGTCAAAAAATCTATATAAATTTAAAAATATTCACCTTTCCTTCAAGAATTTCATTACTAAATTTTTTAACATTAAAAAAAAAACTAGAATTTTTGTAAAAGTTTTAATCAGTCTGTCAAAAACACTTTAAAAAAACAACTGCGTTTTCCCTTTAAGAATGTCAATGCTGAAGTTTTCAGGATTTCTCAACAAAAAAAAGTCAGCCTAAAACCTTTATCAAAATTGTAAAATTGAAGGTGTTATAAAAGTATTTGGAACAAAAACAAAACATTTGTTAAATTTCCTACATAAAATTTTTAAAAATCTGCAATTTTCCTACAATAATTTCATGTTTGTAAATTGAAAGTTTTTAAAGCTTTTACAAGTTTTATGAAATAATTTGAAACAAAAACTTTCCATTTAATAGATCTTTTAACACTAGAACGACGAAGTGGGTCAATTTGACCCAAATCTAATTTCGTTTCTGTTTTTCTCAAAAACTTACCAGCCGAATTAATTGAAATTCCTTGACTTTTCCTAAAGTCATGCATATAACAGCCGGAAAAAATATTATTCGTCTGGCAGTTATTATAGTTGGTGTTTTTAACACTTATACCTAGAACGACTAAATGGGTCATTTTGACCCAAACACCCTTTTCCTATACAGAAAGCAGATAACAACGATTTATAGAACTAAAACACATTGCACCCATGTCGTGCGCATTCGGCTTGACTCATCCAGGGGGTGAGTGACCTTGACCTACATATATAATGTCACTGGTCGGACAATATTGGATTTTCATTCGTTCAAACTGTTTTTATATGAGAAAAGCGCATATGGCATTTTTTTCCCTGATGGAGACAGGACTGCATCTAAATAAGTACAGATAGGATAAAGCTTGAGTAAAATGTCTCGGAAACTTACTGTTAGCGAAACATTAGAATACTTTCAACAGTTGTCGGAAAATGAATCCGAAAAATGTAGAAATAAAGAGTTTGCTTCTAGGGATGAAGAATTTGTGCCTTCAAATACTAAAAGTTCATCTTCAGATAATAATGGCAATTTATCTGATTCTTGCGAATTACCCATTGCATGTAGTAGAAATGAAAACGTTTCTAGTAAAACTGAAACGTTTCTAGTAAAACTGAAACGTTTCTAGTGCAAACAATAAAGAAATCAAGGTTTCATACATAACAGTTGATGAGCAACTGTTTCCTACAAAATCCAGATGTGTATTTACACAGTACATGGCTAACAAACCATATAAATTTGGAATTAAGTTCTGGCTCTGGCTTGCAGCTGATGTTGATATTAAATACATAATAAATGGCTTTCCATATTTAGGTAAAGCCGTCTTGCAAATCTAGAACTCGCGAAACACGTCGTTTTACGTTTAGTGAAACCTTTTGAAAACTAAGGAAGGAACGCCACCACTGATAACTTTTTCACAACACTGAAACTATCGGAAATTTTAAAAGCAAAGAACATCAGTTTGATAGGTACTGTAAGGTGGAATCGAAAGTTTTTGCCTGAAATAGTGAAAACAAATGAAGACATAATTCTCGAAACATTGTTACTGAAACATAATGATAGTACAACTACTATGGCAGTTTACCAAGGGAAAAATAATAAGAATGTCATGTTACTCAGTTCATTTCACCCCACAGTTTATGTTGACGATAACGGGCCAAAAAAAATTCCATAGACAATGTGGTTTTACAATTCTACAAAATTCAGTGTAGATGTTGCTGTCAAATGCACGAAAATACTTGGTGAAGGCAGCATCGAGAAGGTGGCCAGCGCCTGTCTTCAACAATGTTCTAGACCTTGCTTGAATAAATTCCTGGATTTTGTATAAAAGAGTTATCGGTAAAAAGCTTTCGATGCAAAAATATATCCAAAAACTTATTGATGAGCTTCGCCATCCTTATATTGAGTCTACTCGTAAAAAGAATAATTCAGATTTACAGAAACAAGTGAGTACCATCAGTAGCACGCAAAAGAGTTCGAAGTCAAGTTTCTAAGTGGGCAAACAAAACAGCTGATATTTGTTCCGATGTGTAACAAGTGCACAATTTACGTAAAAAAAAGTTGCCGCAACTTTGTGTAGTATATATACGAACACTTTCTTGATAATAACTTTTAAATAAGGCATAATTAATTTACACATCAATGACAAAATGCCTCAAAAAAGTTCAAATTAAATATAGTGTAAACAGTTTTTAAACATAATTTTTTGTTTATTTTTAACGTTTATAATCTAAATATTCTATTTTGTACTCTTAATATTACTGTCAATGATATAATTGTCATTACTGAAAAAAAAAGTTATATTTTTAAAACTTAAACATGGATTTTTGTACTCTGGGTCAATTTGACCCATCCCGTCGTTCTAGGTATACCGAAACTGCCGTCGTTCTAGTGTTAATACTCCATTTTTCTGCATAAAACCAACCATTTTATTGACGATTTTATGCTGACTTTTTTTGCAAGTACCTTTCCATACCACATACCTACTTGAAATTTGAATCATTTGAGTATTTCTAATACGTTGTTCGGTAATAATAATTTGTAACTAATAACTTGTATTAATTCGGAATTTTACTGACACACTTTTGGCAATCTGCGGTATTATTCAAATCATCTTTATCAGTGCAATGTGTTGTGTCCATATACGATACGGAAAAGCGATTTGAGTAGGGCTACAAATAAAGCATTTCGGGGTAATAGCGTGAGTATGTTGCATCCAGATTTTCATGAGGCTCTTATTACTATGATATTGCAAAGCCGTTTATATGAAGAAAGAATATCCAATTAAAGCGGTAATGGTTAAAAGGCACTTTTATCCAGTCAAACCTGTTTTTGTACGGTCTTTTTTTTGTGCGATTTTTTTTTTGTGCGGTATATGAAAATTTCAATCAAATTGGAACATACTTGTTTATATGGCTACCGAGACATATACAATCGTCTAGTGAAACAACAGTCGTCGCAAAAACTGATCACTGCCTGCATGGTAACTGAAAAAAAAAAGTCAACTCTAAACGCGTGCGTGGTAGTGTTTTCAAGTGACGAAAGCGATTTTGAACCAAGTTCGCGTATTGTCAGACTACGAAGGATAATGGTTGTACGTTTCGAAAAGTTTGTAAGTGTAAAATAAGTACATATGTAAATAAAATATTTAAAAATGTTCGCATGCGTATTTTCTAAATCAGATTCCAAAAGGTTTGTCGAGATTCCAAGTAGCTGTCAAGCCTCGTGTTTTGATTACGTTTAAAAAAGCAATTCCTAGTTATTTCGTAAGGTTTTGAGTTATTTTCTATGCGAGACTTTTTTTATGCGGTCCCTATCCACCGCATAAAAAACTATTTTTTAATTGTGTTGCGAAAACTATTTTTTTATAGCTACTCTGTAAACTTTTGTGCGAATTTTTTTTATGCGTTTTTTTTATGCGGTCCCTATCTACCGCACAAAAACAGGTTTGAGTGTATAAATTTTTTAAAGATGCTAAAGTAATCCTTTTAAGAGACGAAATTGGTAACGCGAACAATGGGAGTACTTAAGTAGGATTACTTACTACTTCGGCACGTCCTGTCGATTCCTCGTGGTGGCATGACTTGCTCTCTCGACTCCGACGGATCATCCGTAAGCCGGTCACGTGGCTCTTGGGCCATCCTGGGAATTGGCGTACAACCATTGCGAAGATTGTTTCCTCGCCTTTTTCTTCGTTTAGGGTTGCATTAACTTATTTCCCTTATTCCGGGGAACGAGAACCGTGAGAATAATAAGTACAATGTGCCATTAGTTTTTACCCAGAAAATGAGGCTAGGTAGGCTGTGTTTATAGAGAAGTTTAATGCGTGTAACGTCACACTCAACAGTGGGTTCGGAGGAAAATTTTAACTTATAAATAACTATGAGGCACAAAAGATTTTATTTATCGATGTAAACTATAGTATCTTTCCCATAAAATGTCCTTTGTACGCTTGTATAAAACACCATTGAAATATATACTTTTTCTGTTTGTTCGTACGGAAGTTTTGAAATGATACGATATCCCACACATAAATAACGTGTCTACATAAATAAAATGTTTTGACATAATTTAGAATTGCCTAACTGTTTTCTATTTAAACATTACCTAAATAACTAAATTTAACATTCAACGCAAAAAAAGCCTTGATATGCAAGTTAAAAAGAAATTTACTTTCATTTGTAAAAAAAAAAATCAATTTACCCCATAAACTATTTTACCCGACACTCCAAGCAGAATGAGTCGCGAAATCGACAGGTTTGTTTCGTACCTCCATTTTGGTATTACATAAGTATTCTAATGTTTTTTCACTACTTCCGTCACTGACTACATTGCCGTTTTTTGCAAATTTTCTCCCACAAACGATTTTTAATAAGTTACGGGTCAAAAACTAGATGTCCTTTTTGTGGCATGTCCATTAACAAAAGTATACGTCCCCGCCCCCCTCACCCGTCTCTAAAAAATAGCAGTTTCAACATTTTTCATTCTAATTTTGTCTAGAATATTTTTTTTTAAGAATTTTTATACAAACATTAGGATACCACTTTTTTTATTGCCTTCTATTCATTAAAAAAATAAGTTGGCCGCTTCAATCAATATGGCCGCATTGCCTAAGACGTGTAACGTCAAACTCAAGTTATTTCGGAAAGATAAAAAAAATGAAAAGGCGCCTTTTTGAATTCCGAACAAGTAGCTGCACATTTTTCACGCTGTGTCCTTGTTCCTAGATTACATTTGCGAGCGTAGGACGAGCGTGGAATATTTGCAACAATTCGCGGCGCATGTTTTCATTACGGTCCACTTCCAAGTATAAGCATGCACCCCTTAACCGGAACCGTTTTTGTCTCTCTAGTTTTTAGTTTTAATTCTTACTCTAACCGTTTTCGCCACGTTAAAAATATTTAAATGGGTGGCTACAGTAAGATGTTTTGTTTAGTGAAACAAATCAGTGTGTGCCAAGAACAATCGGAACGTGGTTTGTCCCATTTAAGGTAATTCGAAAAAGAAAAATAACTTTTCTTTAACCATTTCGCTGATATACGAGTTGTATTTTTCACTCGTGCTATGTCTGTTCAAGAGATTCCGTTCTCAATCTATACAACGTTGCAATTGTAAAACTTTATTTAGCTAAAGTTTGCTCTTTTTTGTTTTCATTGTCTTCTACAAAAATGTATTTATATTCGTCCACATTGTTTTTAACTTTTAACCAAAATTGTCAACTTTTAGAGTTGTAATAAACTTAATATTTTTATCGTTTACAACTTTTTACTTATTAAAATTGCCACTTTCTCAGTAAAGAACTCAAGAGTCGCGTGTTTGTCACAGCGTGGCCAAAACTGGCCCTTGCGCCACTAAAATCTAACAAATCAAACCAAACCAAGATGTTCCGTGAGTTAAATGAAACACTCATATCACAGACTACATTATTCGTGTTGGGAATTGTATATGTTACCGTGAAAGGGTAACAGCCGTGTATCTGAAGAGTCACTGGTGACTCTGCAAATACATTGATTTGTTCAGTGAAATTGCGGAATCGTCTTCAAAATAAGAGTTTTTGCACTTTCGATAGGGAATCTTCAAATTCATGTATTCCGAATCGTGAAAGTGCGAAACGATCTATCCTAAACTTTATTCAACGTAACCACCGCTCACAAAAAAGAAAGGATAGCAATTTGTTTAGTGAAGTACAAGACATGGGCGCTTGGAGATGATTTTAAATTGAGTGGGTCAGTAACATGTAGTTTGTAGTTAGTTTGAAGTATATTACATAAGTATTAGTATAAATATAGGTGTAGAATTTGAACAAAGCTGCAGGAAGAAGCGTGAATGTAAGATGAGATATTCCAACACGGTTGAATGAATTAACGTCGCACTAGAGCTGAACAGTGGGTTGTTGGCAACGGTTCGAGATCTATCCCGCAGGAAAGAAACGAAAACATTGAAACGCATTTCCGAGCACTCTGTTTCGGTATTTAAGCATGCATTTTGAGGATATCGCATCATAACTGTTCAAAGACTTTTGGAGCAGTCATTTGGGGCTTTTCATATCTTCCGAATAGTCGTATATTTTGACATCTCGCCACCAAACATCATATGCCATTTTTTTAAAACTTATTTTTTAATGTTATAATATAGATTAATTAGTTGACCGAGTGGTCTACCTTTGATGGGAGTGATTTTCTTAAATATTTAAAACGCAATGAGCGTAAAAAACCTTTATGTTGTGCCACTGATCTCTAATTGTAACTTCTGGATAGGGCAACACATTTTGTTGACTTGAAGCCGATGTAGAGGCAGCCATGATGTGCCACAATTTCTTTGCTATTGCAATATTTCGTATATTTTTCATGTTAAAATGAGCCGACGTGAATTGCTTTTGGCTGAGTTTTTTTTATTTTCTTTTTAAACCCATTTTAAATGCAATCTGCTATTAAAATAGAAAGTAATTTGCAAGTCAAAGTTGAAGTAGATAAAAAGCAAGACCAAAAACTATTTGTTTGGCAATATAAAAATTAATTCTATAAGCAGATAATATAATATTTATATACATTTAATATTTCTACAATGCTATGGTAATAAAAAAAACACTAAATAACTTTAAAAAAATATTGGGGCACAGCATGACTGCTTTCAATTGGCTTCAACGCGCCCATAGAGGATACAAGGTTTGAGCCTTCCAGCAGTTACAGTTAGATTTCAGTGTGTTGTACGAGTAAGAGTGCCTGTCAGTGTATCTGAAATCCTTTTAGATATACAGCAACTGATCAAATCAAATGATCACAGTTGAATTTAATGATTGCTGTTTTACCACAACCATAACATATTCTTTCTATCATCTATGAATCGAGTTTATCCCTATTCATCCGACGGTCGTTAGAGGGTTAAAACGACACCATTCCGAACAAGAACTATTTTTAGCTCTTCCCATTACAACTAAGTCGGAATTTTCCAAACGTTACATGACGCCTCCCTTGTGTACCATAGGACAGAAACGGTTAAAATGACTGCCCATAAAAACCACCCCGAATGGGAATGCACGCTGGAAATGATGGGTCGTTAGCATAAAGGGAATGGTCGATTTTGAATGGCTGTTATAACTGCACTTGATTGCACGTGATTTTATATACACTAAAAATAGAACTAGCTGTTGAGAATCGACATACTAAAAGAACTTTATTCCTTTGTGAATTAATCATTGATACATGTACATATTTAATATTGATTGTTTTTCTGACCAAGTTTTTGTAATTGTTGAAGGTAGTTCTTTTAAATTTATGCACTAGAATTCCGTTTACTAGAGATAAGACTTTGACTGATGACATTTGACTTATGATTCGGGCTCAAGAGAAACAAAAGCTGTATGTTTTTATCCATGAATGTAGGTTTTGTTCTAAGAACAAAGTTTTGCTTCAAGAATAGTATCACTCTAAACACCGTGTTTTGAACCATTAACAATAGGTTTTGGTAGACAATAGACAACATTGGGTTGGTTTGGTATTTCTAAATTTCAATATAAAATTGTCATTTTTTTCAAGGGGCCTCCAGTTTCCCAGTGGATAATCGAACAATCAGCTGACCTACCCGAAGGTATACGGCAACACTGACAATTTCATCGCTACGGAACAATCCGAAAAGCACGAAAGGACAGGTTCCTTCATCCGGCCGCAGCCCTAGCCACACTTTACAACACCTAATATCGTACCGAGCGATCGAACGATCGATATTTGCCGAAATCTCCACGAATAGGCCCCAATCCTGCGCTGCACACATCACAGCGGCCACCGAGCCACACCTCCCAACTTTTTAACCTATTTGGCCACGCCAACATTACCCTTTACTTTATTCAAGCAAACATATATACAAAACAAGACAAAAGCGCTAAGCGCAAACATAGATATATACAAATGTACAGTGATGCAACAGAAGCAGTACAAAGCGGGACGACATCCACATTTACTCTCTGAATTGGCGTCAAGGTGAGACTTTCACCCATTTGGTTAAGCAGCCTGAAGAAGAGAGCAAAAGATAAGCAAAACATGAAAATATAAAACAAAACTAATCAAGATACATTTCAATACATTTAGAAAGTATACAGTGCACAATTTGCTTCTTTTTATCATTTTTCTTAATTGATAAAAAGTCTTTTTGATCAAGTGCAATAAGATGAGCGCCTCTCATCTCCTCCACTTCTCACAGGAAAAAATAATGTGTTCAAAAGTACCCTCTTCCTTTTCACAAAAGCAAGTCGAATCTTTATTGAAGAAACGCTGCTGGTAGGTTCCCGATGCACCATGATTTGTCAAGATTGGTTAAAGTAGAAGTCTCCTTCCACTCTTTTGGTAGACACCTTAGGGAAGTGTAGATGAGTGATTCTTCCTCTTGTTTCTTCATCCCAGGCTGACTGCCACTCGCTTGTCATCTGCTGGGCTTCTTTGGTTTTGAGCTGTTGCCTTGACAAGGCAAAGGAGTGATCAATATATTCTTTATTTGTTGCCTCTTTAGCCAGAGCATCCGCTTCTTCGTTCTTGTCATGCCCAACGTGGGCCTTGATTCAATGTAGCCCAATATTTGCTGTTCCAAAGGCAAGCATGTTCTTTTTGATTTCTTCAACAAGCAGATTGGAGTATCCTGAACTTTGAATCGCCATAAGAGATGACCTTGAATCTGTATAGATATGGATGTCATCAAGATTTCTGTCTTTAGCCACTTCAATACATCTGAAGATTGCGTAGAGTTCCGCCATAAAGACGGTAGCCTCATCGTTCAATCTTCATTTTTCTGTAGACTCCAGGACTCCTCTGTGATAGAGTTGGACCCCGCTTCCAACCCTTTCGTTTATTTTTGAACTGTCAGTATAGAAGCTATGCTGATTATTGTCTTGAATGTTAAAATCCCAAAGGAATGCTTTTCTTTCCCAGGGCGGGAAAAGTGGTCTTTTTATTGCCTCCACTTGTTCTTTGCCAATGTCCTGATTGAGTAGTCGTGTTCCTTCTCCCCAATGTAGAAGCTTGAAAATCTTGACCTCGTTTCTCGCCCTTGCATCAAGGAGAATGCACCCCGCCAGAACCGCCAATGAGCAGTCCGGTGCTGTCTTGTAACATTTCGTGATGTTCAAAAGTGGGATCCTTTGTATCCGTATCAATTTCTTGTTCAAGAATTGAACATCTCGATACCATGTTGGGGCTGCGTAGAGAATCATCTTCTCTGTAGCTCGAAGATATATTTCTTTAAGGATGTTTGGGTTGAGTCCCCATGTCGCCCTTGTCATTCTGACGAGCTTGTTGTGAAAATTGAACGTTTTTTCTTTGACTTCATTCAAGTGGTCAATAAATTTCAATCTTAAATCGAAATATACTCCCAAATAAAGGAGTTTGTCGTTGCTCTTGAGTGTCTGTCCCATTAGTTTAATTCTAGGCTCATATTTAATGACCCCTTTGATCGGGAACATAAGGTACTGGCTTTTTCCCGGGCTGAATTCAAGTTCAAACAGAGTTGCCCACTCTTCAATCTTAGTCATGCACCAGTTGCCCAATGCTATGAAATGGTATGGTGCGGTTGCTCCGAAGATAAAGACGAAGTCGTCCGCAAAAGCTTGCAATCTGATGTTACAGTTCAACATCTTGATTTTAAGAGCTTCGTTAGCAACCACGAGCCACAAAATTGGCCCGCAGCACGAACCCTGGGGAACGCCCACGTTATAGCTGATAAACTGATTTTCAGTATCGTGACACACTTTCCTGTCCGACAGAAATCCCTGAATAATCTTCACCAGCTGAAGTGGGACTTTATACTTCAGTAATATTCTTATAATATCATTCCACCTAAGTGAGTTAAAAGCGTTTTTCATGTCCAGAGATATCATACATGAAACCATTCCTTCAGATTTATGTTTCTTGATGAAGTCTATTACCTCCTTAAGAGCATCGTTGGTTCCTCTTCCTTTGCGAAAACCAAATTGGGTTTCTTCCAAAATCAATTTATCCAGTACCTTTTCCCAAACCGGGAGAAGGCAGATGGGACTGTAAGTGGATCGTTCATGTTTGTCCTTGTTTTGTTTTGGGATGATGACTACTCGAGCTTTTTTCCAGGGCATCGGAAAGATCCCCTTTTTCCAACACTAGTTTCAAATGTCCATAAACCATTATTGGCTAGCACTAAAAAGTTCTTTAATAATTCCCAGGGTAAAGCCATCCGGCCCAGGTGCCCTGTTTTCTTTCATACTAACCAAAGCATCTTCAACTTCCTCACAAGTGAAGTCCTCTTCCCAGTTTTCGACTTCTTTCATTTCGATTCCTTCTTGTTCCTCTATTGTAGGAAAGTGAAATGACAAAATCTCTTTTCTAGGTTCTAACACGTTATTTGTGAACTCTCCGTTTTCTCTCTTTATTCTTGTTGTGAGGAAAGATATTTTGGACTTGCTCTTCGCTATCTCGTATGGTGTCCCAAATGTTTTAGAAATTACAACTTTATCGAGGTAATCCTTAAAACTTTCTCGTTTCGTTTTTATGATTTTCTTCTTAAAGAGTGAAAGTTCTCTCTTGTATGCCATTTTCCTTTTCTCTCTCAGTGAAATAGTCTTTTGTAGCCTGGTATCTACGTCTTAGTGCTCTAAGTTTGCTTCTCATAGCGGTGAGCTCTGGGCTCCACCATACAGCTGAAGTCCTCTTTTTCTTGGGTCTTGGAATTTTATTTTTAAAGCACAATAGTGCTAATTTAGCACTAATGTCTTCGATATATTCTTCAAATTCTTCTTTTGATAACACCCAAATGTTTTTGTTTTCTGTTAACTTTAAGAGATCAGTCCTAAGCGCCAACCAGTTCAGATCTTTTATATCCCATTTCACAGATCTTATGCCCTCAAAGCCTACAAACTTGATTTGAAACGTCATATACGCATGGTCGCTCATTGTAATAGTGTCACTGATTTTCCAGTCATGCACAGCCTTTTCCTCGACCCCTGATGTTAACAATAAATCGATCCAACTCTGCCCCAGAGTAGAGTTATAGGTGGGAAGCGAATCTCGATCGGCAAAGAAAGTTCTATTAATCATAGTTCTATTGTTATTACTTTATACATGAAATCAACTAGATTATAAAAAATTAAAAGTAATAATTTAAATAATCAAGTTCAGACAATTGAAGAGACAATTGAGAGTGGATAAAGGAGGTATGCCCCCCTCCCCACCTATTCAAGCCACAAAGTATCCTAGGAATAAAGGATTTATGGTTTTTTTTAAAGTTACTGTCACGGATAAAGGAGGTATGCGCAGAGAGTTGTTATATTAAATAGAGAGCGCCTTCAATGCCAGACTCTCGTAAGGTCGCGGTGTCAACATTGAAAAAAAAAACAACATCACGTGGTTTTAGCGCTGCCACATTTGGCGTTCAGACATTTGCAGTGGTTCCAAATTTGGCGCACTTTCTTCTTTTTGGTAATAAGGCGTTCTGTCCGTATTCAACTTCTTAACATATATGTGGGTATTTATTTATTTTCAAACAATTTTCGCTAAATATTTCCTCTTCGTTAACGAAACGAGAACATAATTTTCTTTGTGTTCAATACTCGAAAAAACGAAACTCTTTATATTTCTCCGGTTTTATTGTTCATATTTTCTTATTGAACTATGCAAAATAACAATTGAAAGAACTCCGCTTATGGTAAATTTTTTACATAAAAACTTAACGCAATTATTTCAAAAGTACAAAGTAAGAAAAATATCTTTAATATATCTGTTAAACTCCTTTAAATTGTGCCACTCCTTCAAAAAACGATATTTAAATACAAAATTAAACACAAAACCATATTACAATACTTCGATCTCGCTTAGTTCTGAAAGTCGCCAAGGCCTGCCAAGTAATATTGGCGCATGAATGAATTGGCATTTCCACCTATCACGTGGTTTCAATGATGGACACACGGAAATCAGCATTTTTATTCCTCTATTTGTATCAATACTCTATGGGTATGTGTTGGCCGGTTTTTTTACACTGAAAGCAGTACTGTAGAAGCATTATGCTAGTGCCATAAAGGAAGTATATGACTACAACACAAAATGAAAACCGTAAGATAATAATCTCAAAACTATTCTTTTTCTTGCATACTTCCTTTATTCTCTTATCCCTTAAATTACATTAACCGTAAAAAGAAGGATGGACATGACAAGAAACTAAATATTTATATCTTTAAAAATTAAATCAACTTAAATAAATGAATCGAAATACTAATTTGGTAGTTTAATTATATTGTACAAAAATATTTTTTTTCGTTGTCTTTTCATAGATATCTACTACGTTATGGAATTTTTTTTGTCAAAACTTAATTATGTTATCATATTAATAAACTTCAAAAACTAGAAGTTAAAAATTGAGAAGTCTTTTGAATGTTGAATTTTATTTTTCACTTGCATTATTCTCTAATATTCTCGAAAACATTGAATGTGTAAAGTGTGAATTTCCAAAAATTAAAAAGCCTCTGAATTAATATCGAACCCAAACTTCTTTCAATCAAGCGATGCAATTTAAAACTGTCAACACAATTATAGTAGCCAAAACAAACAAATAGAATTTCGCACTGCTTAAAGATATTAATATATACAACAATCCAATTTACGTTTATACCTTTTGCAAGCGCTTTTGGCAAAAAGAATGCTATAAACAAAATTAAAAACATTCTTTTTCTTTCGTTTTCCCGCAGTTTCATTAATTCAATTTTCGCTTCTTATTTCGTGTTGTGGAGAAAGTAGTAGAGCTTTTCGGGTTCTGGCGGAGTTTGAAAAATAACGTCATTTCGATGGCACCTTTCCAGACAATTATTGAAATAAATTCTTATTTAAACTTTAACAAGATTATATTTTCTGTGGGTGAGTATTTTGATGATTATGTATCTTATTAAAAGAACTAAATTCAAATTGCATTACCTACGTAAATTAAAAGTAAAATATTGTAAATAATGCAAATTATTATATTTTTTTAAATTATAATTGCTCCCATTAAAAAAAGGAGCCCCAGTTGCTCAGTTGGTAAGGCGTTCAGCTACTAATCAGAGGATTGGTGGTTCGAATCCGGGAAATGGACTTGACATAGAAAAGTAAAAAAGTAGTGATCTTGCGATCGGAAGGTTGCCAGCTTCACTACAAAAATACTAGAAAGTCGTCCAGAATATCCAACAAATTATACTGGCGTGTATACGGGACTGGTGCACGATAAATCTGATCGGGGTCCAAAGTCCCGACGTCTATTGAAGGCGTTGGGTGCCAGTTCAGGTGTTTCCTCGTCATCTGACCATGGTTCTAAAATAACGAGGTGCATGTATGAATGTGTATGTGTTCCCGGGTCTTTCCTTCGAGATTGACCCCGAACCGTCGCCAATAGCCCACTGTGCAGCTCTAGTGCGACGTTAATTAACCAAACCAAACCAAACCAAACCCATTAAAAAAATTTAATGGTGGAAATGAAGTTTTATTAATTTAACCCCTCTGGATGTAAACAACTTTTCCAAATAAAAAAAAATAGTATATTGCATACTAGTCATAAATTACATCAAATAGAACCTCAGGCACCTATAGTAACACATTAATGTCTTGACTGGAGGGTCGAGGTTTGGATCTACGTTGAGAGTGCAGTGATCTCGTGATCGGAAAGTATACTGTTTCGTTTCACAGTATCCGCTACACAACATCCTCTGTGTAAAGGAGATTTGGGATTGGTGCACTTTAAATCTGCTATGGCTCAAACGTTCTCGCGCACGCCTACACAATCTACATGTCATCTGACTATGGTTCAAAATAATGAAGCATTTATTCAAGGGTTTTCTACGCAATTGTACATTGTGTAGCTGTAGAGAAATGTTAACCATTTGTGCACTCCAATAACACCTTTGGTATTTGCGCTCTTTTTACGAAACAATTATTCCTCTTTTTGGTTTTTTCCCCAAAATTTGTTTATGCTTGTAGAGTGAAAACATCTTAATCTGTTTTGGATTTGCAAAAGAACAAGTTGAAAAAAAAAATTATGTTTTTTAAAAATAAGATCACGCTGTTCTCGTTTATTTTAAAGAATAGGGAACTAAAAGAACCGGTTCTTGTGTTGTTGTCTGAGGTGTGACAGTAATAGGCCTTATGCAAAGTAAATCAGGCTTATTAGTTAAACACCTGATAGTTTAAAATTAAAATCGAAATGCAAAAAGAGTGGAAAATAAGTTTAGGCATTTTACATTTTCAACAAAAGGATGAATATCAAATAAATGTTACAGCCAGAATTCATTAAAAATGACGCAACTAATTAGATCGTCTCCTTATCTCCCAAAAATATTTTAAGTATTAAAGGGAACCTAAGCCCCAAAATCTGAAAAAATTGCGAATTTTTTTTTTCTTCATAAAACGATGCTAAACGTCCTTAAGAAGGTGTGTACAAAATGTCAAAACAGTAGAAGAAACAGAACATATGTTTTTTTAGATGTTTATATACCATTTATCATCTGTCTACATACTTTTCTTCTGCAACAATCGTCATTTACTCAAAATATTTTTTTTTAATTTTGGGGTCACGTTTAAAATTTTAAGGCTTTGTAACTAATTAACTTAAAACTAAACTGTTAATAGTTTTTGAAGCTCTAATATTTGTTTAATAAACGTATGTATATCTTTTTTAAATTAAGTTATAAAATATTTTTTTACAAATTATTAAACTTAAAAATTTGAATATTTTTTGGGTTGTGGACTTAAAATAAGTTTCTGAAGATAATTAAAACACAAATCTGCAAAAGTCGATTCCTACATTTGACGTTATTTAATCAATTAAAAAAATTAAATACATTACAAATTGAAAGATGAGTAGTGTTTTTAAAAAAAGTCTTTTTTAAACTTAAAAAACACAAAAATAACAAAAATATTTTTTTTAAATATAATTTTGTTTTTAATTTTTGTTCAAAAAAAGGTATTCTAATAATATAAAAAAAATTGTATTTCTGAAATCATTAAAAAAACAAATTAGGATTTGGGGCTCGGGTCTCCCTTAAGTTAAATATTTAAGTTATTATTTTTATATTTAAGTTATTCAAAAGTTAGCAAAAGGAACCATTATCGGATGTGGTTTAATCGGTGTAAAAAATGCTTTTTTTTACCGTCAATAAAATGAAACACTCGCTTTACTCTGGTTTTGCATGTGCGCGCTAAATTGCCCTAATAGTTTTTAAAATAAGAAAGGTATAGTTCCACAAAATGCATCTTATCCAAACTGATAATCCTATAGAAATTTAGAAAATGCATAACGTGGACGGGAAAAGGAATTTTTCAGCTATTTTTTTTTAATATATGGTTTGCTATTATTTCTTTGAAATTATATAATAGCACTCCATCTAATAGACTAATATTAGTTTCCGAGTCCTTCGTAACTTTTGCCCAGCCGTGATAAATTGAATGGGTAACTAGCACGGAAGGAAACTGTAATTAAATTTCGAAATGTGTAAAAGGAAAGACGGGGGCGCAAGTGAAGAGTCTCCTCAAAAATGACTCGTCGGATGAGATGAATGACTTAAAATCTTTTTTCCCTTACTCAATTATTCAGATTTCTGAGTAAAATATTTCTCCTGGAATTAGGATAAGGACGATTACTTGGCTTAGAGTAACTGATGGGAAATCCCGAAATTATCCTGGGAATAATCATGCGATATACGAGTTACAAAATGGGAAAATATGAAATATTATCGTATTTTTGGATTAAAATATATAATGTTGAAACAAATGAGATATTTGCTTAGAATAACTATATTTTTTTAATATATGAAATATTAGCAGGATACAAGTTCAATTTAATTATTTATTGTCCTAATTGATTGATTCTAATAACTCTAAACTTGTACTTCGTATCAGCAATAAAATAGTTTTATTATTATTGCCAAATAGTTCTCAATAGTGTTAGAGCTGGTACATGACGAGAGAAAAAAAATGTAACGAAAATGATCCTAATTGCCATATATCTGGGAAGATGTACTTTGGAAGAGTTATTCTTTATAAATTAAGAAGGAAAAGTAAGCTATAATTATTTTAGTTAGGCCACGAAGAACATTTAAGATCATTTTATTGATGTAGACTATTTGTTCGGAATATTCCTAGTAACAAACGATAGTACATTGGACTCTATTTCTATCCTACAACCTAATTTACGATAAACAAAACTTTACAGTAATTTGCACCCAAATATACTCTTGAGTTTGACGATACATGTCTTAAAACCTGCGACCGTGTCGATAAACACAGCTTACCTATTTTGTATAAACAATACGTCTTTATAATACGGTATAGGTATATTGCCGCAAGAAGTCGTAAAATAAAATACGAAATTTTTCAAATCCCCATAACTCCGGAATGAATCATCTCATGCAGCTAAATGACCTACCACCATGTATAAGGAAGTCGGACGCGTCAACCAGGTTGACAATTAATCCATCAAAGTGGAGATGCTGGGTCGTGCCTCCGGGGAACTACGGCTAATAATGAAAACCATAGGCAAGGAGAAAAATTCAAAGAACGAAAATTAAACGTTTCCTGAACTGAAAAAGCACATAAAAAACGAAAAACAGGTGTTACCCTAATTTCACTGTCTTCTTGCCTCAATAAAAACTTCCCTTTCACGATGTCCTTTTTGACAGCGTGCCTGCTCATCTCTTTGAGCCTTACAATAACTTCACTTTTTTTCTAAGCCTTATGGGACAGTAAATACTTCTCTGACCTTCATGCAACCCCTTCTTTCACACTAATTCACTGTCAGGAAGTAATTTATACCCACCCTAACAAAAATGCCATATTTGGCTATCTTCGATGAATACGTAAGGACCAAATGTCGAGGCGTAATTTCGGTTAATTCCGTTTCTAATTGTAACTTCTGGAACGCTCATGACGAGCGTTGTTGAAGAAGTACTGTAAGCAGCCATACTGTACCCCAAGTAATTGTTAAGTAATTTTGAGGGGTATTTTTAACGTCAAATTGTTACAGAATTTAAATGTCTTCAGATATTGTATTTTCTACTTATAGAATTCATTTGTATATCGCCCAAAAATATAGTTTTTGTTTTTGCTTTTATCCATTTATTATTGGTTAAAATGGATTTCAAGGAATTGGCGTTGAAAATGAGTTTCAAAGGAAATTTAAAAAAACAGCCAAAAGCACTACAATTCAGCATATTTTAGCATGAACATATTAAATGATAGAAATGGAAATGGGGTACACTTTTTTAACGTTCAATTGGCTTCAAATCGACAATCTCCCTTGCCCAATCCAGAAGTTACAGTTACAATCAGAGTTTTAGTGTATAAACTCGCAAGATTGTTCCTAGTTTGACGTACAACTAATACGAAAAGACGTCAGATTGCAATTTGTTTGAAGCTAATTTGTTGCACTGTGCATCTCCTTAGCATAAGTACTGATTTTGCTGATTCCACGGGATCGTGGAATCGTGATCAGTGAAATAAAATGAATTATTTAAAGTATTATCTTAGTAATTGCTAAATACAATTAATAATATCGAAATTTCCTCGGGGTTATGTTAAGTATGTAAATTTTCAAGTTGATGCTACATTCTAGTCAAGATTTGACGTCCCAACGACACAGTAAAATAACGTTATGTAGTAAAAAAAGCATTGTTTATCCAGGTGCTTGAACTTTTTCCAAGTAACTTTGGTCTCCGTAACTTCTGCTTTTGACAGGATACATGACAAAGAAAAAAAAATTATGGTACACATTTTTTTTTCATAGTTATATCAAATATTCTTTCAAATTATATTTTTTCTAAACAAATTTTTTTTTCGGATTTGTATAATTGATAAAACGTGTATCTTAAAGAAATGCCTTATTACCTATATATGAATGGTTTCGTTTATCATCGAAATTATGAATTGAATTATTATCTGTAATGAAACTATATTCACATGCTATGAAAATGGAATTTTCTGTCGAAAGTACTGTTATATCGGAAAGTACTGTAAAAGTTGAAAGGGAAAGATTCTGTAGCAAAATGAATATTTTCAACAGGTTTTGTTGGAACAGTTTTATCTACAATTTTCTTAATGCATATACTTTTATAGGCATATACTTCTCTGGGCCTCGGAATAACTCGAACCAATGTCATAATTGACAGTTTTTTTTAAAGTTTTAACAAAGAAAAGAACAGCTTCGAAGTTTGATACTCGATTATGTTGCACTGTGATGAAAATCATAAAATTATTTGATTTGAAGGGTTAGATAAGCTTGATGATATTGGTTTCTATTTCATTTAAAAGTCTAAAATTGATATATTCAAAATAGTTTTTCTTTAAAGTGATAAAATTGCCATTGATTATTCTTGTTTCGAGTCACACAGATATATTCATAATTCTGTATTAGTTTTCTGATCCCTAAAACCGAAAATGTGTATTATTCAAAAAAAAATGCTTCTTAAATAAAATGTGAAGGCACAAAAGAATAGGAGTCGGATATCTTGATGGAAAATCCTTGTTGGGCTTTCATCACGTGACGAACAACAGGGTTTCCAGAGAGTCGGGGACAAATGGAAAGTTATGGGATGCCATTTTGGTGTCCATTCCTTATTCTAGACAATGCTTTCTTTTCTCTAGGAATACTTCACGTAGCTGGGTCAATATTTTAACGCACTTTATTGAATCTAAGACTCGCATAACTCTCCGTTAACTTAAAATTAAACTATTTTGTATGAAGGTCAGTAGATAGATAACATAGATACTGTTTCACTTACATAACTAGCAAAAACTTTGGGTCACACACAATCGCCATTCAAACGTAAGATTTGGTTTGTGAATATTACGCACTCCCGCTTGTTCGTCCTGTGCCTTTTTGCATGTTTGGTAAGCTCTAGATTTCTCCACACTTGTCATAAGTTTAGACTTCATGGTGTCATTTTGTTTGTCGAAAATTTCACAATAGCAGTTCAAATCAAATTGTCTCTTTTCCCCTACACATAATTTTCACACACATGGTTGAAACTGTCAACTATCCAAATGAAATGATAGAACTTGTCGTTCTCTTTATTTTAAGCACCAACTCGCCACGATTCAAACTGAAGTAACAGACGTGATCAAAAAGTCTCAAGTATGCCGGAAAGGTGGCTCATTTCTCTTCCATGCAGTTCAAAGGCATTAACCCTTTGCACTCCGATGTCGCCTCTCAGGCGCCAACATAACGACTTGTTCTTTTGGTTCCCTGTTCTTTAAAATAAAGAGAACTGCGTGATCTTGTGTTTAAAAAACATCGATTTTTTTTCAAATTGTTATCTTGCAGATCCGAAACATATTACGATTTTCTCCCCTCTATGAGCATAAAAAATTGTGGGTAAAAGAACAGAAAGAGGAATAACTGTTCCGTGGAAAGAACGCAATGTCAAAGATGTTCGCGGAGTGCAAAGGGTTAAAGAGGAGTGGTTTAATATCCCACCTGGTCAACGCGGCTCGCCTTCCTTTACATGACGGCAGGTCGTTTATCACCATAGTCTGAATCCCTTTTTATTTTGGTTGTGAGGTCTATTGTTCCCAGAACTACTAGTTTTTATTATTAATAATTTTTAGCAATAATTTTGAAATCAGCATGAACAACACACGTACAGTATGGTAATGTGTCTTTGGAAGACGGATTCTTACAGTGTAAGTAATTTTCCCCTTTGCATTTGAAGAACAGCTTTTGACATTCGTTCTTTTTTTTCGGAACAACTTACTCTATTCTTGTTCATTTCTCCAAAATATTTGGGGCTGTTAACCCTTTGCACTCCGTTGGCGCCGCTCAGGCGACAACATAACGACCCTTTCTTTTGGTTCCCTGTTCTTTAAAATAAACGAGAACAACATGATCTCGTGTTTAAAAAACGTTGATATTTTTTCAACTTGTTCTTTTTCAGATCCAAAACAGATTGTTTCTTTTCTCTATAAGCATAACAAATCCTAGGGAAAAAAATAAGGACGAATAACTGTTCCGTAGAAAGAACGGAAAACGTAAAGTGTTCTTGGAGTGCAAAAGGTTAAATTCAAAAAATAATTTTGAGAGTGAGAACAAGCTAACAAAGAGAAAGATTTTTTTAAAACTCAAACACATGCCGTTTTCGTCACTTTTGAAGAACAGGGGGAAAATAACTGATCGTTAGTTTGTCACTTGAGAGATGACTGTAATGTACAATGGTTTAATGGTATGGTACCATTATTTGATTGAAAGACCCTACGTTTTGACGTGTAACGTCTTTGAAATAGGTACCCCGTAAAATGTACATGTAATGAACCGTAATAAAAGTAGTACAGAGGGAACCACTAAAGGTAAGCGACTTGTTTAACACCTAAACGAAGTAGGTGTTAAGTTTTTGCTTGCCAATACAGTTAAATATGATACAACAACAACAACAATGACCATCGCCCAAAAATTTGTTTACAACCTGTATAACGGAAGTGGTAACGAAAACGTGAAATTACCTGTGTTATGGGTGCTCGTGTATAAACACTCGTATAAATGATGGTAAATTTCTCTTGTACTTGCATTAGTGCTTTTTTAAGGGTTGTATTTTAATTTAGTTATTCTGATGATGTTTTGAAAGGAGTTAAATCGTTTGGAAATTCTGAATTAAGTCAAGAGATCATTTGACTTGTGTAGATACTTTGTATGGAATATTGTAACGCTTCAAAACTTCAGTCTAACGAACTGAAAAAGTTTTATTTTTATTTATACATAATTTACTGACAATTCTAAAGGTTTTAATTAGAATTCAATTGAAAGGAAAGTAATATTTACAATATATATAATTGTATCGAATATGTTCTAGAAGCGTTGGAAATGGGTCATCGAGTGTTTAATGGTAAACTATAAGAAATTCAAAATTGCATTCAAAGTGACGGTCTTGGTAATTTATAAATTAAATTTATATCCAATCCCACTGCTGAGTTTGACGTTACACACCTTTAACTCTTCGCACTCCAAAAACACTTTGCGATTTGTGTTCTTTCTGTGGAACAGTTATTTCTCTTTACGTTCTTTTCCCCTGATATTTTTTATACTCATAAAAGGAAAAAAATCTTAATATGTTTTGTATTTGCAAGAGAACAAGTTGAAAAAAAAGATTGATGTTCTAAACACAAGATCATGCTGTTCTCGCTTATTTTAAAGAACAGAGGAACAAAAGAACTGGTTATGTTGGTGCTTGAGAGGCGACATCGAAGTGCAAAGGGTTAAACCTGAGGTTGTCCCTATAGGCACAGCCTACCTAATTTATTATTTCATTTCTGCCATAATTTAATCGGTATTGAAACCAATCTTCCAAAACTTCCATTCATAGAAAAATACAAAAACCATTCTGGAGTGTCAAAAATCGCAATGGAAGCCATTAAAGTGATTATCAATAATGAATAGCGCTCCAAGAAAGAACGTCGCATCCGCATAAAAAAGTGGGAAATTATACGGAGCCTGAAAAGGATAATTGCTTTATTTTTTTTAAAAAAAAAAGGACATAGGAAAACAAAAAATATATTAAAAGCCGTCTCCGTCACTTGAGAGCGAATTTGTTTACTCTTAACTGATGAATATTGATTGCAGCGTATTAACGGGCGATGAATTTTAACTAAATGTTATGTGGGAAAAAAAGTACTTTGTTGCGACAAAAATGTTTTGCAATTAAAAGTACTAAAAAAAATATATAAATTTATACTAATGCATTGTATTTGAAATGAGTATATTTATAAAAAATCATCACAAAATAGTTTGTGGTAACTGTTGGGAGATTATTAATATTCCAGGTCAGTGTGTTTTCTGATATTTATGTTTCCTAATATTATATATCGCGATTTTCTCATATTATATAATATATATTATAATATTAAATATCAGTGTTCCATAATTATAAAGATAAGTTAAGAGCACTCCGATTAACAACTGTAATAGACTTGTGGGTAGAACGACAATCGTGATACATCAGTCAGCACTTTATAAGTCAGCACTTTCCCGTATGTTTTTTTACACTGCTCTTGATTTTAAAAATAATATTTAGAATAATTGAATGGTGAGATTATATAGGAAAATATTCAATTGGAATACAATTGTCCTTTTTAATCTTTCCTTATTAATCAATCTTTTAATTTTATATCTCACCTATTCAATTTTGTCTTTTAACAATTTCTTTTAACACAATCAATAAAATATTTGCTTTGATTCATATACCAATTTTTTATTTAAATATTTTAAATAATATTACTTATTTCAGAATATCTGTTTTGAGATATTTTCATACATTGGTACGCTTTTGATTTTTTTTAAGGATAACGGGGCAACATAAGTTTAATCCAAAAAACCTAAAACAATATATGAAAATAAATATTTTATGCGACATTTCATGTTGCGATAAATATAAATTTTGGTATATGCAAAATATGTTACTTTTTACTATAATTTAAATATAATATAAAGTAAATAAAAATTAGGTTCACTGTTTAAAATAAAGTGTGTTTACTTTCATGTAGTAAAAGTTTTATGAATTTGTTTTATATATATTTGGAAAAGTGTACCAAATCAAACATTATCGCGTTGCAATTTTAAAATTATATGCTGCAAATAAATGGATATTATTTAGAATGATTTATAAAACAAATAAAGTTTTGAAATGTAATAAACATAACATGTTTATTGATTGACTGGTTTAAAAATTTTATAAAATATTAAATTTTATGTTATTTGCACCCCCCTTTTTTAAATACAATGTAAATACGGCTGATTTTTGTTGCCGAATACTCGTGTCTTCCCCTAAGTTGGTTGGGTTAATAAACGTCGCACTAGAGCTGCACAGTGGGCTATTGGCGACGGTTCGGGGTCTATCTCGAAAGAACGACCGGGAACACATTCACACACGCATTCATACATGTACTTCGTTATTTTTGAACCATGGTCAGATGACGAGGAAACACCTGAACTGATACCGAACGCCTTCAATAGACGTCGGGACTTTGGACACCGATCAGATTTATCGTGCACCAGTCCGTATACACGCCGTTAATTTTTGCGCGGATATTCTGGACGACTTTTCTAGAATTTTGTAACGAAACTGGCAACCCTCCGATCACAAGATCACTACTTTTTTTTACTTTTCTTTGTCAAGTCCATCGCCGAGGATCGAACCAGGAATCTCCGGATTACCAGCTGACGCATTTAACTGCTAGGCCACGGAGGCCTCTCCCCCCTCCCATCTAAGTCCATTAAATAGAGTATGCATGTTTTCAATCCAATAAAGCAGCAGCATATTAACACTTAACGGGCAAAAGGATCCGCTTCGGAGTCTTTCGAGCATAAAGGATTAATATAAAATCTATATCTCAATGAAAATTCATTTTATGTAACCTAGCCATACATAGTGCCATCACCACGAAAAAAAAATAAACAAATGAAGCTCTTACAAAAGAAATTAATGCAGTATGTGTAAAATATTTGGTTTTTTTTAGTACATTTTTAGAAGACCTGAAATGTCGTTTAGTCTTTGTGCTCACCCGAAAGAAGTTTGCGGGAGATAAGTACACATAAAAAAGAACAAAGGCAGTGGTTTGCAACTGTAACAACTAACCCTTTGATTTAACGATCTATGAAGGACAACACTCTGCATAGGGTTGCCAGCACTTCATAATTTTGGGGATTGAAATCGCAAAACAAATTCGCCAAACTTCACAAATTCCACTTTGTTGTTCAATTGACGACGTGGGTGCAAGGCAGCTCCAGTTTTCAAAAATGTTCAGGAAGGACGAAATATACACTGAAAATTTTACTTGCATCTTATAATACAAAAGTACAGCTCCTTTTCATATAAATCTATACTTCGGACATGGATCCTTTGTAGTAGAGGAGTCATGAGGTCACTCTCGCTAACATCAAAGTGAAGCTAACATGTATGGCCTCAGACACGTGGTTAATTACGTCATTCCATTCATAAATTTTCACTGTTACACATCTTCCAATTCATCAGCCAATCGCGAGTATTTTTTAATTCCTAATTTTGAAGAGATGGTACGTGATATGGGCCATTCGCTATGAGATGTGGGCTTCACTATTTTGACGTCATATTCTCTCTACTACACACCATTCATGCTCGAAGTATCTATATAGAAATATCTGATTTTTGCATTAATCGATAGAGGATTTTTTCTTTATAGCAATGAGTGAAAAGTGTAAATCAGAAAAAAGTGGAGCTGCCTTGTTCTTGGACCCACGTCTTCAATTGTAATAAATGAGTACATTTAAAAGAATTGGTGGTGTGTGACCATCACGGATGTTCAGAGTAGATTATTCAAGATTTTTATTACTCCGTTCACATGGAGCCTTTAAAATCGGCTCCATGTGAACCGGGTAATGTAGGGCGAAGTATACTGTAGCGAAAGTATGATAGCCTATTTGACACCGATCCAACCCAAGCCACAAAGAAAACACGACAGCGGTGCGTAACGAAAGCATATTCCGCAAAACTCCTTTGATGAAGCTGCCTGCATCTATGTGTGCTTGTCTGACGTCATCAAATGGTGTTGTAGGAACGAGCCACAACGTAGAAAGCGTGCAGCGGTTTGTCAGGAATCCTTAAAGGTGCCACTCGCTTGTTTTTGACGTGACACGTCTTAAACCTTGCGGCCATTTCAATAAACCCGACCTATCCATTTATTCATTACGCCTGTTTAAAAAATTTAAAAGGCCTTGCAGTCATTAAAGGTGTTTAAGAGGTTTGCTGCTGTTTGTCACTTTCTCTTAGACTGCATGTACATTTTTTCAGGTACGTTATTTGGGTAATTAGAAGTTAATTGTACATTTTAGTTCATTCTAATAGTAGAAATAATTTGGGGCCCCTTTGTTTCATTAGCATTTTGGCAATTAGTATCGAAATCATTTCAGATTTTCTTTCACCAAATGTTTGGAAGGTTAATATTATATTACCATGAACTATTTAGGTACAAAAATCTTAATTTGCATTCAATTTTCTCAAAAAAAAAATCTTGGGTTCAATAAAAATTCAACATTTTAACAGTTAATAGAAATATGAATGGATCGTCATCCATTTCCTCGCCAACTGAAGGAAAACTGACGAGCAACAAAACATCTCTTCTTTTCAAAATTCAGAAATTCGAATCAAACATCTTCACATGTCACTCCATCGGACTCTGGAATGAAGTGGCTAATGGAAGAATCGGGGCATGGTCCAGAAGGCTAGTTTAAGTTAAATTTGTCGTGGCTCAATTTCCAGCTCGTTGTGGAAGTTTGTAATGTGGGATTAAAGCTCTGGTATTGTCATCTGATCGGGATTAAAAATATCGTAATTCTAAACTTTTCTGAATTCCTTTTTATGTTTGTTGGAAAAATAAATCGGCTGTAGCTGTGTAGGAGCACAGCGAGAAGGGTTCTTCGTGAATCAGCATTTCAACAGTTAATGGATGACGACCAATTTACATTTCTATTAACTCACCCACTGAAGAAAAATCCGCAAGCTGTAACCTCTCAAGCGCACAACCATACCCAGTAAATGTTTTTCTTTATTTTATGACTCTACAATCATCGGGGCCAAAATTCTATCGAAATGAACCAAATAAATGTTAATCGTGCTATTTCTGACGGAATTAAAGACTGAGAATGATTCACTTCCTGAACACGTATATATTCCCATGAAGCTGATTTTGAAGACGTTTCGTGTCAAAACCATCGCATTATTAAAAGTTTTATGAAATTAAAATTTTGAAATAAAATACTCATTTAAAATGAAACACATTAAATGCATTTAAAATGTTAAATCGTTCTTAGGTTTCTTGACATTTGAAAATAAAAATTCGCCAAATCAGCGATTTTTCACAACACTTGGCGGCCTAGCCCAAGCATTTTATCACCCAGTACTAATTAGCGAAATCATGTGTATTTAGCGCACCCCCGTGCTGCGTAACTGATAAGGGAAGAGAAATCTCGTTAATTTATTTGTTTTCTTCCCCCTTTTATTCGGCGGAGAAATAATTAACCCGTTAGTGAGCCCCTGTTTTATAGGATTTAACAACTCATGGGGGTTCCATGCGGACAGTTAATCTGAAGTTCCGAGTCGCAGCAAAATGTTAACGATATGCAATTTGAGAAAAAATTAAATCGGCAGGGCTAATATTAAAACAAAAAAGATAATTCAATGCATTTTTTTTAGGGGGGGGGGGGGGGGGGATTGTATGCATGCAATGAAATAGCTCATAAAACTGCCCGATTTTTATAAATATATTTTGTTTATCGTAGCGCGATAATTAAAATTGACTGTATTTTTTGTGTTTTAAACTTTTATATTTGTATTTGTGGTGTAATTACCAACGTCAATTTAGTTTTGTTTAAAAAATCAACGTTAAAATTAAGAGTCAACAACTGAATAATATTTTTAAGAGTTTTTTTTTTACTTTGTGATTTTTAACATTTTATAAGGAATATCTTTTTATTTAACTAGTTTTTTATACTTTTAGATGATATAATAAAATATTCTAAATTTTCGAGCCGACAATCAAGTAATTTTTAATTCTTATCAATATAAAACATTGAGATACATTTTGGAAGTTTTGAATTTAGCAAAGACCAATTTCCCATAACTTTACAAAGAGTATATACTATTTTCTATAGTATCGATATTTAACCTATTTAATATTTGTTCAGTTTTCCGACTGTACGGTTTTGATATTTCAGTTCATTTGTTATTATTATAAATTAAATAATTACAGGAAAAGTTGCATCAATTTTGTTTTTTATTCATTGCATAAAATACCTAATTCGTTGCAATATTTACTATAAAAATTGTATTCTACTTATATGGACTTGTTATTTACAAATTCATTACATGCAACTACTTTTTTTCATAAATTATATATTGGGAAGCAACAAATAAAATTTCTTTAAAAATAGCTTCTAAATAAAGTGTTTATTTTATCATATCATAAATTTATGTAAAATAAAATATGGTAAGCTAACGTTTACAAAATTCTTGCCCTGGGTGGAAATAAAACAAAGAATAACTATTGAAGATGATAGTTATGCTTTTTATAAAAGTCTTTTGAAATGGCGAAAAATATATTTCATAAGAATTTCAATGTATGGCAAATCGATGTATTTACATAAGAAATGTGTGGTATTACTGTTTAAAGGGCATAAGGAGGATAGGAAGTTACGATAATGTTATTGCTTTCGATGTCGAGTTTACAAAAGATTAAGGAGCAGTTTTTCGGGAAAGTGATCTTGTCAAAAATAATGCTCAAGGGGGAAGGTTTGTCTACGTCAAAACTTCTGATGAAGAAGATGACTGTAAGGAGATTGTGTCTTAAAGCGCTGAAGACCTAGCTTCTATCAGGTTTACGAGGCCTCCGTGGCCAAGTGGATTAGGCGTCGGCTGGGAATCCAAGGGTCCCCGGTTCAAAACCTTGCGATGGACTAGACTAAAGAATAGTAAAAAGTAGTGATATTGCGATCGGAGGGTTGCCAACTTCGCTACCAAAATACTAGAATGTCGTCCAGAACATCCACAAAAAATAATGGCGTGTATACGGGACTGGTGCACGATAAATCTGATCGGGGTCCCAAGTCCCGACGTCTATTGAAGGCGTTGGGTGCCAGTTCAGGTGTTTCCTCGTCATCTGACCATGGTTCAAAAATACGAGGCATCGTTCCCGGGTCTTTCTCGTCGAGATAGGCCCCGAACCGTCGCCAATGGGGGAGTTTCGCGCCAAGAAGAAGACTGCTGTTCCAACGGAACATGGAGACGTATTCCAGACGCCGAAAAAGTTCCGTAGAATTAGTATGGAAGTACAGCTGCTGAAATATACTTTTTAAGATTTTTCTTTTTAAAATACTAACATGGTGATTTCGTGTAGTGCATTCGGTTGCTCTAACACTGTTTCGAAAGCGGATTGTATTGCAAGAAGAGTTTCTTTCCACATCTTCCCTTATTCTGATTCTAATCTGATGAAAGCATGGATAGCTAGGATAAAACGAGAGAACTTCGTTCCTACGAAATATTCAAAGTTGTGCTCCGATCATTTTGATCCAAAATGGTTTTTTTCAAACAGGAGGAAATATTAAACGATATATAGAAAAAGACAATTTCACTTAGTTTTTCTGCATCTGAATAAATATGTAATAAGCCGAAATTTACTAACAAAGGGTCTTTTACTTAAACTTTGCATTGTTAAAAATAAACGATGAAAATACACAGCTAAATTATCTCGTTAAAATACAATACAAACTTGAGTGGAATAAGCCAGCGAGCGGAGAGACCAAACCACAGGCTTGTCTGTTAAAGAGAAGAAATCGAAACTACAAGTAGGGAATTCATGTTACTACGTCATGTGAAACTCCCGCATAGCCCACTGTGCAGCTCTAGTGCGACGTTAATTAACCAAACCAAACCAAATATATCAGGTTTGTAGGAATGAAGGTTCATTTGGGTAGTCCCGTTGTAACCTGAAGAATAAGCGGTTTTGAGATAAAATGCCAATTCTGCGATAAAACCCTTTTTTTGTCTCGCCAAGTGGATATCGTGAATGAAGATTGCGTGATTGGCTTAAATTGGCGTGGTCGAAGTGTAGGGGAGGTAATGATGATAGGAATAATACGTTGAAGGATTATATGTTCTAATATTAGAGTCAAGGGCGATGGGTTTATAAGCTGGGTCGGAGTTGTGAGGTTTATTTTTTTTATGAATCGGGATAATGATGGAATGCTTCCAAATTTCTGGTACGTTGGTACTACCGGTTGTCCGGCTTCGATTGCTAGGTGCACAGTAATCGTCGCAGGAGGAGCTTAGTGAAGGATTTAAAGAGATTAGTGGAAATTCCATCATGACTAGGAGTTGTAGTACGCGTCTTCTTAAGGGCGGCTTGGAGTTATTGGAATGTAAACGGTTTGTCAGTAGAGTTTTGGAAATTTTCTCTCAAATCTGAGGGAATGGATTGTAGGATTTTGTTTTGGATTATTGTGGTTGCTAGGAAATTTGCTTGCTAAGGAGGTGAAGTGATTTGCATTGATTTATATTGTATGCTATTTAAGAATTCGAATGTGATGGATAAAGATAATATTTTTAAAACGAGAAAGAGTTGGAGACGGGTCATGAGGAAGATCGATTTGTAAGTGGATTTATGTGAAACAAGCATTCTGAGAGTTTTGAATACCCAAGTCCGGATTGGTTGTCGTTTCCAAGTACGGAATTTCGTCAATGTGTGAGGTTTGCATTTGAGCGCTTGTCATTTATTGGAGTTGCCGAATGTCGTTTTGGTTACTTTACCTCTTTGTTGGTTGAAGGATAAGAGGTGTTTCCAATTTCATCTGTTTTTTGTTTTTGCTGGTGACGTATCCAGATGTGGCGCAGTTGGCGTAAGTTGTAATGCTATTTGGCTTACTTGGATTAACAGGTTAGAAAGCACTTCATCAGTTTTTATTGATGAGCTTGGAGTGTTGTAAACGCTGTTAATAGTTTTTAAGGGTTTCTAACACAGTACTCTCCATAGCTTTGTGGGTCTATTACGATCTTAATTTTTTTAGGTTGCTCAGGTTTAGTTGTCTCTGCAAACGACCGTTGGGGATTCGCGGTTTTAAAACGGTTTCTTGCCTCAGCGAATGATAAGTTATAGCGGTCTTTAAATTTAAAAAAATTTATTTCTTCCACATGAGATGTACAGTGTACAAAATTGACTGGGTGATTTTCATTGCAATTCATTCATTTTAAGAAGCTCGTGCATTGAGTTTGATTTTTAATTCCGCAATTTATTTAAATAGCGTTTCTTGTGCAGAATTTTGAAGGACGATCAAATCTCTGGCATCGGCTCCATTTTCTGTCAATGAATGGATCAATTTTATTTTTTATGTAAAATATCTTAATGTAGTCTGGCAAATTCGTACCTAGAACTGTTGGTAACACCGACTCAGTTGGTATGGTAACACCGACTCAGTTGGTATGGTAACACCGACTCAGTTGGTATGGTAACACCGACTCAGTTGGTATGGTAACACCCACCGACTCAGTTGGTATGGTAAAACCCACCGACTCAGTTGGTATGGTAACACCCACCGACTCATTTGGTATGGTAACACCCACCGACTCAGTTGGTATGGTAACACCCACCGACTCAGTTGGTATGGTAACACCCACCGACTCAGTTGGTATGGTAACACCGACTCAGTTGGTATGGTAACACCGACTCAGTTGGTATGGTAACACCGACTCAGTTGGTATGGTGACACCGACTCAGTTGGTATGGTGACACCGACTCAGTTGGTATGGTGACACCCATCGACTCAGTTGGTATGGTAACACCCACCGAATCAGTTGGTATGGTACTTTCCCCGGATTTTCTACTGAATCTTTTTGTTTTGGAAACCACGATGTCATTCACTGCCCGAATCTCATCAGCGAGATCTGTAAGGGTTAGTCGGGATGAAAAAAGCGTTTAATGACACTGTCACGCTGCAACGTACCGGTCACTGGTACGCCTAGAATCTGAGTGATACCGCTTATTTGGCTGACACACCCTCGAATGGGTGCAGTGATGATTATTTCGTAATTACGATTGCATTTTAAGTCGTCAATGGCCTTGTGTAGTCATTTTCTCCTGAATTTCGTCCCTTAATTGTTTTGGTTTAATTTTCGGTATACCACCCGAGTCATTGGTCAGAAAAGTAGGTAGTGTCGAAGTTTGAGAAAGACTTATTCATTATCGGTAAGGTTACATTGTTGGTAAATAGGTTTAGCTTAGCGGGGCGTATAACTTCCACCGTCAGAGCACCATCATGGAGGGCTTGAAGTAATGAGATACAGACTTAGTTTCTGTAAGTCACGCCTGAACTGTGTAGAATCAAACGACTAAGTAAATGAAACTTCCAACTTGTGCAAAAAAAAAAAAAGAAAAAAATATATAGATATATAAAGCAGTCTGCTTTATTACTGAAACTTTTTAATTAAATAGGTGAAGAAAGATTTGAAGTACGCTTCAGTAGAAAATAAATGAGCTTTGAACACGGAGGAAAGCGTTTCACTGAAAAATGCAATACTTCAACAGCTCTTTAATTTTATTTACCACTAAAATAATTTCTATTTTCGTACATGTAACTTTCCATTTATACATAATACATTTTTAACAGTGTGCATTATTATTATTATATTTCACGAAACTTTTATCATTTTTGACGAAATAGACGCCTGCTATATACTTTTATGAAATATTTCATAAAACTGAAGAAATTTATTTTGTCTTTTTTACGAAATTTATTTCGTCAAAAATGAGGAACAATGAGGACTCCAACCGCAGATCTCTTATTAAAGAATCCAGAACTCTATCCACTCGGCCAAGAAGACTCTGTGGAATTCTGACATTATAAGTATAAGAACCAAACATGAGCTGATTACCCAGAAAATTGCCCAAAAGGAATCTTAGCAAATGACTTTCGTTCAAAATTTGAGAATTCTTGTTTCGTCAAAAAGCATGATTTTGTCAAATATATCGAAAGTAACCTTGACATTGCAGAATTCTCGAAACTGAGTGTTACCTCTGAGAGTGCCGAAAATGCTAAAATAATTTTATTAACTTATGTAAAGTAATATTCCAAATTTTAACTTGCATTGTAGGGAAATTAGACCGTAATGAAAACATGAGCTGCCAAATAGAGTTGGCGGTATTGTGCACCTAGTCCACACTCGCAAACTTTATTCTAAGAACGATACACAAACTAGAATTGAAACTGCCAAGTGTCGCTCACTTGAATTTGTCGTTACACTCCTTATATCCTGCGGCCGTCTCGATAGACAAGACCAAAAAATTAAAAAAAATCACTAATATTCCCTAATAATGTGCCTAGCTTTTAAAGTCATAAATATAATCAATGCGAAAAGCTATCTGTTTTAAAAAACAAATTTTAATATGGAATTTGTTAATAAAATATTTATTATACTTTATATTTCGATACTTTCTTGGCCGCTCAGGACCAAGACCTCAGAAAACAATTTCCTCCCATTCGTTTAAACTGATAACGAAATAATAATAAAAAAAAGTAAAAGTCTGAACTCAAGCTCATTCCTATTTCTTAACAATAAAGAATGCTTTCGCTTCTGATCGCCGTCCTGTTATTCAAACGTGAGAATGTATTTTTGTATTTTTAACATTCCATATAACATTCTGCAAAGTATTTTATGTTCCGAGTATATGCTCTGCCAAAACTTCCGCAGGGAAAAGGAGCTGCTTTGAAAAACACGGTATTTCCTTTTTCACAAAAGGCCAAACTGGGAAAAACGGGAGTATCAAGAAACGTTTTTGGAAAATGGAGCAGTCCGCAAAGAGAATATTTTTATAGAATACAATACGTCTTTTCTATTAGATCATAGTGGAATCCATAGAAAAAGGTTTCTTTATGAAAGTATATATATCCTATTTTTCAAATGAAATATATGTGAAAGTGAAGCAATGGACAACCTCTTCTACTAAGAGAAGAATTGTTTGCTTCATGGCCGATCCTTCCACGGCCCTTCAAGTCACCAATAAATCCATAATTTTATTCTTGATGAGACATGACCCCTTTAACACTTTGGGTACATTTGACAAGTGAGACGCGTCATCTGCTTACTTGGGCGAAGTTACGGTGGACGAGTCTAAATCATCTGAATTTAAGAAGCGGGCTTTGATGTTTGCGGCACCCCCACCAGTGGGCGTTGATCGCAAGCAATTTGTTGTAGGGTCGGTCAAGAATGGGATCAATTGAACCTCACCAAATCCGTCCCATGGGCATAAAAATCTTCAAATAATTCAATGCTCAAAGGGTTAGAGTGATGAAGATAAATTTTACAGTCTCTGATTCTGACCTTTGTCATCGAGAGATACCCCCATCGTTACGCTTTCGACTGTCGCTTCACTTCCCTTCTACACCTCTCACTAGGCCCTCAGACGAAAAATTACACGACATGGTTTAAAAATGTTTCTAACAAATTCCTTAAACCGTATAACGAATTGAAAGATTTCTCAACACATTTGCAACTCCTCTTAATCTACACTTCTTTTAAAACTAGTCACAGTCACTTACAATTACCCGCCAAGCTGTCCGTTGAGTTGATTTATACCCCGATATCGTTTTTTTGTATGTTCTTTCGTATTGTCCTCCTGTCATAATTGTGTATTGTTATTTTTGCATTTGTGTTATCTTAAAATGTTTTTTCGTCAGGCTGATGGGGCGTTTGTTCTCTCTTTATGGTTTGGTTAATTAACGTCGCAAAAGAGCTACACAGTGGGCTATTGACGACCTGCTCTCTGTATGTAATTTTAAAATTTCAACTTAATGTAATTTTAAAAACTTGTATGATATAATTTCAAACTCGTAACTTAATTTTTAACTTTGTAATTTTGAACTTGAATAATTGCCCTCGAGTATTTGGGATGCTGCAGTGTCTCTTCCCTGGTTGACCTATATGCTCGCATCTTTTGAGGAATTCCCTTCGCAGAATCCTCTCCTCTTTAGGGGAGTGGGGGGGATAAAGTTGAGTTATCCCTGGGTTTGAGAAAAAAGTTGTAAAGGTAATTCATAAAAGCAATGCATATCTGTGGCTTAAAAAAAACGACCATGTCATTTTTATCATTTTTAATCTTTTCCACTCCAAGAACATCCTGACATTTGCGTTCTTTCTAAAGAACAGTTATTCGTCTTTCTTTTTCTCAAAAAGTTTTCACACTCATAGCGGGGGAAAAAATCATAATCTGTTTTGGATCTTCAAAAGAACAAGTTGAAAAAAAAGATCTATGTGTTTTACGTACAATACACTTTTCGAGTTTATTTTAAAGAACAGGGAACCAAAAGAACGAATCGTTATGTTGTCGCCTGAGCGGCGCCAACGGAGTGCAAAGGGTTAAAAAGCTATGTGAAGGATCAAATACGCTCGTACGTTAAAAAATAAACTTTTTATTACATAAAGCAGAAGCATTTTCAAACTTATACAAGACGCAAAAAACTTGTTCCACCAAGTTTCAAAACATAAAAACATTCATCTTTCACGCTGCCACAACTGCGATTAAACTTTTCTAAAAATGAACTTATAACAAATTACACCCATAATTTGACATAAACTGAACGTAAATTCCAAAATCAAAACAAATGATAACAACCTAATAAAAGAAAAATCAAAATTAACCTCGCACATTAAATTAAATTGCGTTTGCGTATTATACGAAACTGAACTTAATTTGAATTTACAGCAAATTTAACAAAGCACTAATGAAAAGTGTCCCTTTATTCAAATTTCAATCATCCGCATTTGTGTATTCCCATGTATTTATCTTCCTGCTCTTTTTCCCGTCTGTGGGAGATGTAGAAATTACTTCACACCCAAAGGGGCAATTACTCTAACCCTGTCTCTAATTAATAAACACCTTCTCCCTTTGGTAATTGCAATGCAGGACGTCGAAACAGTGCATCGCAGCGGTGCAACGCAAAAATTCCCACTTGCAATGCTTTCCGTTTAATTAAAGCGGACGTTTTGGCCGAAATAATTGTGTTATTCTACCTACCGCACGAGTCGGATGTTATTTAAACAACGTTTTATTGCCGAGAATAACGGTTTATCTTTTTAAATAACGATTTATTACAGAAACTAGTCATTTGTTACCGAATTATTAAGGTAAATAGTTTAACCAGAATTTTTCTTTCTTGTTGAATAGAGCAGTTCAATATTAACCTTTTGCACTCCGTTGGCGCCGCTCAGGCGATAACATAACGACTCGTTCTTTTGGTTCCCTCTTCTTTAAAATAAACTGAAAAGTGACTTGTATGTAAAATACATCGATCTATTTTTTTCAACTTGTTCTCTTGCAGATCTAAAACAGATTATGATTTTTCCCCCCTCTATGAGCATAAAAAGTTCTGGTGAAAAAACAGAAAGATGAATAACTGTTCTTTAGAAAGAACGTAAATGTCACAATATTCTTAGAGTGGAAAGGATTAACGCGAAATGGATAACAGTTTATTATTGTGGATAAGAGTATATTATTGTGAAATAATCATTGAAGAGTATATTATTGTGAATAACAGTTTGTTATTCACGATAACAATTTTTTTACATCCATAATAAGTTTTTTTTGTTCTGGAAATAAGTTGGGTAAAAATTTTTATAATGCGATAACACTTTTTTACTGCATTTAATTAATAAATATAAGTTAACGTATAAGTTAATAATAATATAAGTTAACGTATTGGCATTTTATTACAATTTGAAGAAAAGTGCCTTAAAGAAACATTTTGGAAACTAACCTTTTTAAAACCTGTTTATTACAGCGTTTAACTGTTTTATTGCCATCAAAAATCAGCCGGATTTGCAATCGTAGATTACCCACTTTAATTTTGGAGAAAAAGGGTCAATTTCTGATAACTTTAGAGTTATCAAATTAAGTATAGTTTTTACAGTGAAGTGATTTTATCAGTGAAATCAAAAAGAAAGACACTATCAAATAGGGAGTATAATTCTAGAAATGTTTTTGTCCATGTAAGTTGTTTTATAGAAATTAACAATTTAAACAAGTTTTTGAGAACTGCACTCATCATTTTCAAAATTATTATACACTAGCAAGATGGCCCGGCGTTGCTCGTGGTCACTTTGCGCAGCAAGAGCTGCGCGATTTTGTCTTGTCAGCGTAGCCATGGCATATCACTCTCTGTGCACTGTGAAAAATAAACTTTATCCAAATCCAGATTTATTAAATTACTTTGAGTATTTTTTGAGATACTTAAATCTATTTTTATGTTCACGACTTTACATGCTATTGCGACTACCTACTATTTAAACTGATGTTTTTGTAAAATGTTTCTTTTTGTGAAATAAAAATTCCTAACATTTTTTTAAATTGCATATTTTTTGTATAAAAAATAACCATTTAGTGACAATAAACCCATGTAGTAAACTTCACATACATTAGTTTTAATATTGGCGACGCAATAATATATCAAAGAAACAATATTGCATTCTTCCAAATCAAAATAATTTATCGTATTTGGTGAAATTTTTTTTGTTGTGCCAATTGGCAACCGGAGTCTATATATCCCTCTTTCAACGTAATTTCATATGGGTCAATATTTACGGACAATATTTCTTATAAAAATTAATTATCAAATATTTATTTTTGAATTCCAATAATATGTTTTTAAGGCGAAAATTTAAAAATAAGCTACATAAAGCTACATAAGGTATAAATATATAAATCTTTAAGTTAAACTTTTAGGGTGGCCCATTTCAACACCATAGTAATATTCCACTGCGTAACAAATAGCACTATTGTCATAAAGTTAAGTTGTTCGGAACATGAATACACATGGCGTCAGTCGAAAGAGCTGGTTTAATTCCCTCCTTCGGTTGGCGAGGTTTTTGTTAACGACGTTATTTTTGTTATTTGGACACTAATTTCTCCATTGTGATGATATTTTTAAATATAGGACCTCTATTTTAGCTCATTTGGCAACATTTTTATTCAATTGGAGAATTTTTTTTAATAATTTGGCGACATTTTGAATTTATTTGGCGACATTTTTAATTCATCTTCAATACTTGGCGACTTTTATTATTCATTTGGCGACATTTTTAATTCATTTTTCTATATTTGGCGACTTTTATTATTCATTTGGCGACTTTTATTATTCATTTGGCGACATTTTTAATTCATTTGGTAACATTTTTAGATCATTTGGCGACATTTTTAATCTATTTTGCGACATTTACTCATCGGCCAATCAAAATGAATCGTTTATCCCAGTATTGTCTAAACATATTTTTGGTCGCCAAGGTGATTTTTAACACTAATGTTATGAAGGGAAGATCGAGATGTAAATTTCCCATAGGAGTTGGAACCATTTTTTATTAATTTGGCGACATTTTTAATTCATTTGGCAACATTTTTAATGCGTTCTCCAATATTTGGCGACTTTTTTTAATCATTTGGCTACATTTTTAATTCATTTGGCAACATTTTTCATTTATTTGGCGACATTTTTAATTCATTTGGCGACATTTTCTCATCAGCCAATCAAAATAAATCGTTTATCCCAGTATTGTCGAAAAATATTTTTGGTCGTCAAGGTGATTTTTAACAATATGTTATGAGGGGAAGATCGAGATGTAAATTTCCCATAGGCGTAATGTTAGAGAAAATGGAAAAAGTTCTATAACTTTTGAATGGTTGCAGATATCCACATGAAACAAAGTGCATATTTTAAACTAAGAAAAGTTTGTTCACATGGTGCAAGTTTCATAAAAATCCGTGCAGTAGTTTTTGAGTTAAATCCGGACAAACAGACAGACAGACAGACAAAAAAAATTTTAAATGTGATTTTCGGAATCAGTGTATCCTAATTCGTGGAGAAAACTCAAAATGAGGGGTTTTGTTCGATTCCACTGACAGACACTCCATTCTTATATATAAGTATTGATTACTTGGAGTTGGCGAGTTTAAAAAACAAAATCCTGATTTTTTGATGGTTTGAATTGTACAAGATTTTTAATTTTCCTGCATAAAACTTCGCAGATATCTGCATTATTTCAATGCTTCAAAATTTATTTTTGTTCTCCAAATTTATGAATAATACTGAAAACAAACCTTCAATTTAATAGATCTTTAAAAAAAATTTAAGTTTTCCTGCATTAAAGCTTTATTTCGCAGTTTTTAAGATGGTTTTTATACTGACTTTTTTTTTTGCTGGGATAAAGAAGGAAAACATGTTTTTTTTAAATAATGTATTTGAATTAGACAGGAAGTGGAAAGACCATTAATATTTTCAATTTAATTTAAATGGGACAAAATCTTAAACCAAAATTTTATTTTATTGAATTTCCATTTGAATTGAAATATAGTGAAAATAGGCTCTTCTCGAATCGGAGCCTTTCGATTTCTATAGCATTTATACACTTCGAGCATGAATGGACTGTAGTAGAGCGAATATGACGTCATAATCGTGAAACCAACATCTAAGGCAGAACGGCCTCAAACACGTGACTTCGTTTCAAAATTATGGATTAAATACTTGCGATTGGTTGATGAATTGGGAAATGTGTAACAGTGAAAATTTATGAATGGAATGATGTAGTAAACCACGTGTCTAAGGTTATAAAAGTTGGCCTCATTTTGATGTTAGCGAGATTATAACTATGTTTTCTCTACTATGAATGATCCATGCTCGAAGTTTATACACGTCTCCGTAGCGGAGCCAGCCGAGCGTTAAAGATTAGCAATCTTTGAGTCAATTTCAATAATAGTGGTTGTTTCAAATCCTGTTTTATTCAAATACATTAATTCTTTTTAAAAGTTTAAAGGTAGTTCTAAATCTCAATGGTGACCTCAAAAGCCATATCAACGTAAAGAGTCAGGTCAATTCAAATCGTAATAAAAACTTACATCTACATGGGGTATAAGCACTGATCTCTAATTGTAACTTCTGGATAGGGCAAGACATTTTGTTGACTTGAAGCCGATGTAGAGGCAGCCATGATGTGCCCTACTTTCTTGGATACCGCAATATTTCGTATATTTTTCATGTTAAAGTAAGCCGATGTGCATTGTTTTCAGCTGAGTTATTTTCTATTTTCTTTTGAAACCCATTTAAAATGTAATCTGCTATTAAAATAGAAAGTCATTTGCAAGTCAAAGTAGATAAAAAGCAAAGGCAAAAACTAATTGTTTGGCAATATAAAAATTAATTCTATAAGAAGAAAATATAATATTTATATACATTTAATATTTCTACAATGCTATGATAATAAAAAAATATTGGGGCACAGCATGGCTGCTTTCAATTGGCTTCAACGCGCCCATAGAGGAAACAAGGTTTGAGCCTTCCAGCGGTTACAGTTAGAGTTCCGTGAGTATAAAACTAGCATTTTTAATATAAAATAACCAGCTAACCCATTCATCTCCCATTTAACTATATATTTACAAAAAAAAACTATAAATATATATATTTTTTTTTTAAATCTCATTTTATTCACTAATTAGGGTTAGAGTTTCTTTGTGTTAGAATTATTAATAATAACTGGCACAATATATCCGTGTCTTTTCCTCTAATCCATTTTACTAAAAGAAGCTTTCAAGCTATTATATAAAATTACTCGAGGGTTTAATTCCATTATCGTATTTGAGTACTTGGGTTTTGATAAAAGCCTTTTTTTTCTGCCCATTGAGATGAACCCAAAAGAAAGTTTTCCTTTTAACAAGAAACTAAGCTCGATGAAGTAAGTATCCGAGAGAACAATTTAGACAAGAACTTTTTCTACAGCCTCTTTCCACAGAAAAAAAGTATTCGAAAGAGGATGTTTTAATGATTTTTTTACCGCCAATTTAATTTCCAGTGTCTCGAATTCTTTCCCATTCTTACAACCTTTAGAAATGACGACTTTGGTATTTCTTTAAACTAAAAAACTTTTGTTTGCAGTTAACCGAAATAGCGTCGTTGATTGGCTGTAGACCAAAATTGAGCCGGTTTGAATTAAAGGTAATAAAAGTTTTGAAAGTTCAGCCTGGAAGGCGGAGGGGATTAAAATTAATCAATCATAAAAGAAATACATTTTATATAAGTGCTCTTCTTCCTCCTGATCTGAACCTGAGGTTCTGATTCGTAAAATTCCGTTGAGCTTTTTGAATAAGTTTATGCAATAATCCTAATATTGTTAAAGAAACGTCTTATATTGGTTGGTTAAATAACGTCGCACTAGAGATGCACAGTGGGCTATTGGCGACGGTTCGGGGTCTATCTCAAAGGAAAGACCCGGGAACGATGCCTCGTATTTTTGAACCATGGTCAGATGACGAGGACAACACCTGCGCTGGCCCCCAACGCCTTCAATAGGCGTCGGGACTTTGGACCCCGATCAGATGTATCGTGCACCAGTCCCGTATACATGCCGATAATTTTTGTGGATGTTCTGGATGACATTCTAGTATTTTGGTAATGAAGTTGGCAACCCTCCGATCGCAATATCACTACTTTTTTACTATGATTTAGTCTAGTCCTCGCACAGGTTCGAACCGTGAATCCTTTGATTCCCAGCCGACACCTTTATCCACTGGGCTATCCGGCCCCCGAAACGTCTTAGAAAAAGTATTTCCAAGATCTAAAACGTGACTTTGTAGCTTCTTATTTAGCACGTGGGTGGTGTTCGGAACAGTAGGTCACGGGTTTGAGTCCCAAAGCTGGCTACTGAATTTTTTTTTAATATATATATCTTAACGGATTTTCCAACAACGCGGAATCTAACAGCCTCTATCAGAGTAATGTGCCTATAAGAGTCATTTGTATCATTTAGTTATCTTTCAATAACAAGTTCGGACACCTATTTTTAAAGGTTACCATTAAGATTTTGAGCCTTTGTTTTATATTAATCTATAGCCAAGTCCGAATTTTTTTTTCATTACATTAATATTTTCGATTTTTGTTTGTTTCCATAATTTTCGAAATAAAAAAAAATCGGTGACTTAATAGTACTTAAACATTCGACTTTTACGCGTAATTATTTATAAATGTTTTATTGACGCATTTTTTTTTTATTATTTATCGTCGTATTTTTTTTACTGAACTTGCAATACTAATATTTAAAACATTCAAATGTGTACGCGATAAAACGCAATGTTTATATAAATATAAAAAGTAGATTTTTCAATGCGCCAATGGCCAGGCCAGCCACTAACCCATTCGCCCTTTGTACCACGTGGAGAGTAGAGGAGAGTCAAATATCAGTCATACGCTGGCCTGTTTAACCACGGTAACTTCAATTCCAATCGACGGGGCCCAGTGCGTGTTTAAATTGAAGATAAGGACGAGTTCTACATTTAAAGGGTTGGATGGAAGAACCAGACAGCTCCACTTTTCAAAATTGTTCAGGAAAGACGAAAAACACTTTAAAATACTTAACGTTTTTTTAAACTTATCAAATTTGGGTAAAACATTAGAAATACTTTCTTCTATCACAGACCGGTTTTACTTTTTCGACTTTTTTGCCTGTTCTTTTTATTGAAAAAAAAATTAAGCTGTCTGGTTTTTTACACTTAACCTGTAATTCTGTAAAAAATATTCGCTTCATTTAAGGATTGCATAATAAACTATATATAAATATAGTCAAGTTCAGAATTACACCCCTTTAATGGAATTTTGGATGTATAAAATACCCTTTAGCTGGCTCAACAAACAATTCGGTGGGTTCAACGTTGAACTAATTCGGTGCAAAAACAAGACGGCTACTGGAGCTGTACGTTTTTTGCACTGTAGGAGGTAACATTATAATTCCTTTTCATTTATATCCATATAGACATCGCTTACAGCTATCTTTTTCTTGCATCAGTCGATTGAGGATTTTTTCTTTATAGGAAAAAGTGTAAATCAGAAAATTGGAGATGTCTGGTTTTTCCACCCACCCCTTCAATTCCACTTGACTAGTTAACAGTTTAAATCATTTGTGTGGAGTAGGAAGTGACGATTTGTCAAAGATTTTACTATGATTCCAAAATATCGTACAAAACTTCGATTGAAGCATGAGAAATTTAAACACGCTGACCCAGAAAAGAGCAGTTCAAGATATAAAAAAATAATGATAACCTGTGAAAGTGCGAAAAGATCTAGAGCTTACCGACGACGCAGGAAGGGGTAAGCGCGTTCCCAAAGAGGTGATTGATGCTACCTCATTTTATTTTATTTCAAATGAAATATTTTTTGTTATAATAAAAATTAGAAAACTTAAACCAGAAATTTGAGCAAAAATATTCCATGGACCATTTCTGATCTTCACGCGGATCATCAGTATTCCACGACCACGTTTTATAAACAACTTTGATCTTTTGTTTATGTCGCTGGTTAGTGTATGCTCTTCCCTTTTAAAAAACAAACTTTGCGAAAAGGGATTTTCTTCCGAACCCACTCGCTAATTTGACGCTCAGCCACTTCTCCTGTTCCGATTATCCGGTGGGATTTCTCCGGAGAAAACCTGGAGAGGAGGGGAGGAAAAAACCGGATCCTTAATTTGGATCGATGATAGGCGCCGGGAGTCGCGGCGGAAGAGATTAGTTGAAAAGTTTGTTTTGTGCCCTCAGGACACAATGTTGCCGGTCTTCTTCTTCTTTCTGCTTTCCTTTGCTTTTTGTTTGTTTCTTCTTTTTTCGTTTTGTTAACGGACGGTCTGTTCTTATCGCAGTTACTGGTTGGTCACGCCGAAAGGAAGGAGATGAGTTGAGTTGTTGGAAGATCTGCTTCTGTTGCTTCGTTTTCAGATTGTTACGAGGACCGAAAGTTTGGAGCCATTTGAGGTACTCGGGACTATGTGGAATACCTGAATTATAATTCAAACTAGTAACGATACCCGTTGTTTGCACGAGTTAGTAAAATAAACGTACTATTCAAATAAATAACATAATACGCCCTAGTAATATTTTAAAATACCTATAATAATGGCGATTTCAGTGGTCTGTCAAATGTTCATTTCCTGGGGAAGGCAGGGTAAAAATTATCAAAATATGTTCCTTAACTCTTTAGATCCCAAGTAGGACCTGGAAATATTTAAACTTTAGTTTATTAGGGCCCTGAAAAAAAATAACACAACACTTGCCATTTTTTTGGTACAAATTTACAATTTTTGTAAATGTTTGCAAATTGTTTTTTGCATTTCTGTAATTTTTGGTGTACAAAGTAACTTTTAAAAATTCATCGAAACTTATAATTCATCGAGTTAAGTAGCTCTGTATAAGTTGTTTTACTACGTGCATCGTCACGATGCAAAGAAGTGATGCTACATTGACGAGAAAAATAACCGAACCCCTCCACATTATTCGAGCACTATTCATCGTAGGACTAAACTTAAAATGTCATTTTGTAGGGAATAAAGTTTTCGACATATTAATATGCAAAACACTTACATAGAGGCTGTCTCCATATTAAAATGCGCAGCATCCTTAAAATTTTCAATAGCGACCGCTATTTTTGATAACGCAGAAATGTTCACCCCCCCAAAAATATGGATTTAAATTTTCGTTAACTTTCTACAGTTATATGCGGAGATATTAAATAATCTGAATCGCTTGCTTCTGAGTGGCTTTTTCCCATATTGAACAGTTGGTATGCGAAAAGAAGAACGCTACGTTAAGTAGAAACAGTTTCAACGGCAACTGCTAGCTGATGTTTTCTTTTCGATTAACTTAGAATTGTTCTAATAGTAAAATGAGACGGTGCGTATTTTTGAGGTACTCGTATTTTACTTAAAGATACGTTACTACTTCAAAATGGTTTATATAGTATTTTTGAGGACGTCAAACATTTATCATTTGTATTCTTAGAATGTTCTGAAACTATACAGGTGAATGACGAAACTCGTATTGTAAAAAGAATTAAAAGTTATAGAATATGTATTGACAAAATTGTTCGTTCTAGGTTTAAAATCCATATGTCAATGATTTGCTTTAATTTTAAAATTCATACGGATATAAAACTTTAAAAATATTCTGAAGTAGCTTCTTAATTCTAAATGTAATTGAATTATTAAAAATGTTATATTCACACACTCAGTTTGAATTGAAGTTACGAAATTATTGATTTTTTTTTTATAAGATTGTGCTTATCTTAAATTATACAAGGTGCCCGAAAAGTATTTTTAAACGTTTAAAAATAATTTAAAATACAAAATAAAAACAATTATAATTTTTAATTGACCGATAGTTTGTGAGGTCTTGTTTTAATCCGATCTTTCGGTACTTTGTCTGTTTGTCTGTATATTTGTTTCTGACGCAGTCACGACCAAACGCGTTATTGGATTTTTATCGAATTTGGCAACAATGTTCCATTAAGTTATTGAATTCAACGTATGTGTTTTATTTTTGTCGCGGGGTCTACTTTTCCCAGAACTACTATTTATTGGGTTATTTTAAACAATTTAAAAATTCCAAAGGTGAGATATCTGGAGATCTAGGTGGTTATGATATTAAACCTCCTTGTCTAATCGAACATCGCGATGTGTTGCGGCGACTAATGAGGCGCACATAAAAACTTTCTAAAGATTATCTAAAAAAACTTTGATACTTCTTTTATTAAATATAAAAATCTCAAGTGCATTTTGCTTGTTTTTAATGACTTTTAAACGACTTCTAGCGCGTCATCCAATACCGCCAACGCCCCAAGTAGAGAGGGTATAAATTCGACCTTGAAGTATTTTTCTAATGTATGATCTTGCATAATTTCTATTCTAATTCATATATATATTTGAATTTAAAAAATATTTTTTTAATAGGGGAACTTTTTGTAACAATATTCGGTTATCCTGCATTTAACTCTCCGGAAACCTCGAATAACCGAACCTTTAAAAAAAATCGGGCATGCACAATTAAACTGCACCGTAAGGTGTCGTTCGTGAATACTTTGTACGCTAGCCTGCGCGGCCTGCTGCTTCTTTATTCGAAATGTGCAAGGTTTATGCAATATAAAACTAAATAAATGTGGAATATATACTTAAAGTTAATCGACTTTGAAAAATTAGCTACTAAAACGAGTTGTATATAACGTTGTTAAAACGAGTTAAGGATAATAAATAAAACAAAACCCTAAAAACTTTAATTTTGTTCTGAGTATAAAAAAAATTTCGGAAAAGAACAGGAAAAGAAATATCTGTTTCGTAGAAAAAACGCAAATGTCGATGTTCAAGGAGTAACCTTTGCACTCGGGTTATTCGTTCTTTTTATGGAACAGTTACATTCCGTGCGTGTTCTTTTTAAAGAGGTATGCCGTGTTCTTTTTACGTTTAGGGTGGGTTACATTTAACATAGGTCTTTTTTTTGGTATGTTGGATGCTGAAATCGTCGGATCGTCTTCAAATAAAAATATTCGAAACCACTTAACCATGCTTGATGACCTACTACATCCCACCGTGTACCAACATGTGTATACTTCTAATAGAATTAAGATACGTTTTTATTTGCTATTACCACTTTGCACTCCAAGAACTCTTTGCGTTTTCCGTTCTTTCTAAGGAACAGTTACTCATCCTTGTGTTCTTTTCCCTAGAATTTGTTATGCTTATAGAAAAAAGAAACCTAATCTGTTTTGGATCTGCAAAATAACGAGTTGAAAAAAATATCGATGTTTTTTAAACACAAGATCATGCTGTTCTCGTTTATTTTAAAGAACAAGAAACCAAAAGAACGTGTCATTATGTTGTCGCCTGAACGGCACCAACGGAGTGCAAAGGGTTAAAGTCGAGATTCGAACCCACAGCATTCCGACTATGAGCTAACTATTATTTCCGCTCGGTCACTACAGGTTTATATTTAAATTAAGTTAGATAAAGAACAACCTAATAAAAAGAATTTTTTTTCTGAAACATGCAGTACTTGTTCAGTTTGAAGAACAAGGGGAAAATAACATGTCGTTATTCATGTGACTGAGAGTCCCATCCCGAGTGCAAAGGTTTAACCCTTTGCAATCCGATGTCGCCTATCAGGCGCCAACATAAAGACTGGTTCTTTTGGTTACCTGTTCTTTAAAATAAACGATAACGGCGTGATCTTGTGTTTAAAAAAATCGATTTTTTTTTTTTCACATTTTTCTCTTGCATATCCGAAACATATTACGATTTTTCTCCCCTCTATAAGCATAAAAAATTGTGAGGAAAAGAACAGAAAGAGGTATAACTGTTCCGTGGAAAGAACGCAATGTCAAAGATGTTCGCGGAGTGCAAAGGGTTAATATCAACACAAATAAAGAGGCAGCGTAATAAACGGGGCATGTGATTTTGAAGACGAGACATTCTCAATACCATCCTTTAAACTCAAGAAAAAGAAAGTCTCTTAACATGCAAAACAGCCCACAACACCCATTCCCTGTGTAGTATGTCCCAAAGAGTACTTCCTACTCCCCCTCATTTTCCGGGATTTTCGCTCCGGAGAAACGACATTGCCTTCTATGTAATATGGATGAGCGGCTTTTCCCGGATATATATATACCAACAATAACAAAAAAAACTGGGGGGAAAACGGAAGCAGGCCCCTGTAATAAATCAAGATTAATGGTAGTCCCAGGAACCGTTAGTTTAAGGCTTTCTCGGGACTCGATGCTGGAGCCAAGAAGTGTGCGGGTCGTAAGCTGGATATTTGGATCCTACTGCGTGCGGGGGAGGGGATTCGGAAAAGATCCGTTTTATCGCGATCGTTCCTCTTGTAAAAAAGTTTCGTGAGACCCTCGTAAGGGATAAGGGGGCTTAGTGGGAGAGTCCCGCATGGTGTATTGTTGTTTAACATTCAGATTGAGTTAATGGTCAGTACGTTTTTTTTTTATAAATTGTATGTAAGGGATTTATTTATGTAAATATTTTATGCTTTTTATGTGCTGTTTCGGTAATGTTCTTTGCGACAGAATTCAAGTTTTATTTGTTTGTTGTGTATATCGAATGTGGTTCTAATGTTTGATATAGAATGTACCATATGATTTGTAAATGCACCATTTGTGTAAGCTACATTTGCTGCATATATATATACATATATATTGTATATGTAGGTTATTTAAGTACGGCATTGAATAGAATATAAATTTATAATACTCATTAATTTGTTTGGAAGCCCAAAACTAAATTGTATTTTTTAAAGTAATCGTAAATTGAAAACATGTTATTGATACGTATAGCATAGAATTTTTTTTATTCAAAATCTTTAAAGATTTATAGTTGGTTAAATTAACAAGGTCCCACTAGAGATGCACAGTTGACAATTGGCGACGGTTTGGCTTCTATCTCGAAGAAAGGACCCAAGAACATTGCCTTGTATTTTTTAATTCATGGTCAAATGACGATTACAACACCTGAGCTGGCACTCCACTCAATCTCAATAGGTGTATGCACATGAGACCACGATCAAATTTTAAGTGCAGCAGTTGAGTGCACTTAAAATTACCAGTTAAAACCACCAGTTTAAGTGCAAATTAAATAGATTTTGATCGCAAAAAATACGAATTTGGCGACTTTCCGATTACGAAATAATACATTCTAGGGATCGAATCCGCGCACATCGGATGGTTCAAAAATATGAGGCATCGTTCTCGGGTCTTTCCTTCGAGATAGGCCCCGAACCGTCGCCAATAGCTCACTGTGCAGCTCTAGTGCGACGTTAATTATACAAACCAAAACCAAACCGCGCACATGGGATGCTTTTTATGGACCTAACCATTTGGCCACCACGGCCTTTAAACATAATTCCTAATTAATACAAAGTGGGTAGAGTTTAGCACATTTTAATACCATAATTTTTTATTCGGATATACAAGTTATATATTTTTTTTCCAAAAAAAATATTATTAAGTTAACTTATATGGGTAATGGATGAAATAATATTTGTAACAGAATGTGGAGATAAAATGTTTACTTTAACATCGTTAGAACCTCAAAAGTTCTTTAAATCATGGGACCCAAAGGATCTTCAAACAACATTAAAGAATCTCAAAAATAGCACTGCAGGCTTAAGGAAAATGCAAAATATTTCGGGTACTCAAGTATGAATTTTTACATAAAGATTTTTATCGTAGTGATTTATGTACGGCTAAACTTCGCGGAACGTATTTTTCTGCGAAGGTGACTTTCCACAAAGGTAGAAGAGGAGTTGCTTGATCAATAATGCCCTAAAGGAATGTGTTCCAAGTAGGTTGGAGACACGAACTCTAAATGTGTTATAAACATCGTAAATTTAATATTTTATTTTGAGGTTTTCTTATCACATAGAAAATCGCACTTAAGAAGCGGCTACATTATTTTTATTGGTTGAATTAATGTCGCACTAGAAATGTACAATTGGCTATTGCCGACGGTTCGAGGAAAAGATCCGTGAAACTCTACTCGTAATTTTGACAAATGTCAAATGACGAGGGTAGCACCTCAGTTGGAACCCCCAAACAACCTGTAATAGTCATAAGGATATTGGATATCGTCAGATTTAACGTGCACCAGAAGAATCTACTATAACGTGGATTATTTTTGGTGAGAGAAAGGATCGAAACTAGCTACCCTCCAATCACGAGCTCCCTAAACCGTCAGTTCAAAATTCGAAATGACAATTCACTGATTATATTTCCAGTGATTTACTGCTGACCATTAAGAACTTCGAGCATGGATCGTTCATAGTAGAGAAAACATAATGTTATAATCTCGCTGACATCAAAATGAGGCCAACTGGGCTCAGACACGTGTTAATTACGTCATTCCATTCATAAATTTTCATTGTTACACATTTCCCAATTCAACAGCCAATCGAGAGTATTTTTTAATTCATAATTTTGAAAAGAAATCACGCGTCTGAGGCCATTCGGTCTGAGACGTTGGTTTCACGATTATGACGTCATATTCGCTCTACTACAGTCCATTCATGCTCGATGATTAAGAAGCTCTAGCGCTACTTTTATCACATTAAGGCCCATTCTACACGAACGGAAGCTTCTCGGTGATTGGAGAATCCCTACCACGTGGTATGGCTAGAATGTGTTTTCGTAGTATAGTTTATAGCGCGTGTGAAATCGGAACTATAAGTTGCAGGTTCGACTCCCAAAGGGATACGCTTAATTTTTATAAAATGTATATCCTTTAACGGACACCCCAGGTGGAGCCAAACTGCTAGTGATTTCTTATTAGCGAAATAACTACTCTTCATCTTATCTCCAAACACCGAGACAATAACACAGTCGAAGATAATTCCCTAGATACTCACACCAATTGAATATTTCTATAAAAACAGAAATATCCCAACAACATGAATCAAGATTAATGACAAAAAAGGAATGCTACACTATTGATCTCTCGGAGCCAAAGGAGGGAGTATGTTCGGGTGCAATATTTACCGTATCCCGTGTTATCCGCAAAGCTCTCTGTCTGGATCACGTTTCGAAATAGAATGGAATTTGGTAGGAAAAGGGTTCTTCCTTTTATCCGGAACATTCTTCTTCCTTAAGTGTGTCGAAAGTGAGTCTTATTTCTGAGATAACACTTTCTTAAGGAGCTAAGTGCCCCCCTTATGATTGAGAGTGTTTGTCCTGGATACTTTTCTAGTTCTTTGGAGATAGGGGACTGGTTTAATAGAGTTGGAAAAATTGTAAATGTAATGAAGTTCGCTTTTATTTTTTTATATATACTTTAAGAGTGCGTAAGTCAGATTTCAGTTTATAATGATATATCTCGGAGATTTTGCTACTTCTGCGGGATACTGTGAACGGTTTAACAGTATTAGAAAATTTGTAAATGTAATAAAATTTAATTTCAGTGGTTATTTTTATTGAGTACTTGATGAGTAATAAGACTGCGTAAGTCAGTTTGTGATGTGTTCTGAGAAATCTCGAAGATTTTGTTAATTCTTTGGGAAATGAAAATATTTATAAGTGTTTGGAAAATTGTAAATGCAATAAAGTATTAGTTTGTTTATTTCTGCATTTAAAGAGTCACATAATTGAGTAAGTCAATTGTTGATTGGTTAATCGAATTAATGGTGAATTAGAGCCGCACAAATATTAAAGTTTTCAGTGTAATTTCAGTTTGTTATTATTAATTAGTAGTAGTTAGTTTTTCGCAGTAGTTAATAGTTCCAGACGGTAATTACTGGAATGTATTTCAATAGCTATTTCCAATAGTCTATTGTGGGCATCTGTATATTATACGAATTTAGTGTACGAAAAATAATTTTTGGTAGAGCGGCAATATCATAATCGATGGGTTGCAAGTTTGATTTTCGTCGTCATATCAAACATTCTCCGTACCATGGAGGCTGCTGTATGTTAAATCTGTCGCTGCTAAATATTTTTAAGTTGGTGGTGGTGTAGAAGTCTGAATAGAGAGATGGGGATTCCAGCTCAGGTGTTGCCCTAATCATCTGACAATGGTTCAAAATAACGATAGTATTCCTTTTTCTTTCGTATGGCATAGATCCTGAACCAAAACCTATGCAAGCATACACAAGCCTACAATTCAACATTTCTAATTTTAGGGCAATGTTTCCTTTTGTACCAAATTTATTGAAAGTGTTTTCATTTCAAAAGTTTATTTGAAAACTCTTGTAGAGTTAATGGGAGTTTAACCCTTTGGGTACATTTGACGAGCGAGACTCGTCATCTGCTTACTAGGGCGAAGTTACAATGGACGAGTCTGACTCGTTATCTGAATTTAAGAAGCAGGCGTTGATGTTTGCGGCACCCCCGCCAGTGGGCGTTGATCGCAAACAATTTGTTGTAGGGTCGGTCAAGAATGGGATCAATTGAACCTCACCAAATCCGTCCCATGGGCATAAAAAATCTTCAAATAATTCAGTACCAAAGGGTTAAACAAATTTCAAATCTTTAATATAAAAACATTTAATATTTTTTTTAAATAGTACATGCAGTAAAATAGGCATTACAAAACAAAATAAAGTTATTATATTTATAAACTTACTTTAACACTCGGATACAACAGATGCCCAAAATCAGTAAATTATTTTTAATCTTCTTAATCAATATTACTATTTTAGTACAACCACTCTACGACTCCAGTTGTAAAAAAAATATAGTCAATATCTAAAGAACTGTTTGATATGAATAAGAACTCCCTGATCTATAATTATTTAGCCATTTCACAGGGAAATACTTTGGTACCTTTTTTTTTTATCCTTCAGATACATCTCACCAGTTCTGCATCGCAAACTTTCCACTCCAAAGTTCGAAAACCTGTAAAGAAAGTTGGTAATAACCCAACTCTTGCTAAACAAGTCACAGGTATTAAGAAACTTTTAAAAACGTGTGTTAAACTTCAAAAAGAAAAGTTTTCAATCCTTTCCACTTATTTATAAACCAGAAGAGCCACCGAATGTCATTCTAAGCCGACCACCAATTGCTTTCAATTTCAAATTCCTCATCTCGCGTTGCCATTCCCGAGACAGAAATTGCACAGCGTAAAAGTTGAAGCATCGATTCAGTCCTCCGACTCATTATCGGAGGCCGCAAATAGAAGGTGGGAGCCTCCAACCTGCTTCGGAAGAGCTCCCAATTTCCCGATTGATTTGTGTTCACATTTTCAATTTTCGCTTGATTTCCTTCTCATTCTGAGGCCCCATTTCCGGTTGCAGTAAAAGCGGGAAAACATTTTACGAACATTATTGTTCTTCTAAACAGGAATTCAATGCAATCTGTGTAGCTGAATAAAATAGCTCTGTCATTGAATCATTAGGTTTTTTTTTCCAGTAATGGACACAGTTTTTACAATCAAAAACTAAACTATATTATTCATATTTTTTATGTTATAATATTTTTTTTAAAGTTACTTTTTATATAATATATTTTTAAAGTTACTTTTTATATAATATATTTTTAAAGTTATTGTTTTTACTTATATTACAATATTTCTTATTTATATTATAATATAAATAAGAAATATTGTAATATAAATAAGAAATTTCAAAAAGAAAAGCTTTCAATTCTTCCCACTTATTTATAAACCAGGAAATCCGCCGAATGTCATTCTATGCCGACTAATAATTGATTTTAATATAATAAAATTTATTCTTTATTAAATTTCTTATCTCTATTGTGACATACTTATTTATATTACAATATTTATTATTTATATTAGAATATAAATTACAATAGAATATTTCTTAATTACACTAGAATATTTCTTAATTACATTAGAATATTTCTTAATTACATTAGAATATTTCTTAATTACATTAGAATATTTCTTAATTACATTAGAATATTTCTTAATTACATTAGAATATTTCTTAATTACACTAGAATATTTCTGAATTACATTAGAATATTTCTGAATTACATTAGAATATTTCTGAATTACATTAGAATATTTCTGAATTACATTAGAATATTTATTAATTATATTAGAATATTACTAATCTATATAAGAATAGGTTCTTCTGTATATTAATTTATTTTAATCTCTCACAGTGTGATATTGTGTTAAACCTAAATATATAAATATTCCCGTCACATTTACGTTTGAAGAAATACTTATAGTATGGGCAAGTTTAACAGGAGATAATATTACCAGGACACAAAAATTCAGTAGGTTCTCGAAAGAGGCAGTATTAAACAGGTTTAAAAGTTTCAAAATGAATCCACAATGCTTGTTCAAAAATAGTTTTGTTTCGAAAAACACTGTTCAATACCGTGATAGGTGCCGTTCTATACGGCAAAAAAATGGGTCTCCGCTCTGTTTCCACTAACAATGTTTTAACAAATAAAGTACATACAGGGTATTTCTAATTCAACTAATACTCTTAAAAGGCATCTGTAGCTCGATCTAATCGCAATACACCACCAACGACAACCGTAATAGTACCAAACTTGATAGGGAAACTAATGACATCATGGGAATTTTGATTCTGCTAAAAAAAAAATATCAGTCGTCGATAGGGAAAATGTGTCGCTGTAAAAAAATACTAAAGAAACAAATGAATTTAAAAAATAAAAAAACTTACCTTCTTTGGCGCGGTTGGCTGTATTGGTTGGAGCACTAGAAGTCGGCTAAAAACATGAAATTACATTAAAACAAACAAGTGAGTGATAGTGCTGATTTAAGCGTGATTGTGCTGACTAAGGCGTGATATATCTATGCAATGTCGCTTTTTTATTATTTTTTTTTAAATCTCATAACACAGTGCCATATTTCTTATTGTCGGTGACTTTTATAATTTTTTTTTTTTTTGCAGATTCAAAATTCTCTTGTCCTTATTAGTTTTCATACTAAGTTTGGTTCTATTTCGTTCGTATGATTGAGCTACAGATGCTTTTAAAAATGTTAGTTTCACGGGGGGATGATACACATTTCCCATTTTTTTTTTATTTACAGATATAATATTTTTCATATGTGCACAAAGCATATTAACATAATCACATTGTCAAACAGTTAAAATATAATTTTTTTTAATATTAAAAAGTGCCTTTCTTGTTTTTTATATAAACTAAATATTTCATGAAAAACTATAATTTTTCATTTTTATAAACAAAAGAATACATTCAACAGATTTTTTGATATTTGTAAAAAAAAAATCACTGCAAATAGATATGAACTTATATCAATTCCAACTTGATCAAACATGTTAAAAATTATCCCTGAGATAAATGGATTAAAGTTACATATTCAGGCAATGTTTTACCGAAACTTAATATTGTTTTGCAGAAAATTAATTAATTGTATTTTGGATGCAATTAGATTGCTTTAAAAATAGTTGTTGTTTTTTCAAAATATTTTAGGATATTTTTGTTGATTTTGTGTCTTATTCCTCTTTAACTTGAAACATCCTATATTTAGTTTGAAAGTTATATATTTAATGAATAAAATTGTTTGTTTTTCAGATGCTGTTCGTCACCAACATTCTCCTAAAATATTATCCAATATTATCAATTTTGTACTCCACAGTCCTGGGTATGTTATCACAGCTTACTTATTAAATATAATAATCAATATTGATATGTATAAACTATCGACGCATTTTCAGAATTAACAATTACACAATTAAATATTTGTTTAAGAGTAACACTTTTCAAGGAAACACAGTACCCAAAAAATTGTAAAATTCTTGATTTTTTTATTTGCTAAAGTTATAGTTTGAATCTTCTAAATATAATTGCAATATTCTAGAACTATATTATAAGTTTTTTAATGAGTTATGTGATATTTTATGCTGGATGACAAGAGAGGGAACGAAAAGTTTAAATCGTTTTTCCTCAATGTTTCGTTTTCCTTGATATTAAGTTTTTTTCGTTACTATTATTAGAAAAATGTATAATTGTTAAGCATATTGTAAAATATAAGTATATTATAAATTTTAGCGCGCAAATTAGCTATCTAAGTTGTAAGGTTTTTTTTAATTACTAAAGTAAAAATATATGTTTTAAAGAAAATTTTGCGTTATTATCAATAAATATTTATTTAAAAATCAAATATTTGTAGTACACAAAATTTTAATGCCAACTGTAACATAATATATTTCAAAGTATTTGAGAATTTTTGTGAAACAATGTAAATACTTAAAAAAAGCTTTAGCGTTTCCAAAAAAAGGGTTAAAATTTGAAGATTTCGCGAAAGAAACAAATTTCACAACCCTCCGATTTCCAAATCACTATGCACGTGATGGAGATCGAACCCCTAACCATTTGGCCTCCAACAGTCTCCATTCCATTTAGGACATTTTTAAAAGTGTGATTTTTAAAGTATCATCTGTCCATGTTAATACGGAATTTTGTTGAAGATAAAGTTCGAAATAAATAATACGTATTATTAAAAGAATACTATCCACATAATATCTTGGAATATGTCATAAAAATAAATCCAACCCAAGGCTTTCTGACATCCAATCACCACACGACACGTGTTGCTTTCCGATTGTTCCGCAACCAATCAACAGTGTTGGAATAACGACAGACGAAAATGTCCGATAACCTCGAACCCGCGTGCTAAGCATTCACCGCCAGGGGGCCTAATTAACTTTCGCGAGAATCGTTTGTTCAATCACGCTGCTGACAGACGATAATGAACTTTCTCGGATGCCACCGCTTGGTAAACAAATAAATGGGATTGTCAGACGAATTTCAGAAGGAAGCTTGTAGACACGTCTGCGGAAAGTTATAAAAGAAAAGAAGTTCTCTCTAAAGTTTAGTTTTATCTTTAAAAACTAATTAAAATGAATTTTGTGTACAAAATAAATTGCATCTTCAAATACTTTTCTGATGATTAGGTTTAGGAGTAGTGTAAGATGAGGGAAATTTGGAAGGAAAAGTGCCAAATTTTCATTCAAAGTTATTTTTCACTTTAAAAGAAGTTATTAATATGTAAATTATTTTTGGTTTATTTATACAATGGGTTCCTGGACGACATCTTTCAATTTGTTACATAATATTTTTTTTAATTTTAAATATTTTAATTTTTATATTCTTTTTTTATACCTACTTTTTCCACAGGTGGGGTAAACTCGATTAATCAGTGGGGGTCATAGAATTTTTCGTGCAAAAGGCATTATTAAAACAAATTGTGTAGTTAAATACTTGGATAAAATAGAATAAAGAACAGCCATCAATTCTTAAAAAATGAGGAATATATAATAGTAAATGAGTGGTACAAATGTAAAAGCAGTTATATCTAAGAATTCGAAAAATGGTATTTTGTTATCAATAGCAAAAACCTTTATTCAATAATAAAACTTCAAGAAAGAAGTAACTCAGAAGCAAAAATAGTTATATCCATACTATCCACGTTTTAGACACATTTGGAAACAGTTTCATCCTGCAAAAGTGAACTAAAGCGTCAGCCAACGTTATTTCTGATTAGTTGAAATATGAATATAGCGACTTTTGCTTCTTGAAGAACACGACAACATGGCGGCGCATACATTTGCAAAACCAGCTAAATCCTTATTCCAATTCCAAAACGTGTAAAGTAAAAATTAAAATTATACAAAATTATTTACAAAATTAAAAAAAAAAATCCTGATATTTTGTTAATTTCCTTACACATTCAAATAGCAATAATGCCCATAAAAGAAACACACTAAATTTTGTAAAATCTTTTTGAAGTAAAACACCGGCATGGAATTTTGAACTAAAAAATCATTCTACGTTGCCAGGATGATCGATTCCGATACTATATAACTCTATGACAAAAACATATTGACAAAACTTTGACCTCGTTTGATAGCAAATTAGACGCCAATGCGTGTTAAATGTTAAATCTTGAAGTAAAAAAAAGTCACGTACGAAGCTTGAATTGGGTCTTGTGGGTATCAGGTCGAACAGCTTGTTTATCTTTCCCTTTATTGACGACCATCTCCCGTGTTCTATAACCTGCTGAAATGGCTGTAGTACAAGTAACGCCCTTCCGGCCGTGCTTCGACACAGCTACACTACCTGATTTTTTTTCTTCTCATTTTAACTACTTAACACAAACTCAATATCGTAAAGCATACATATTTTTATTTAAATGTACTATGACACAAACCCATCATAGACAAAAATGTATTAATATTTACTTAGCAGGAGGTGAGAAAACAATTTCAACAGCATAATACCCATAAAAAAACAACACAAAACCAACTTTTATCCACCCCTAATACCTACTTCAACAAAGAAATACGATACATACATTACAACATCAACTAACCCGAGCCTCGCTTAGAAGGAAAAAAACTTCTACTCTTATTTACTTCTACAAAAATATGCCTTATAAAAAGCAACAGTAAGGAAAAAAAACTGAATCCTACTGAGAAGGGCCGTAACGCTGGTGCCCAATGTGGTCGGCCATTAAATGGCTTCCTGGGGTGCCCATATAAATTCTCCTTATTGGCCGGAACTTCTTTTTATCCCTATTTGGAATGGCCGTCTGAATTTCGAAAGAGTTTACTCACAGCTTTGAGTTGTTTGTTTCGGCAGTGTATTGCTCTCTGGAGGTTCTATTTATTGTTATTTATATTGCTGCGTTAGGTTAAGAAGGGTTAATGTGCATATCGTTGGATTTAACTTTCATTCTTTTTTAATTAATAAAATTGATACTACTAGCATGTCCGTGCGATAATTATCAACGACTGAAGTGAAATTAATAAATTAATTGAAATATTCTAATTACCATTCAAGTAACCTAAGCAGTGTTTAGTTTTTAATCCATTAATGATGGAACGGACAATATTCTTTTTGAAAGACGCAGCGTACTGATGCTCGTAGGACTCGCCTTGACGATCATATACAGGTTTTTTTCTTCCTTCTGACCATGGTTGAAAAATACGAGGCATCGTTCCCGGGTCTTTCCTTCGAGATAGCCCTCGAACCGTCGCCAATAGCCCACTGTGCAGCTCTAGTGCGACGTTATTTAACCAAACCAACTTTCTTTCTTCCTTCTGAAAGGACGGTAGTTCTGCCACCAGAAACTTCTGAATTAGAGCATAGAAAACAGTTAAACAATGTCAAGTGTAACATTTTTTTACAAGAATTTGAAAAAATTCGGAAGTTTTCAACCTAACAAAAGTAAACTGTACAACCATGTCATCCACTTTGTGTGCGTCATCCACTGGCGTTTTCGACAACTTCGCACTTTAATTCACGATTCTAAGTTCTTGTTTGTTTGTTTTAATTAACGTCGCACTAGAGCTGCACAGTGGGCTATTGGCGACGGTTCGGAGGCTATCTCGAAGGAAAGACCCGGGAACGATGCCTCGTATTTTTTAACCATGGTCAGATGACGAGGACAACACCTGAGCTGGCACCCGACGCAACCTCAATAGGCGTCAGGACATTGAACCCCGATCAGATTTATCGTGCACCAGTCCCGTATACACGCCAGTATAATTTGTTGGATGTTCTGGAAGACTTTCTAGTATTTTTGTAGCGAAGCTGGCAACCCTCCGATCGCAAGATCACTACTTTTTTACTTTTCTTTGTCAAGTCCATCGCACGGATTCGAACCACCAATCCTCTGATTAGTAGCTGAACGCCTTCATCCACTGAGCAACTGGGGCTCGATTCTAAGTTCAAAATGATTACAAACACCAATACAAATATTACCGAACAACAACGGATTCAAGGCCCAAAAAGATTTCTCCAATTTAGTATGAATAACTTAAAAATAGACGTCCTGAAAGTCATACGCAGTTGGCTCTTCGAGCATGAACGGACTGTAGTAGAGCGAATATGACGTCAAAATCGTAAAACCAACATCTCACACCGAATGTCCTCAGACACGTGACTTCTTTTCAAAATTATGAATTCAGAAATACTCTCGATTGGCTGATGAATTTGGAAATATGTTACTGTGAAAATTTATGAATGGAATGACGTAATTAACACGTGTCTAAGGCCATACATGTTGGCCTCCCTTTGATGTTAGCGATATTATAGCAGTGTTTTCTCTACTATGAAGGATCCATGCTCGAAGAGTTGGCCAGGTAAAAAGTGCTTCTGGAAAGTCGTATAGGCAGTACTTTAGCCTGTACGTTCTATGATTAAATTATATTTTAATAACAGAATATAATTAAAAACTATAATACAACTTGCAAACTTAAACTTTAAATTAAACACTTGTCACAAACAATAGTACCCCATTCACTATATTATATATTTATTAACAATTTAAAGGAATTTCGGTCAAACCAATTTTGGAAACCCATTTCCCCCTGCTACTTAAAGACGAACTCCCTTTAATTGATACGCAATTTACTAGCTTGCGAAACAGCATTGAATTTCCAACGCACTTATGTAAAGCTTTACCGCGACCATTCATCCTTAAATGTATTCACCTCATTATTCATGGTCCTAAACTCATGTTTGTCGCTTTGTGCTGCCATTAATTTGGTGCAAATATTCCGAGGCCTCGAACACTTGTCTGTGGAACATGTCCAGGTTGCCGCGAAACCTATTATCTCAATTTGGCGTGGTTTCGCGTCATATATCGTTTCATGTCGCTGGTCAAGTTAGAGTTGAATTTGGGAAAATATTATATCATTATTACTAATTAAAGTGGTAAGGAATATTATTATTATTGGAAATTATAAATATTAGTCTTATGGAAACTAGTGTTTTGCGAATTTTGTAGAAATAGGGTATAGTAGGGCTCGGTTGCACAGTGGTAGAGTATCCGGCTCGTAATCTAAGGATTTTCCTAAAAATATTTACAAATACTACCGACACAGTGTTCTTGGCAAGCCCTTCGACCCTCCCCCCCCCCCCCCCTCCCCGCGAATAATATGGAAACCCTAAAAGTTGAAATTTCAACTTTTAAAAATCTCCGAGTTGGGAAAATATATGCCTGAATTTTTTTTTTTAATGATTAGCAAATGAAAGCTAGGGAAGATTAGAAATTGCCCAACTTATATGATTGCATTTAAATTAGACCTCAGAACGAATACTGCATTGGAACATGCGTGCAATAAATCAATACTTGTGAGAGAACTGTGTTTAATATTACCTGATGTATATTTAAAAAAAAAATATGAAAAATGCCGATAAGTTGGAACTGGGAATTTTCAGCAATATTGAGTTAGGAATTTCGAATAGTTAAGATGGAAATTTCGAATCGTTATGTTAGGAAATTTCTTGTTTCATCCCCATCCCCCCCCCCCCCAAAATATATATATATATATATATTTGTGTGTGACGGCACTGGTTTCTGGACGACATCCTTGAAATTGTTACATAATATTTTTTTGATATTCATCACGTATAACATTTTTGTTTTTATAATTATCAATCCTTTGACGTATAAATAACACGCTGAAGAATACTTCTTTTAAAGGAACAGGAACGAGATGTAAATGTTTCATAAAATGAACGTAAATACATGTTCTTCGAATGTAAAGGGTTTACGCCTTAAAACTTCACCGCAAAATCCCATATATTTTACCTCTGCATCTTTGTTTCTTTACAAATAAACTACGTTCGTAGTAAAACAACTTCTACAGTACAGCACAAGCTCTAGCTTTATTAAAGCCTTTCGTCCGCAATATTAAATAAAACAAAGCTATTCATTATTTTTTTTTCATGTTAGTAAATTAGTATTGTAGAATAATTGCTTTTAATATTTTGTTATGAATAAAATATTTTTTGCAGAGCAATGACCTTTGAATATTTTAAAATGTTGTTGTGTCTCTTGTTTTGATGTGAAAAGTCAAAAATCAGCTACGTTTCAGGATAGAAATCCAATCATACTTAACGCTTTTAGATAAACTTATTACTTCGTTACAAATAGCACGATTGACATAAATTTGGTCTCGTTGGAAAAAACGACGTCAATACGGGCAAAATCTTGAAATAAAGCAAAGCCTATCTGAAAGTGAAAGAGGGCCCACCGCAGCGTCAAATGGATCCCCTGCTTTAACTTCCATTTATTGGCGAGGTTTTTGTTGGCATCCAATTCCCTTTTTTTAATAATCTGTAGAAATGGCATTCTTCCTGACATTGTTCCGACGCAGCCATATCTGCTCATTCGTTACATTTGCAATCAAGTTATTTGATAAACAAAGTATTATATATTTTAACGCGAGTAATATTCCGTGTATTATTATTGTGAAGGGATTCCAATGACCGATATTTTACATGCTTTTATTTAACTCACACTGTCTGGTGTGATGTGTCCTCAAATCTGGTAACTCAATTTAAACCCACTTCCAATTGTCATAAAAATTTGAAACTTGGCATACATACGTAATCCCGGTGACAATACAATAATTAGCCATAAAACTAATAATTACTAATTAATTCTAATTAATAATGTATTTTCTTTAAAATCGACAAATCTGGCGAAAGCCAGACTCGAACCCATCATCTACAAAAATGACGTCAAATGAATGCGCGAAAAATTATGCGCAATGGTCTGGTTTTGCTTCAATAGAAAAGCTTTCCGTCGCCATTTTGAATATTTTTAAACCAAATGACAGATTTCCTTTGCACTATAATAAAAATATTTTCAAAATGGAAAAATATAAGTCAGCTAAAATAAAACAAGAGTGTTTTATATATATCTTAAAATGTCTATCTTTCAGATTGAAATATATAATATAAAAACCTGCACGACGCTCTAACAAACTGTCACTTCGCGAAACAAATGAAATGATTCGCAACTTATGTAAAATTGTAGAAACTTTAGCGGCAAATACAGCCATGTTAATGGCTGGCATCAACAAAATCACTGAACTTTTAGTCACTAAGATTAACTAAGCTCCCATAGTTCATATTTCCAAGTGTAAATCCTTTTAATTCCTTTTAAATTTTTAATTCCATGATATTAAAATTAAAACTCACTTAAATCCCACTTTAGTAACTGAAATCACGTTCGTGCGACGTAAGATGCGGAAAATGTTCGTACTTTTAAATTAAGCAAGCTTGCGAGAGGTCAGTTCTTGGGTGGGTGACCAATTGGTCTTTTGCGAGTTATTTTATGCATAAACTCATTTTGTAAATAATTGTCTCTGGTAGAATCACTACTCGTCCATGTATTTGTCAAGTTTAGTCCATGTAATGTCTCAAATTTCACCTATTGGGGTTTTATCAGCCATACGCAATAGCTTGAAAGTTTTGCCCTTTTACCACTTATCATGTCATTGAAATTAACGATTTTAAGTATCAACTTCTAACTTCTTGCTTAATGTAAACAAAACTTTTTGCAATTTTTCAAAACTAATTTCATCTTAATATTCCAGTAATTTCTACTTTAAATATAAGAAACACTGTTAAAAGCTACCGAAACTTTTTTAAATTAGTTTCCGGAAAATCTCATAGATGGCACCACGAATCGGCCATAGGACTAAATGTTAAAAAAATTTAAACCATCATAACTTAATGGTAAATTCACTCAGTGATATAACTCTTATGAATTATTAAAGCTAAATTTATTCTCTTTTATGAATAATAGGACTTGTAATGTTAATTAATTGATTTTATTAATTTAAAGGACTTGGAAAATTCTCCCAACCGCTTCGGCGCGATGAACTACTAAAATTAAAACGCCTGTATTTTCTTTGAAAATACTTACATCTAATTAATGTTTTAAAATTTAAATACTCATTAAAAAAGTCTTTAATTATCAAGTTAAAATTTTATGTGACTATAGTTCTTGATTAAATGCCAGCCATTTCAAAATCAGTAACTTTTCACCAAATGCAGCGATCTCATTGGTCGACAGCCTTGGGCTTCCCCGGACATGATTGGAGGGCGTTTTTGATTTCTGCTTATAGAGTCCCTTCTCCACTCCTTGACAATATCGAATCAACAATCATTACTATAAACCCAAAGGGCATTGCTAAATTTACTGTAGCTTCCATCTATATCCTTAATAGCCCAACTAACTCCTTAATTAGTGAACTCTCAACACTCCAAAAAATCTCTAACTATATTGTTCTCTTTGGAGAATTAAACGCCAAATCGCACCGCTGGAATCACTGTGATAATTTCGCGGGTCAAAAAATTGCAATGTTAGCAGACAACTGCTTCGAGATAGTGCCACCTGATACTCCAACCAGGTTTTCTACCAGATCATATTCAACAATTGATCTGGCTCTTATTAGAGATATGCCATATCATCACTCCATTTTATCTATGGCCGAACTTAGTTCGGACCATAATCCAGTTTTATTAACTTTCTCGGTTGATATTCCCAAGGTTAAAGTGGGAACGTAGTTCAAAACCAATTGGGACACCTTTCAAAGCGATCTCTTGAACCAATCTCTTCTTCAATCTGCACCCAACTCTCCCGGTGAACTTGATGACTCTGTCAAAAAATTCACCGATAATATTATCCAGGTTCATATTAATTCCTCTACTGAAACCACTCGTATGAATTATCTTATTCCCCATTCTTTTGGCGCGACTTTACAACATTTCTTCGGTTTATAACTTCTTCACATCACCCTGGTAGTACAACGGATAAGAGAATCCCTGATGACCTGGATTCGATTCCCGATAATATTTATTCCTCTACTGAAACCACTCATATAACTGGAGTCCATATTCCCAATAAACCCGTATTTTTGAACAATTGATCAGATGACTAGGAAAACATCTGAGCTGGTTCCCAACGCAACCTCAATAGTCGTCCGGACGTTGAACTTCGATGGTCAAATGTAATGTGAACCAATCCCGTATATGCACGAGACCATCGATGAGTTAGCACCCACTCTCCAAACTGCCCCACCAAAATCAGAATAACGGAAGTTGGTTCATTACAGATTTAACGTCCACCAATTTTTTCTACACCTATTCGGTGGCCTAAGTATATGACTCGTGACAGGAGTGCCTGGTTAAAATTTCGTCGTTGAGAGTACAGCGAACCGATAAATACGGGGTTGGCAGTTTAGTTCCATTGTCATCCGCTATAAAAAATCCACAGAATAGTGATGAATGATACACATAAAATTCATGTGGTTTTATGTTCGCATCCACGTCATCCAATCATGGTTCGAAAATACGAGCTAGTTTTCCATAGTATTTTCTTCGAGATTGACTCCGAATCATAGCCTCACTGTGCAATTCTAATGCGACAGCAATTCAACCAACCAAACGCCCATAACCTATCATCTTCAATTTAGAATGAAAACCTCGTAACTTCGAACTATAAATTTAGCAGCCATAGGGAATGTTGCTTGGCGACGAAATCCATGCCGAGGTGTTACGATCACTGTTGTTTTTAAACAATTCTACATTAAGAAGGGAATTGCTTAGATTTCGTTGCAAAGCAGCTTTTGCTACTGCTGCTAAATTTGTGGTTTGAAGATACAAGGTTCATTCTCGGCCGATATTACGTAGCAGTGGTGAACAAAAGGCCAAAGTTGTCGGACTCTGCATCCAATGGACATAAAAAAAAAAACAATAGCCCACTATGCAGCTCTATAGCAGCGTTACTTCAACCAACCATCCTTCGGCTATTAACGAAATTCATTTTAAAGTTAGTTATACATTTAAGAAGCATTAATATAAAACAATTGTTAACTTATATAACTAAAAAGCAGACAATAATATATATATATATATATATATATATATATATATATATATATATATATATATATATATATATATATATATATATATATATATATATATATATATATATATATATATATATAAACTTTTTAAAGAACATGCTTTTACTAAATGTACTAAAATACAAAAAATAATCAAATGGATAAGTGGATGAAGGGACTAAGTAATATTTGCATTTGCGATTCCAGTTTTGTTGTGAATAAAAAGTTAAGTAAATGTGTATTGTCCTAAAGCGGCCTATTGTAGATAAAAATTCTATACTTCTAGAAAACTGACTTTTGTAACATTACCTTTTCCTCCACTTGCCCCTTGAATTCTTTTCTCTTCAACTACTTTGAAATATGTTGAATATACTTTTGTTGGAACTGACTAAAAATAAGATCGTGTGGTTATTATTTATATTACATTTAAGATTTATTAAGAACTAGCAATATGGCCCGGCGTTGCTCGTGGTCACTTTGCACAGTTAGAGCTGCGCGATTTTGTCTTGTCAGCGTAGCCATCGCATATCACTTTCTGTGCACTGTGAAAAATAAACTTTATCAAAATCCAGATTTATTAAATTACTTTGAGTATTTTTTGAGATACCTAAATCTATTTTTATGTTCACAACTTTACATGCTATTGCGACTACTATTTAAGCTGATGTTTTTGTCAAATGTTTCTTTTTGTGAAATAAAACTTCCTAAAACTTTTTAAAATTGCATATTTTTTGTATAAAAATTAACCATTTAGTAACAATAAACCCTTGTAGAAAAATTTCCCATTCATTGCATTGTTCCAAATCTATAAAATTTATCGTATGTGGTGACGTTTTTTTTTTTTTTTTTTGTGCCAATTGGTGACCGGAGTCTATATATCCGTCTCTTTCAACATAATTTCATATGGGTCCATATTTACGGACGATATTTCTTATAAAATTTAATTATCAAATATTCATTTTTGAATTCCAATAATATGTTTTTAAGGTAAAAATTTTAAAATAAGCTACATGGAGGTATAAATATAGAAAACCTTGAATTAAACTTTTAGGGTGGCCCATTTCAACACCATAGAAATATTCCACTCCGTAACAAAAAGCACTATTGTCATAAAGTTAAGTTGTTCAGAACATGAATACACATGGCGTCAGTCGAAAGAGCTGGTTTATCTTCCTCCTTCGGTTGGCGAGGTTTTTGTTAACGACGTTAATTTTGTTATGTGGACATTAATTTCGCCATTGTGATGATATTTTTAAATATAAGACCTCTATTTTAGCTCATTTGGCAACATTTTTATTGATTTGGAGAAATTGTTAATTAATTTGGCGACATTTAAAAATTTATTTGGCAACATTTGGCGACATTTTTAATTCATTTGGCAATATTTGGTGACATTTTTAATTCGTTTGGCGACATTTTTAATTCATTTAGCGACATTTACTCATCAGTCAATCAAAATAAATCGTTTATCCCAGTATTGTCGAAAAATATTTTTGGTCGCCAAGTTGATTTTTAACAATAATGTTATGTAGGGAAGATCGAGATGTAAATTTCCCATAGGCGTAATGTTAGAGAAAATGGAAAAAGTTCTATAACTTTTGAATGGTAGCAGATATCCACATGAAACAAAGTGCAGATTTTAAACTAAGAAAAGTTTGTTCACATGGTGCAAGTTTCATAAAAATCCGTGCAGTAATTTTTGAGTTAAATCCGAACAAACAGACAGACAGACTAAAAAAATTTTAATGTGATTTTCGGAATCAGTGTATCCTAATTCGTGGAGAAAACTCAAAATGAGGGGTTTTGTTCGATTCCACAGACAGACACTCCATTCTTATATATAAGTACTAGCTGAAATACCCGTTCTACGCACGGGAAAGAAATAAGTTACAAAATAGATACAAATACAATAATTATTAGCTAAATAAATAATATTCTTAATTTGTCCCATATCAGATGGAACCAAAGAATTAAAAGTTCCAATATGTAACGAAATTTTATTAGCAAGGTCCCGCAAGAACTTGAAAAATTGATAATATGGAGAAGTTGGCTGTAAAATACTGTGGATATACATACTGCACTCCAGTTGATTAACATCCATATTTTTACCTACAGTAACAGCTCAGAAGTTTAAAGATAAACAACTCTTGTAATTGATAATAATAACTATCTCCAAAAAAATTTATTAGACACCTACGTCAAAATTTGTAATTTCGTTATTGAAATTGGCAGGAATATTAAGAAGAAAAAAACGAAAATGATTTTAAAAGGTTCCTTTACCAAAATCTAGATTTTCAGATTTTTTCCCTTGTTTTTATAGTAAACCATATCAGTACGCAAAATTTTAAGATTCTAAAGAATTTCGAAGTTTTAAAAACTAATGTTCCGTTAAAAACATTCTCAGCCAATTTGTAATCTCAGCCAATAAATGCGAAAAACCCACTCATCACTCATCACTAATTCTCCAACTTCCCGTATACCTATGAAGATGAAATTTGGCAAATTTGTTCCTTATACCTTAAATAGGAAAAGTAAGCTATTTTTGTTTCTCCTTTTTCACTTCACAGTTAACGCGATAATTAACATGATATAAATAAATTCGTTTGTCAAGAAAGTAATTCATTGAGAAGTAATTCCCGCTTTTCCAACCAGGCCACGCCCGAGGCCCGCCAGTAGATAGAAGAAGACGCTTACTCACTGGGAACGTGAACACTGGTTCAGTTTTGAATTTTAAGTTCTATGCACGGGAAGAAAATAACTCTCAAAAGAGGTACAAGTAAAACATATTTAAGCGGATGAAAAATAATCTTAATTCCTCACCCATCAGAAGATAAATAAAATAACGAACCCAAACAAATTAAATAAATTTTATTAGCAAGTTCTAGCTGGAACTGAAAACTTTATAACATGGAGAAGTTGGCGATAAAACAATGCTGACAAATAAATGATATTCCCGTTGATTAACATTCGAGAAGTTTTACTTTGTTCGGTAAACCCTATCAGTATGTGGAGTTTAACAATTCTAAAACTATCCAAATTGTCCAAAACTAACGGTCCGTACAAAAAATCCCACTGTCTCATTGAACACTCCCTTAAATACGTTAGATCGGTACAAAAATAGCTTACTTTTCCTATTTAAGGTATAAGTAACAAATTTGCCAAATTTCATCTTCATAGGTATACAGAAAATAAAAGAAATAGTAATGAGTCAGTGGATAAGTGGCGAGGATTTTTACTTTTGGCATTTACAGTTCGAATTTTTGAAAATCATTTCTTAGTGAGCAATTTTGGCTTAAAGTGTACCTCCACGCCAAATTTAATTTTCATAGCTGATGTAGTACGGAATATCCTGTTACCCAATCATATTTTCACCATTTTGACATACATTTTATCATTTTTTGACACTAATTTCGCCATTTTTATGGTATTTTTACATATGTGTTCATATTTTAGTTCATTTGGCGATGTTTTTATATATATAGATTACAGAACTTCACTCACAGGTAGAGTGGTAACATAACTGGCCTCTCGGCAGGTAAACTAATAAATAATGGATAACACAAAACTAACTGAGTGCACGGGGGCTAAATTACAAACTTTTATTTAGCGATGGGCTTCCTGTCTTGAACCTTTATATTATTCATACTGTATACTTCTCTTCAGTTTGATAATATATTTTTCGTATGGCTTGCACTTTTGGTCGTAGCATTTTTCGTTTTGTTTTCTTTTTCACAGTTAAATCCCCCCCGGTGCGACGGGCCGGTTTTTATATTATTTTTACATATATGATCATATTTTAGTTCATTTGGCGATATTTTATTAATTTGGCGAAATGTTTTATTCATTCGGTGAAATTTTAATTTATTTGGCGAAGTTTATTAATTTGGCGACAGTTTTTAGATATTTGGTGACAGTTTTTAGTTATTTGGCGACATTTTGGCGATATTTAGTCATCAGCCAATCAGAATGCTCCTCGTACGTTACATAATATTAAAAATTTCCATTGTTTAAATTTTATATTTTGCATTGTTACATGTTCTCCATGTTAATCCTATGGAGAAGTTTCGAAAAAGGGGTTTTACAACCCTTTAAATCCGTTCGATCGGAACAAAAATAGCTTACTTTTCCTATTTAAGGTATAAGGAACAAATTTGCCAAATTTCATCTTCATAGGTATACGGGAAGTTGGAGAATTAGTGATGAGTGATGAGTGGGTTTTTCGCATTTATATATATAGATTGATTATTTAACATTTCAAGATGATAAAAAAAGACTTTAAGGTTTTAGATATCATGTGTGAGCGCCCCACGCTTTTATTTTTAGTCAGTTCCAACAAAAGTATATTCAACATATTTCAAAGTAGTTGAAGAGAAAAGAATTCAAGGGGCAAGTGGAGGAAAAGGTAATGTTACAAAAGTCAGTTTTCTAGAAGTATAGAATTTTTATCTACAATAGGCCGCTTTAGGACAATACACATTTACTTAACTTTTTATTCACAACAAAACTGGAATCGCAAATGCAAATATTACTTAGTCCCTTCATCCACTTTTCCATTTGATTATTTTTTTGTATTTTAGTACATTTAGTAAAAGCATGTTCTTTAAAAAGTTTATATATATATATATATATATATATATATATATATATATATATATATATATATATATTAATATCACATTAAAGGTTAATATTAGGAAAAGCGTTTTTAATTATTAATTTTTAGCGATTTTTATATTGCAAAATACATATATTTTACAAAACATCATTTTATACGTGATAACATGTAAAGTCGTGAATATAAAAATTAAAAATTTATATGTTAAGGTATCTCCAGGTATCTCCAAGGTATATGAATAAATTTAGACAGGGTATAGAGAGCAATATTCGACTGGCTACGCTAACTAAAAAAGTCGCACAACTCTTACTTCACAAATTGACAACGAGCAACGCCGGGCCAATTTCTAGTAACCTGATATATTTCATTTTAACAATTCTAGAACATTTCTAGTTTACTGAACGATTGCAAAATATAGTGGTTTTGTTTTCGATTAGCAACTTATTTTGTAGATTTACTCAAAAAAGGTCGCATTCAGTGTTTGGCGAGAAAATTTTAAAATTGGACCAAACCTTTTAATTTGGATTTTAATGTTTTATTCCTAATATATATTTCAGGTTATAAAAACCTTACTTTTATAAGTAAGCTGTATCAGTTTTTAAAGAAAAAAACATATTTAAAAAAAATTATTATTGGAAGTATATGATTATGGTGATTATGTCTTATTGAAGAATCTCTTTACTTAATGTAATTATCTAAAAATAAGAGACCACATTTGTGTAACCGGTTTATTGTATCCCCAAATTATTTTATGAACATTAGTGAAGGTGAGAGCAAGTGGATTGGAAGGCAGCAAAAATTCAACGACGAACACAGACGATACACAATTACAAAACAAATTATATACAATATGTACAACAGCGTCTCCAACGCTTCAACGCTTCGAAATGCAGCGAAGTTGTCCCAAAGACCTTCTCCATATGGCGCGGAAGAACCTCCTGCTGCGTTTCATCTTGCCTTTCTTGACAAGCAGAAGAGTGTCATCTTCCCAGTGGACCCAGTCCTCAACGGGTTCTGCCAGATACTCCTCAAGAGTCTGACTTCGTTGATCCGGATAATACTCCAGTTCAGCGGCGGAGGGATATTCTTGAGCCGCTGCAGAAGTCGAAGCTTCTGGGTGATGGAAAAGACTCTCCTCATCACAAGATCCGGTATTGGTCCTCGGATCTTCAACCATCAAAGGCACGGCAACAGGCACACATTCAACAATGGCTGCGGTCGGATGTTCCTGAGCCGTGGCAGAAGTCAAAACTTCTGTTTGATGGAAATGATCATCATCACAAGATCCGGTATTTTGACTAGGATCTTCAGTGGGCTGTGGTTCTCTTTCACCGGCATCAAAAAGCACGGCAACGTACATGAGAACACCAATTGGAATGCAATAGAGCAATTCCTGAATGATCAGAATTTGGTAGATCATCCATAAGAAAAAGCACACAGCTGACAAAGCCCAACAAACTCTTTCTTCAAACATCTCGATATTCTTTATCAATTCTGTGAATTACATTTAGAGATGCTTCTCTCTCAAACTTCAATAATGGAATGAAACATGGAATCTGTGTCTTCGCTTAAATAATAATAAAAACTGGACCATTGTTGGGGGAATGCATTTTATCTGTTGGAATATTTTCGGTTTGATATTTAAACATTGTTACCAGATAATTAAAACTCTTTCTTTTGTAACAGACTAAAACAGAAAAAACAAATAATAGTATTGTTTTATTAAACAATAATAGAAAGCTTAATTTTAAACGAAAAACAAATTTTTAACTGTTATATTTAGCCATAATTTCTCTATTGTAAAAAAAAGTAGCTGTTGCTGGAGGATGACCCCTCTTCCATATTGTTAGTCACTTCTGTGATGTGTATAAATTCTACTCTTATGTATTTTTTAATGTACGTTTTTAATGCGAACGTTTTAATTACTTGAAAACCTTTTAAAACAAATATCCGCTTATCCGGTATTTAACTATCTGGAATGCTCATTTAACTGGACAGTTTAAAAAGAGGTGTTGTCCGACTTCGAAAATTCATTTTCGAAATCGGAAAACACCTTTTTAGCAAATATCGATATACAGAACTTAAAAAAAATACTTTCTCTGATTTCAAAATACTTTCATTGTTGGATAGGGATTGTTATAAAATATACATTGTTGGGATAGTATTGTTTTGTTTTCCCGCCATTAATAAACCATATCCGCCCTCTGCCAAATTAAAAAAATTAAAAAAGAAAATAATCTTTTTAAAACACATGGAAAACTAATTTTAAGAAAAGAGTTGACAGCAATAGAATTAATTTTACAAACAAACTGAATTTTTTTTTAAATATTTAATAATTTTTTACTTAATAACTTTTTTTTGAAGTTGCTGAAAATTAACATCATACCTAAATTTTGGTACCGATATTAATAATCATTAATAATATTAAATATTATGATATTGAATATTAAAATAAATTTTACGTGTTCAATATTTTTTTAATACTTTTTAGCCCTTGTTTCTTAAAGGTAGTAAAAACGTTTTAGTTATTCGTTTAATTAATAGTTACAGGGCAATTGTTGCTTGTATGCTCCCGGCTTGACTTCGAAATACTTATTTTGATCGAAATATAATTTGTTCTTTCTCATAACACCCTTCTAACCTATTCTACTGAAGTCTAGTGTAATACGGACTAAGCTAACAAGGTACGTTTTACACCTTGGAATTATTTTTAAAACAAATATGTTTCTTTATGCAATATTTATGAAATTGTGAAAATCATTACAAAAAAAATCATCAAGAATATTAGAAATTCGAGCCACAGCTGCACATCTTGAGGATGAATAGTACTTATATATATATATATATTTTCAGCTGTTTATAAGCAGAGGAAGTATGTGTTTTGCGATCCACGGACAGACACTTTCTTTTATTATTATAGACTAGCAATATGGCCCGGCGTTGCTCGTGGTCAATTTGTGAATTAATTTTTTTATTTGTTATCGATGCCGGTTGCATAGCACTCACTGTGAAAAATAAACTTTAAACAAAATCTAGATTTATTCGATTACGTATAGTAGTTTTCGAGATACCTAATCCTAGTACTTCTTAATTTTACGTTCACGACTTTACATGCTATTTCTACTACAAATTAAACTGATGTTTTGGTAAAATGTTTTTTTTGTGTTATATAAAAATTCCTAAAAATCAATGATTAAAAAAGCCTTTTCGGATATTAGTCTTGTAATATAATGTCAATAAAAATAATGTATTCTGCAAAAATAAAAGTAAAACACAGGACCATAAAATAGAGATAAGGGCTGGTTCACCCCCTTTGATCTATCGCAATGCCGACGGCCGCGAATGAGAAGGGGAACAAACCGGTTTGTGACGTATCTGTTGTGACATTATTTATGCGTTGCACCCAGAGAAGAGTAATACGTATATGATATACCAAGCCAAATAACATTTAAATGAAAAAATATGAACTTTCGTTCCTGCTTGTTTTTTTAGTTTTAAGTTTATATAATATGAGCAGAGGTATTTTTTTTAATAATTTCATTTTCAACATCTTAGCTTTTTTAAATAAAATTGTTACAGTTGTTTTCCTTTTTGACGTGAGCATTGCTGCCACGTCCCATATATAAGGTTAACTTGTACACCGTTCTTAAAATATTATTCACAAAGTACACACTCCCGACTAATTTTAAAACAATTATTTTTTTTGTGCTGTTTTCATTACACTAAGTTACTTTAACACTGCATTTTCGTTTTTAAATTTAGATTTTATTTCAATGTAAAGAGCAAAATTGTTTTTCATTATTTAATTTACAGTTTTTACTTTTTTTTTTGTTTACTTGCATAGAAGAATGGAACAGCCGTGGGAGGGGGAAGAAGTTATTTAGAATAAATTTATATTGATTTACTCAGTCATCTCTGAGTTCAAAAACATTTTAAACATTGCTTGTTTTAGAAAATGTTGGGAGGAAATGTTATTAGTGTCTTCCAAAATGGAAATATCATGTTAAGGTGTCTATTCTGACACAACTCGGTGACGAATAGCACGGTTAACATAAATTTGACTTCGCCTAATAGGAAATTAGGCGCTCATGCGTATAAAATCATGAGATAAAGCAAAGCAATACGGGGTGTGGATGGGAACCGCGACTTCAGAAAATATAACATGTTTATCTTCTTTTTTTAGTGACCAATCCCTATCAGTAAAATCTGCTGAAATGACATCTCACGCAAAACCCTTCAGGCCACGCTCCGACCTCTTTCCTTTCCATTTTTTTTATATCGTATGATTTTTTTTTTAATTTTAGTTCTTAACATTTATTAAATTCCACGGCCTTCGTGGCCGAGCGGTTAAAGGCGTCAGCTGGGAATCCGAGGGTTCCTGGTTCGGGCCTAGGCGATGGACTTGACAAAGAAAAGTAGAAAAGTAGTGATCTTGTGATCGGAGGGTTGCCAGCTTCGCTACATAATACTAGAAAAGTCGTCCAGAACATCCGCAAAAATTAACGACGTGTATACGGGACTGGAGCACGATACATCTGATCGGGGTCCAAAGTCCCGACGTCTATTGAAGGCGTTGGGTGCCAGTTCAGGTGTTTCCTCGACATGTGATCATGGTTCTAAAATAACGAAGTGCATGCGTATGAATGTGTGTGTGAATGTGTTCCCGGGTCTTTCTTTCGAGATTGACCCCGAACCGTCGCCAATAGCCCACTGCGCAACTCTAGTGCAACGTTATTTAACCAAACAAAACTATTAAATTCCATCCACATCTATATTAATAAAGGAAAGTATCTATCTGTGGATTTCAAAACACTTACTTCTTATGCTTATAAAAAGATGAACATATTCTTCTATTCAAATCAAATATAAATTATTTTTTTCATCTAGGGGTACCAAGTATGTTGATGGTCTAAAACTTTTTTCAGATTGAAATAACTCACAACCCCGTTTTTTTTTAAACATTTGACAAAAGTCGTCTACCACTTAATAATATGCGTAATATTATTAATAAGCATATTAATAATATGCTGAGTTTAATACTCAGCTTCACGCTTAACTTTTTATTTTTTATAAGTATTCCCTCACCCCTCCCCAAAAAATACCTGTAAAAATAACTTCTAAAGAGTACCTCTTTAAAAAGAACAGGATGTAACTGTTCTGTGAAAATAACGTACCGTATATACTCGCGTATAAGCCGAGAAATTTAAGTCAAAATTTTCATCAAAAAGTAGGGGGGTCGGCTTATACGCCGGTCAGTAAAATTTATAATATAATTTGCATTAAATGGGAAAAGGAAAGAAGTTAAAATGATGCGGATTCTTCTAAAACGCGCCGATACATTTCCGAGAATGTGCGTCACGTGCTGACTGAAGACCGTTCTGCGCATCACGGCGTAATCGTAACGCAAAATTGCAGTACTTGTTCACATAAATAATAAGTTTAACTGAATAAAAAGTATATATTTTGATAAATATTTCATTGGTTTGTAGAATTTATGAAGCTAGTATAGACGTTACTTTAATAGTATTTTGGATGGAAGACTAAGAAGTTGACATCGTGCGTAGCGAATGACACCACTCTAAAGTCAATGTCTTTCTTGCTCGATTGCAATAATTAAACACAATTTATTTTCCCAAAACATTTTTTATTCCTTGATAATATTATGTACATATATTAATAGTTGTTTTATTAGTATTTTGGATGGGATTGACTTTAAAGCGGTAAAATCGGGACGTTGCTAATCGACGAATTCAAGTTCTACTTTCAAGTCATTTATTTCGTAATTAAAAATTAAATATTTTAATAAGAAGTATATATTCATACTTAAAATATTAGTATTTCCTTCTGAGATGGATAAAAAAAAATACTCATCCGTATTTAATAGCGACAGTAGTCAACGATGTTGACAGAAAATAGTTGATGTTTTCTAAGTTTTTTAATTTTTACAAAACGATGTTAAGAATTAGAAATTGCACAGTTTGGTATTTAAGTATGTAGTTTAAAATATTTTATTTGATAATAAGGGATATTTAATTTAAGAAGTCCGATGGAGATTTGAGACACTAGAACATCGCGCGTGGTACATACTTTTAAGTCCTATGAATCATCGCGAACTTCGAGGAAGGCCGTTTCTCCAGCCACTTTCTTTAAACTTTTAATTTCTAGGCTTAAATATTTATTTTTCTAATTAAAATTTCACTCGTTTTTCAAGGATTTGCCGATTTCAATCGGAATTTTTCATGTACGAAAATACAAGTCGGCTTATACTCGAGTTTTCGATTTTGGGCAAAAAATCGTTCTAAAATTAGGGGGTCGGCTTATACGCGGATCGGTTTATACGCGAGTATATACGGTATATAATCAAAATGCTCCTTTCTGAGATTCTTAGATATGAGAAAACAAAGGCAGAAGACCATCTTGTAATTTTAATATTTCAAGTTAAAGACGTCTCCCAATTTCAATGGTAGCGTGGGCTTCACCTTGCCATACATTAACCTTTTATGAAACTTTTGTAATCTTAACCCTTTGCACTCCGTTGGCGCCGCTCAGGAGACAACATAACGACTCGTTCTTTTGGTTCCCTGTTCTTTATAATAAACGAGAACAGCATGACTTGTGTTTAAAAAACATCGATATTTTTTTCAACTTGTTCTTTTGCAGATCCAAAACGGATTAGGTTTCTTTTTTCTATAAGCATACAAAATTCTAGGAAAAATAACAAAAGGATGAATAACTGTTGAAAGAACGGAAAACGCAAAGAGTTCTTGGAGTGCAAAGGGTTAATAATAATAATAATTATAATGGTAATACAAGTGAAAATGACCTCAAAGTTCCTTTCACTTTTATATGTTTCCTACAAAAAAAAAATTTAATACTTCGAATTTTTAGAAATATATAAAAAAAATATAACAACTGAAAATTCTCAAAATAAAAAAAATATTCAACGTCAATACAAATAAACTACTTCACTTGAGTTTTTCTGCTCGCTCCAAACTCGAGAATCGACTTCTGGAAAAACAATGTTTTCCCATAATCGTCTGATCCCTGGCAAACGAGCTCTTTCACGGACGAAGTGAAGTAATGACAGAGCTGTCGTCTGCAGCCGTCACACCACGTGACAGGTTCTTTGTGCCCCAGATCGACCACAAAAGGAGATCTGTTGTCGGACGAAGACAAGCGGAAGAAAATAGAAGGAAGAAATTCATTGGAGGAAAAAGTCCCGGCGCCCCGTCACAAATAAATTTTTATCCAATGACAGAAGCGGATTTATTGATGTTTGACTTCTTGTTGTGGAAAAGAACTCTGTAAGAAAAGAAATAGGGGGCTTTTTAATAAATCTTTGTATAAAAGTTTTTGTGTCTATAAAGGCTGTGTTATATGGTTTAGGTAAAAGGACACATAAAGGAATTATATAGATATAGGGAAGGATGCTTTCTTTTATTTTTAACAGAATGTCGTACTTAAAAGATTAGCTTCGCATCGTCGGCTTAATTCACAAACCACTTAACTCTTATAGTAGGTATTCAGCAGTTGCAGCTAAAGCTGCTTGGCGTTGAAATTCAAGCAATTCACTTATAAATGTGGAATTGTTTAAAAATAAGAAGTGATCGAAATACCTGAACTTAGATTGTAGGTGAGGAATTGTCTTAAAGGGATACTTGCCTTCCAAATGATTAGTGAAAAAACAATGCACGCGCTTAACGTATTGGATCATTTTGCAACTTTCTAAAAAAAATTAACTTATATTCTAATTAAATAATAAAAAACATTTATTGTAGTTTGTAACAGTACTTCAATTTTAATTTTTTTTTTTGAAAAAGTCATTTTATTAAAAAAAATTGAATTGCCAAAATATTTGAGATAAAAAAGAAAGATAGAATAACTCGCCTCAATTTTAACATATTGATACAAATTCAAAGGTAAAAACTTCTGAACTAATAATTTAATATTTTTTGAGCTTTTCTGACATCATCATCCGTTGTACCAACTGGTTATAGCATACGAAAGGTTACATTGACGTCAAAAAGAAAAATATAGGAAAAGCGTTCTATAGTTGAAGACCGCAGACATTCAAAACGTGTTTTGTCACAGTAAGGTGATTTGTAGGATAACACTCATAACTTTCCTTAATGCATTGACTGCTGAATAGATTATAAAACTTGCAAGTTAATTTCAGTGGGACGAAACACATTTTTGACTAATAAAACAATTTAGTTCTATAGACAATTCGGGGACAAATTTAGTAATGCAATACTCCCATTTTTAGAAATTTTAACTAATAAAACAGAATGTTGTGAATGTTCGTTTCTCAGTTTCATTCTTTTTTTAAGTTTATAGATATATAACCATAAACTTTTTATTTTGTATTTGGTTGCAATCGCATACCTCCTTCATGACACTAGTATATACAGGGTGCGTTCCATAAGTAATGCGACTAAATTAATAAAAAATCATTTATTCGACATATTCGTACTATTAGTTAAAAATCCTCAAAATAGCACCCTCCTGCCAACACCACCGTAACTGACTCAAGGCCTGAGCGCGCTTAGGATGAGTCATCGCAGGCAGACCGGTATCGAAGAAGAAGCGAATGGCACTTAGCGAAATAATTTTCGGACGTTTTTCAAAGTTCGAGCATATTTTACTTTCTTGTACATTTCGCGTAGTGTATAACGGTGAAAGGTCAATGTCTATTTTTAGAATTCAGTACCTATTTAATAAACCAAAATTACTTATTTCATTTGTTTTATCAATGTTCATGAACTGAGTAACAATGCAAATCAATTTAATTCTTGAGTGAATGGACTGTTTATTAGCTCATAAACATGTCCTCTTTTTGGTCAAAATAATATTAAAAAAAACGATATTTTTAATTACATAAGTTCACTAATTTAAGTAAATAAAAAACAATTTTTATTTCTCAGTTCAAACTTTTGTTATGAACTTTATATTCGCTTGCTAGTTCAAAATGAACCTTCAAAAGACATGTGCAAGTAAAGAATATTTTTTTTAATAAATTTATACATTTTATAGAAGTTTACTTGGTATAATATCAATAAAATTATCTGAGATAAGTGTCTGAATGGGCTGTTTACTTAAAATATAATAAACAAGTCTCTTTTTGGTAGAATGAATAAACTGGATTTTTTTTGCATTAATTTCTTATTTATTTAAATAATTTTACGAACATTTTATTGCTCAATTCAAACTTTTATTGTGAACTTTACATTCGCCTGCTTTTAATTAAAAATGAGCTTTCAAAAACATGTGCAAATGAAAAATACTTTATAAATTTATACATTTTATAAAAGTTAACTTGGTACAATATCAATTAAAATTATCTGAAATAATTAAGTGGCTGAATGAGCTTTTTACTTAAATTATAATGAGCAGGTCACTTTCAGCTAGAATTGAATAAACTGGAACTTTTTGTATTAATTTTTTATTTAAATAATTTTACTTACATTTTTATTACTCAATTCAAACTTTTATTGTGAACTTTACAATTCCTTGCTTTAGTTAACAATGAGCCTTCAATAAACATGTGCAAATGAAAAATACTTTATAAATTTTATAAAAGTTTACTTGGTACAATATCAATTAAAATTATCTGAAGGGGCTTTTTACTTAAATTATAATAAACAAGTCACTTTTTGGTAGAATTGAATAAACTGGATCTTTTATATAAATTTTTTATTTATTTAAATAATTTTACTTGAGTTTTATTACTCAATTCAAACTTTTATTGTGAACTTTACATTTGCTTGCTTTTAGTTACCTTCAAAACACATGTGCAAATACATTTTTTTTTATAAATTTATACATTTTATAAAAGTTTTCTTGGTACAATATAAATCATATGAAATAAGTGGCTGAATGGGCTGTTTACTTAAATTATAAACAAGTCACTTTTTGGGAGAATTGAATGAACTGGATGATCTTGCCCTAATTTTTAATTATATTTTATTAATTAATTAAAAAAAATTAAAGATATCAAAATAATTTTTTAACCTTTCAAACTTTTTAAAGAAATCAATAAAATTGATCGCTATGACTTTACACTAAGGCCAAAATGACATATTTGTCGTAAAGTCAATCGACTGCTTAAAAATGCCCACATTAAAGATTGAAAACATAAAAATTATGCAATTAATCAATATAAAAAAAGACAATGTATGCAATTAATCACGAATACGGCAAAAAAGGTGCATGTGAGTGTAGTGATTCCAATATTTGATAAGGCGTGTCGGTTCCTGTTAGTTAAGTGCTATAACAGGCCAACCCGAGGCAAGAGCAGAATAAATTCTAGCCCAAACCTTTTTCTGTATGTATGAGAGCCATATGATATTGAGCAGCAAGTAAATAACGTACAGTAAGACAGTTTGTCTTCTACATGTAAATATGCAGGTGGAGGATACACGATGAGGAACAGATAAATTATAAAAGATAACACGTTGAACAGCAAGTAAATAACGTACAGTAAGACAGTCCGTCTTCTACATGTAAATATGCAGGTGGAGGAAACACGAGGAACCGATAATTATAAAAGATGACACGTTGAACAACAAGTAAATAACGTACAGTAAGACAGTCCGTCTTCTACATGTAAATATGCAGGTGGAGGAAACACGAGGAACCGATAATTATAAAAGATGACACGTTGAACAGCAAGTAAATAACGTACAGTAAGACAGTCCGTCTTCTACATGTAAATATGCAGGTGGAGGAAACACGAGGAACCGATAATTATAAAAGATGACACGTTGAACAGCAAGTAAATAACGTACAGTAAGACAGTCCGTCTTCTACATGTAAATATGCAGGTGGAGGAAACACGAGGAACCGATAATTATAAAAGATGACACGTTGAACAGCAAGTAAATAACGTACAGTAAGACAGTCCGTCTTCTACATGTAAATATGCAGGTGGAGGAAACACGAGGAACCGATAATTATAAAAGATGACACGTTGAACAGCAAGTAAATAACGTACAGTAAGACAGTTCGTCTTCTACGTGTAAATATGCAGATGGAGGATACACGATGTGGAACAGATAAATTATAAAAGATACACGTTGAACAGCAAGTAAATAACGTACAGTAAGACAGTTCGTCTAATCATTAGAAGCGTTTGAAGCCACGCCAGTCAGATTGAGGGTCCCTTTGATGTGGGCCCTCATGTGATTGTCGACCTGACGCAGCTGCTGCTTGGTGTATTGGTGACCTCTCATGGCAAAGGACAGGGAGGGTAGAGAAACGTCTTCAAAGCGTCTATCCTCTGCCACGGGGCGAGGCTGGATCCGCCGATCTTTTTTCCTAGGTGGATGATCTTCGCAATCTCCGGGGAATTCTCGAGCAGGTTGTAGCCGATGGGGTTACCCAGGAAGGATGTCGGGATGTTGTCTGGAATCACTTCAATGGGCGCAGGCCCGCCGGCTTCTTCCCTGACAGGTGGATCGATGGGCATTTGCTCGCGTTGACTTTTAGGCTTAGAGCCTCTGTCACGGTGTAGAGACGGTCGAGCATGGACTGGAGCTCTACTTGACTGGATGTCATCAGAAGTTTGTCATCGGCAAATGCGAGGACTTTGTATTTCTCGCCCTCCCCCTGGAGATCTTGAAGTATCGGGTTGATGGTAAGATTGAACCTTTAAAAAAATTAATTAAAGCTTGTTACTATCAATATCAGCAAATAAGAAAAATATAATTGAATTAAATACATATTTAGGACTGTTTAATGGGGCAGTTCTATTTTAAATGAAACTGGGCAACAAATTTAACCCGCGCGTCAGCTCCAATGAATTTTCAATACAGAGGTTGTTGCAATTCCATCTCATTCTAACATGTTTGGTTCAGCTAGTAAAACGTTAACTTGTAAAGTGTAAAATATTATTGGGTGAGGTACAATAAATTGTTCTAGATAAATGGAGAATGTTCTGGAATGAGCAGGGCCTATTCTAAACATACAATTAAGAATTATTGAAGTTTTTATTTTGTTCTCAAATTGATAGGCCGAAGAAAGATTTTCAAAAAAATATGTTTATACAAACTTTATGAAAAGCTTAAACTCACTTCTGTTTATTGAATCGATACAGATACAAATATAAACCTTGTTTCTGTAACAATAAGAGCATTAAATATTACCTTAACTCCCAAATATTGCTATAAGAAATAAATAATTCCAATATTTTATGTGGAATGATTCCTACATTAGTAATGCATGAAAATAATGACGAACATTTCACACTGTATTGAAGTAAATATGCAGGAAATAGATTCAAATTTCAAGAACCATTTTTAATTCTTTGTTATTTATAAGTAATTACAAAAATACAACTTACCTTAGAAGACTTGGAAGGTATGAAATCCTTTCTAGGTATCGCTGTTATCCATTTTTTTCGAGTTCCGACATTTTCGGGATATTTTAAAATAGTCACACGTTCAAGAACTCTATCATAATTCCCTTTGCAATTAGGCACGCAGCACCGAGAAGGCATCTTATGTAATTGACGTTCCTAAAACTGCAGAATAATTAATAAAATATATAAATAAAATTAACTTTTCGCGCTTCGAAAACAACCTTGTTTATATTTGCAACGAACGGATTCAGCCGTTGAATTGAATGGCGCTGTGTCTTTCGGTAGGTCTACCTTTGATGACTCATAGCTTTCTGATCGACAGCGTGCGCAGGCCTTGAGTCAGTTACGGTGGTGTTGCTCCTGCGTCAATACATTTATGGGGGAGGTTTTTCTAGGCCTGGGAAGCATCCTGGAAGGCCTTCTCCGGGAGGTCCTTTAGAGCCGATGTAACATGAGCCTGGATGTTTTCAATCGTGTCCCAATGTTTCCCTTTCGGGGCTCCTTTTAAGCGAGGAAACAAAAACAAAATCCGGGGGAGCCAGGTCAGGACTGTAGGGACGCTGGGAAACCAGTGTTTTTTTTTTTGTTCCTGGCTAGAAAGGAGGGTCGCGCGCTGCCGAAGTGACATCAAGGACGCATGGAAACTTTATCACGATAACGCACCAAGCCACAGCTCCTTCGTTGTCAACGATTTTCTGACCAAGACGCATACCCCACTGGTTCGTCAGCCTGCTACAAGGCTGACCTGGCTCCCCCAGACTTTGTTTTTGTTTCCCCGCTTAAAAGGAGCCCTGAAAGGAAAACATTGGGACACAATTGAAAACATCCAGGCTCATGTTACATCGGCTCTAAAGGACCTCCCGGAGAAGGCTTTCCAGGATGCCTTCCAGGCCTGGAAAAACCTCCTCCATAAATGTATCGACGCAGGAGGGTGCTATTTTGAAGATTTTTAGCTAATTGTACGAATATGTCCAATATATGATTTTTTTTATGAATTTGGTCGTATTACTTATCGAACGCACCCTGTATGTTAATAATCCCCGTGTATTTCCCGCTTGTTGGCACACAATAGTTAACTCCAACCGATTGAGATAGTTTTTAGTTTTTTATTCTTTGGCAACACTTTCAATTCTGAAGTTTTATTTCTATTCTAATGCAAACATACTTTTAATTTTCTGCTGATGAAGGGAGATGTATCTCCCGAAACATGTCCAGATTTGATAGATTTTTATTGCGTATTTTAACGTTGTATTTGTATTTTAAAATCCACGATCTAGTAATCTCTGTTAATAAAATAATAAGGCTCCTATTACAGTGCTGACGTAAGTTCCAAAAATCAGGCCAACACTTATCTCTTTTATCCATGACAATTACTCAGTTTCTAAAAAGAAAATTTAATACTTCCTTCATCCACTTACCCCTTTAATTTACTTAACTGTGGCATATATTTCAGAAAAATTCATCAAAAATGTGAGAAAAAAAATTTAATTGTGTTTTATATGATCAAAGTTAGAAAATTGTTATTTTGTAACCCTTTTCTGTGCACATAACACTGGACAAAAATGCGGCCAGTCTTATTCTCGCATAACGTAAATGTCTTTATACCAAAGCGAGATCTTTTTAGTGGCATGTACTAGATTTTCATTTCATCTACAGCGACCACTGATCTCTAACTGTAACTTCTGGATAAGGCAAGACATTTTGTTGACTTGAAGTCGATGTAGAAGCCGCCATGATGTATCCCACTTTCTTTGCTACCGCAATATTTCGTATATTTTTCATGTTAAAATAAGCCGACGTGTATTGCTTTCGGCTGAGTTTTTTTCTATTTTCTTTTTAAACCCATTTTAAATGCAATCTGCTATTAAAATAAAAAGTCATTTGCAAGTCGAAGTAGATAAAAAGCAAGAGAAAAAACTATTTGTTTGGCAATATAAAAATTAATTATATAAGAAGAAAATATAATATTTATATACATTTAATACTTCTACTATGCTATGGTAATAAAAAACACCACTAAATAAGTTTAAAACAATATTGGGACACAGCATGTCTGCTTTGAATTGGCTTCAACGCGCCCATGGAGGAAACAAGTTTTGAGCTTTCCAGCAGTTACATTTAGAGTTCAGTGACAGCGACATTGCAATCTGAAATGTTCAAGTGAAGAAAACTTTTCTGTGAGGCGTTGAAACATTGACCACAGTTTATTAAGTTTTGCATTGGTGTGTGTGCTGGATCAAGTTCTTCATTGTTTACTAAATGCATCTATCTTTTTATGATTTAAAACCCGTCATATGTTATAACGTCGCGGAAGAATCAAGTTTCAAAGCATGACTTTAAACTCAATTCGGAGTTTCATAAAAAGAACTTAATTCGGAATAGAAACACTCATTTTTCTTCTGACTTCGGGCATCAAAAATACGGTACGTTTGAGTTGCCCGAACTGAAAAGGGATTAATATATTTTTTTTAAAAAAATCTCATTTAAACCTACTTTTAATATATAATTTTATTTATATGACTCTCATCAAAATAGTTTTCCAAGATTTCAGCAAAACAAAACAAGCACCCTCTACAAAATATGCTTATGTATTTTTTACCATATCGTTTGGTTTGTTTTTGTTAATTAACGTAGCACTAGAGCTGCACAGTGGGCTATTGGCGACGGTTCGGGGTCAATCTCGAAGGAAAGACCCGGGAACAGATACACATTCACACACACATTCATACACACATTCATACATGCACCTCGTTATTTTAGAACCAATGGTCAGATGACGAGGAAACACATGAACTGGCACCCAACGCCTTCAATAGACGTCGGGACTTTGGACCCCGATCAGATGTATCGTGCACCAGTTCCGTATACACGCCAGTATAATTTGTTGGATATTCTGGACGACTTTCTAGTATTTTTGTAGCGAAGCTGGCAACCCTCCGATCGCAAGATCACTACTTTTTTACTTTTCTATGTCAAGTCCATTTCCCGGATTCGAACCACCAATCCTCTGATTAGTAGCTGAGCGCCTTACCAACTGAGCAACTGGGGCTCTTTTTACCATTTCGTATTAAGATGCACTTTTCTGTCTTTAAGACACACAGTACATCCAAAAACATTCATTCGACGCACTTCCAAGATAAGATAGAATAGATATTCTACCTCTTATATTGAATCTTCTTCTCAATCATCATTATTCATGCGTCTGCGGTAACTTTTCCCTTTACTTTCTTCTCTGTTTCTTTGTGCATTTTTACTGCTTTCTTATCTATATAGGAAAACCCTAAGACAAATAAAACAACTACTGCTGGAGTTATTACGTTGTAAATCGTGGCTTAATACATCAGTCACGATTTACAACGTAATAATCCTGGAAGAACTTATATTACCGGAAATTATACAATGGTTATGAAAGAATAAAAAATTTATGCTTTTGATGCGATCTCAAATGAGCTTATTATGTATACCTTAGTAAAAGAAAAACAAATGAAATAAAATAACTCACAATTTTTTTTATTTTTCATCAAAATCTATATACAAAGATGAATTTGGTATGATACCGCTAGAAGATAACAATATACCAGTTCAACTGTGTGCGATTTTCTATAAAACTACATCGCTAATTGGTCCCAAATTCTAAATGTTAATCAGATGTTTTGCAGGTTCTTTAATGTGGTATTCTTGAAAAATATACAATCTTTTTTTTTAAATTTCCCTTTCATAAAAATAATGCCGTTATTATAACTTTATAAACACCCGCGGATATGTTATCGATACCAATCTTAAAAGCTTCTAAATCGACTTTATCGTGGTATTTGAACAAATTGTTTAATCGTAATGAACCAATTGTTTGCCCATTGGTTCATTATACTTTAAATGGAAAACTAAGCTATTCCCCAACTTATAATTAGAACGCCCAGTAAATTTGTACCCTATGTTGAGTTTGACGTTACACGCCTTAGCCGTTTGCACTCCGTTGACGCCACTCAGACGACAACATAACGACTCGTTCTTTTGGTTCCCTGTTCTTTAAAAGAAACCAGAACAGCATGATCTTGTATTTAAAAAACATCGATATTTTTTTTTAACTCGTTCTTTTACAAATCCAAACAGATTATGTTTCTTTTTTCTATAAGCATAACAAATTCTAGGGTAAAGAACATAAGGATGAATAACTATTCCGTAGAAAGAACGGAAAACGCAAAGAGTTCTTGGAGTGCAAAGGGTTAAACCCTGCATTCAACTCGATAGACACAACCTATCTATTTTTTTTCACTTGCAGGCAAGTGCATCTTCCAGTTCCACAGCACGCAGAACGCCGCGGGCAACTTCTCTTCTCCGATGTTCCCGGGCAACTACTCCGAGTCCTTGGAGTGCATCTACAACTTCCAGGGAAGGGAACACGAGACCCTCCGACTCACCTTCCACGAGTTCGACCTCGAGCCCCCCTTCAAGAAGGGGTGAGTGGGATCACAGTCTTGCCTTACTTGGGAGGAAAGTTGGTTAGAGGATAAAAACATCTTCCAGATAGGATCTTCGAGCATGGATCCTTCATAGCAGAGAAAACATAAGGTTATAATCTCGCTAACATTAAAGTGAGGCCAACATATATGGCCCCAGACACGTGTTTTACTAAGTAATCCATTCATAAAAAAATTCTAGTTCATTCATAAAAAATATCCTGTACTCCATGAATTGACGGATTTACTATTATTTCCAAATCACAAGTCAATCGCGAACTTTTTTTTATTCATAAATTTCGAAAAGAAGTCACGTGTCTGCGGTCCTTCGGTCTGAGATGTTGGTTTCACGATTATGACGTCATATTCGCTCTACTACAGTCCATTCATGCTCGAAGTATAGGATGGAGAAAAGATGGGCGCCAAAAATGTTCAACGAACCCGTACTCTGATGCGTACAACGATTAGTGTGTTCAGAGATCCTTTGTGAGGTTCTTGATGAAATCTGCTATAATATTCTGCACTGTTGCCTTTTGCTGGTACCAAACATTTTCGATGCCAATTCTTTTGTATTATTTAAAAAAAATAAGTGCTTTTTTACATGTTTCCCTTTAGTAAAAAATACTTTTAAATGAAAATAAATTAGAATTTATAGAATTTTATATATTTATATATTCTTATATATTTTATATATTCTTAGAATATATAAAAGATACAAAATTGATTTGAACTCTTCCAACTACAAGATTTTATTTGCTTTTATTACTACAGCAATCAACCAAAACAGAATACGATGTTTTTTGGCGAAGTATCGTTTTAGATTTCTAATGGCGGCATTGTCAATCTCTGGATATATTTTATGTATTAAAACATTTTAAATATAAAGAACAAGGATGGAATCCTTCAATTTGCAGCTAAATACGTTATTTTATACCCGAGTGATATTCATTACCTAAATTATATTTAGAACATAAGTATTTTTTATTGATATTAAAAAATAAGGGTCCGAGACTTTTTGAAATTTAATCTCAGTAAACCGTAGTACTTTTTTGTAGTAACTTTTTTGTAGTGAAAGATAAGACTAAAGACCCTAACTCTCAAAAGCAAATACAGGAAACAAGAAAAAACAAATTTATAACCTGCATCAAAGTTTTCACACATTAAAAGGCTTTTATTGTGTAAAAGCAATTGATTACATATGCAACAGTTTGTTTTGGTCAATGTTATATTTTCTCTTACCATACAAGTTTACTATGTTTTTATATATACAACTTAGGGTCTTAAAATACGCCTCAAACTGGATTTAAATCCATTATAAATTTCACTATAACTTCACTGTAGTGTCATAAAAAGGTGTATTTTAAAGGACAAATAGAATAAGCTGAATTTTTTTTTATTATTATTATTTGGAGTTGAGGCTTTTTAACTTATGTTTATAAGATACTGGTTTTACATCACATCACCGAAATTAAACAATTGAGGGGCTGACATAGGGATGACATTAAGTCACAAAAAGTAAATTTTACAGGGGAAGCAAAAAACGGATTTTACAAGTACCGTGGACTACATGCAAGTGCCATCTTCCGTCGCTCGTAGAAACTAAACCATTTTGCCGATTGACTTACTGTTTATTCCATGCCATTGGCTTGAGCGTTTACTGTTTTTAACGTGAAAAAAAAACCGAAAAACTCGAAATTTGTGACTTACTGTCTTCCCCATGTCAGCCCCTCAATTACGTACTACATGTGGCTTTCTTTTTGTATCAGGTGCCTGACAGATTACATAGACGTGTCGACGATCACCATAATCGGCTCCAAGTTCCTTGTGGGGCGGTACTGTGGCGCCGAGATCCCCTCCTCCATGCTCTTCATGAACCCTCACGCAGAGATCATCTTCAAGACGAACCTCGTCATCCACTCCAAGGGATTCCACGGGGCCTACCACTTCCAGGACGAGAGTGAGTGACTCGAAAGTTCTAACGACTCATTTTTATCTAGAACACAGATTATTTGGAACAGATGTAGTACAGGACATTTGGCGCGTTTTTATTTTTTGGCGCCTAAAAAAGTCGCCAAAACGTTTTTTTTTTATTTGCGCCGCTAAATAGTAGAATTTATTGTGAAGTTTTATGCAACTGTTGTTAACTACTTTGTTGTATTCTTCCGCTTTCATTCGAAATTGCCGTTAAAAATAGTTCCGGCAACGCACAAAAATGATTACGCGGGACGATGACGTCATAGGGTTACCAGATTGAAAGTCGCCACAAGATCGAAAAATACCAATAATGTCAGGTGGTGTCGCCATAGTATAAATTTATCGCCTTTATAAAATACGCCAAAAACAACTCGTGCGCCAAATGTCCTATACTACATCTGTACCGATTATTTTCTACACCAGTTTTCTCATAAAATACTCTTATTCCAATTAGAGTTTTAGTAGAGGAATAACGTTTTAATCATTCATTTCCAACATTCTCACGCCATAGGATAGATCGCTGAGCTAAACTAACAGACACTGGAGTGAGAACTCCCACTGGAGGAAAATGTATTTTACCATGGCGTGTGGAAGAGTACTGTTTGGTTTGTTTAAATAACGTCGCACTAGAGCTGCACACTGGGCTATTGGCGACGGTTCGGGGCCTATATCGAAGGAAAGACCCGGGAACGATGCCTCGTATATTTGAACCAGAGTACTGTTTGGAAGACAAAATTGAGAAAACATTCTAGCTTTGCTTTTGCACAGTGAGTCGTGTTGCGGCGGTCTTGATTATTTGATAAATTAATTAATGTCTAGGAAAGCAAGTATGGAAAAACATTAAATGTGTAACATTTAATATATTTTTAAAGCCGAGAAATGTGGTTTTAAAAATATGATGCATACTTCATCCTATGCTAAACACTATGTGAAAGGACAATATTTTTTACATTGACTCAAAAAGGTGTAAAGTGGTCGCGCACGCTTAGTCTTCCCTCCAGTGATTATTTTAGCTCAGTGGGCTAGATCCATAGGATGCCCATCCGTAAAGTTATTAGGCTTAAAATGTATGGGTTAGGAGTTCGAATATAGGCTTGGACGATGTAGCAAGCTCGCGATCGAAGAGTTGCCAGTTTGTTCCTCTTGGCCCATAAAAAATATCTGCCACGTATAGAGACTGTTTAAATCTGAAGTGGTCCAATGTCCTCACGTCTATTCAGGTTGCGTGGAGATGCAAATTCATGTGTTGTTCTTGTCATTTGCTTATCGTAGAGCTCTACTACTACATTAATTCTACCAGCTGCATGTATTAAGCTTTGGTTGGTTTAATTAGTCAGTTGGTTGAAATAACGTCGAACTATAATTACACATTGGGATATTGGCTTTAACTCTTTGGCGCTAGGTGGGTTAAAAACTGTCCCGCTGTTTGCTTAGCTTTTTATGCATGGTGATGTATATTTTAACCCACCTTCAAAAGTTAAGTTACTCATAGTCATACAGTTTACTATTTTTTTTTTTAATGTTTTCATTATGTTGGCAATGATATGCACCAACGGTTAATGCCTAAATAAGTTATTCATAAATAAGAGTAATGATTTATCTTAAATAATCGAAATGAATGTTTAAATTATGTGCAACTAGGGTTTTTATTTTCTTTAAAATCGTGTGCCTCAAAGAATTAAAGATTGAGCTCTATCAAGAAGAAGGGATTCGTAACCACTATCTTCTAATTTTCAATTATATCTATGTAACGAGGGCAATACTTGATGTGGTAACCCACTAACCAAATTTCAACACCACGACCAACAAAAGGACATTTGGAACACGACCCATTTAATGTACACCATTCCCCTCTACAGGACGAATATTTTGGGGGTGACGAGGATCGAATCCACAGACTTCCGAATATGAGCTCGATACTTTTTACGACCAGGTCAACTGTAACTAATTCTGCGTAGGCGTTGAGATGTTTTTGGTGTGGCCTTTCATTCAATTCAAACACATTTACCTCTTTCTGTCCTAGCGTTATTCTAAAACTGCTTGCGAATTCTTACATCTACTGCAAAAGTATCATAACTTACATCCCACCAACACCATTAAATATAATAAAATTCGTTTGTGACTGTTTTGTAGCATAGTAAAAATCATTTATAGTAAAACGTAATCTCAGCAAATTACAGAAATATGTGTTCATAGCCAAAAGAAGGTTGGTTTGGTTTGGTTAATTAACGTCGCAATAGAGCTGCACAGTGGGCTATTGGCAACGGTTCGGGGTCGATCTCGAAGGAAAGTCCCGGGAACACATACACATTCATACATGCACCTCGTTATTTTAGAACCATGGTCAGATGACGAGGAAACACCTGAACTGGCACCCAACGCCTTCAATAGACGTCTGGACTTTGGAACCCGATCAGATTTATCGTGCACCAGTCCCGTATACATGCCAGTATAATTTTTTGGTTATTCTGGACGACTTTCTAGTATTTTTGTAGCGAAGCTGGCAACCCTCCGATCGCAAGATCACTACTTTTTACTTTTCTATGTCCATTTCACGGATTCGAACCACCAATCCTCTGATTAGTAGCTGAACGCCTTACCAACTGAGCAACTGGGGGCCAAAAGAAGGAATATACGTAATCTGTTTAATGTCTGACTCCACAAACCACCTTCCATTCTTCGTACGTTCTTTGCTTAATTTTAACATTTTAAACGCATTCGCACCTTATGCTTTATGGAACGAAACTAAATTTACTTCAATCGTCCTATTTGTAACTGAGTTATAGTGTCTGTATGGATAAACCTAAAATTATAACATGTTTCTGTCATACATCATATAGCTAATGTTAAAGATGGTTCGTGTCAATAATAAAACTATACGAGCTCTCTTGTTTCAAACCCAAATAGATCCACATTTTCACGAAGTCGTTCCTTTTTTTTTCTTCAAATTTCCATTGCACAACATCACCTTGCAAAACGTGACCAAACGTGTTTGAATCCCGTCTAAAATTGTAGTCATGCGATTTGATCCAAAAGTACGTGGCTTTCAATCATGTTTAACATCTCCTGTAAAATTTATGAAAATGGGTCAGTCTGGTTTTGAAATTAGTGGGCTCGTACAACTTTTGTTAGTTGGTTGAGTTGAAATTGCATGAGATTTACACATTAGAACATCCAAGACAGCTAGGGTTCTATCACGAAAAAAAGACGACACGAAACGGGTATTATTGCTCCATAATTTTGACTATGGTCAAGTGACAAGAACGTTATATGAGCTGGTATCTCACTCCCTATATTTTAACACAACGACTAACATTAGGTCATTTGAACAACAGCAGTTAAGCCATCCCATTTTACTTTATATACTAATATAATTTTAAATTATGAAGTAAAATTTTCCCTATCGGTAAAAATGTACTGTACGGTTACCCTTGGCGACTTTTTCAAAATCTCGCCAAAAGTCGTCATTTTGCACGAGCGAGATCTAAAGAAAACAACTGTTGTCCAATAGGGTTGCTGCAATTCCTTGTCGGGTCAGAGAGGGGTTGCCATTTTAAAAAAATTATAGCCAAATGTGGTAAAAATCGCGCCAAGGGTGACCGTACAGTAAATCTGACCCTCCCAATCTATTGAAAATTAGGAATAATGTCCATGGCGCATTGGCTTTATCGAAATGCACCATATCTTTTTCGATAAAGCCTGTTCATCTAATTATTTTATATGTTAATACCAATGACATTTAAAAGCTATTTTACTGCATTTCAAAATGAAACTAATAAATATTAAAAAATTTAATAATAAATATTTAAAGGGATTATTAAATTGTTCGGGATTAACCCCTAAAAAGAATAAACCCTGACACGTCCCAAAAGCATTACTTTAAGGTAAGTGGTTATTCAAATCGAAATTTAAAAAAATAAATAATGATAAACTAAAAATTATTTTTATGTACATTCCATGATCGATGTTGACATAACACTAAAATATTTTCAGTGACAAGTTCTCGCATAAAAAGAACGTTGTGACAAAAACTCACTTTTCGGTATAATTCTTCAATAAATTATTTCTTCCTGTCACTTTCTGCATTATATTTTGAGTTTATTGGTTTACCATAAACGCGAGTTGAAATTGCTTTCGAGATGTTTTCATACATAAGAGAAAAATGGCGTACCTCCTTCTTTTAGCGTCAAATTAAATTAGGGACATAAATTTATTTAGAATGTGTTATCGGTAGGCATTTTTTAATAAAGTTGCATATTATCCGATAACGTATTACTTAAGCTTGTTTTTGTTTCACTAGGGACTATGATATGTTACGTTGATGAAATGGATATTTATGTTCTTTTTAAAATTTAAGAGTACATTCTCGCCAACCTAACATTTATTTTCCATAACTAACTTCTTGACACTTTATTAAAAAGATAAAACATATTTATAGGATTTTATAGAAAGAATGATACAAAAGTAAAAATTTAATCATTCAAAATGTGTGGAAACTAGCATTGTGCGGTTTTTAAAGATATGCACAAATGAGATTTTCTTTAGTAAAAAAAATATTTCCAGAATAGTTACATATATTACCGATAGGTGGTGTAGTAGTTGTCTCAGATTAACTCTTTCACCACCTAAAATCTTCTATTTAAAAATTTGTAGGATTATTTCCATGGTAACCATAGGAAGCGTAGACCGCAATCTGTTATCGCAAAGTGAAAAGTTTAAATAAATTGCTAAATAACAGTGACATTTTTAAGAGCCCCTCTCGCAGTGCACAAAAATCATTTTTTGGTGTTTTTTTTGCTATTTTGATTTTTGTTAAAATCTTTCTATATTTCACTATTTATTTTTTGCCAATAAAGTAATATCGCCCCGTTTATTAATCGTGATGCTTCAAAATGAAAATTGGATGCTTTAGAAATTGCTCCATTGTTACTTTATAACGCTCCATCGATGCTTTTAATTTTCTAAATTAAGTGATCCAAAAGTCATAAGGTGTCATATTTAGATGACTAAAAATGACCCCCCTCCCCTCCCTCAATAGTAACACAATTGAAAAGCCACCTATGAACGGTAAACGTAAATTTTCTAACACTATTTTTTTCTATTAAATTAATCCCATGTTTTCCTCTGTGAAAACTGCATCACTCATCTATACTTTTCGAATTATTGAATTTTTACGTTTTTTATTACATTTGGATCACGTTGTACTTAACAAGTTTTATTATAAATTAAACGGTTTAATGAACATGCTTTTTTTCACATTGTTCAAAAGAATATTTCTTGAGGAGAAATAACGCCACATTGTAACATTTTTTACAGTCGCCCATATGCAGTCAAAACTGTTATTTCCAGTATCTTTACAAATAAATGATTATTTATTAAAATGTTAATACTGTTATCTAACTTTAATTGTACATTGTATGCTATATTTAAGCAACATTGATTAATATTGATTAATTTTAGTTAACATTGATTAAAATCGTTTAACCCTAATTTTATTTAAACTAAGTGTAGAATACTGAAACGAAATAAACAAAACTTCGATGGTATGTCAGCGAAAGTATTTACTCCGATTTCTTTTCGATTGTACCGGCTCATTTGTTTCTAATTTCGATTCTTACATTGTCAAGATCCAGGGCAAGCTATTCTGTATAGAACGATAGCGCGCGTGACTACGGACCAAGAGATCCCTGGCTCGAGTCTCGCCGTCGATTTTTCTTTGAAATCGCCCTTGTTTGTGATAAAATATATTTCGTAGAGGAAAAAACGACGAAACAAATTATCTCAGTTTGACGAATTATTTAATCGGAGTTATTCACAAATAACTGTTTCCTCAAAATGAGGCCTCCGTGGCCGAGCGGTTAAAGGTGTCAGCTGGGAATACGAAGGTTCTCGGTTCGATGCCAGGCGATGGACTTGCCAAAGAAAAGTAAAAAGTAGTGATCTTGTGATCGGCGGGTTGCAAGCTTTTCTACAAAATAACCAGAAAAGTCATTTAGAACATCCGCAACAATTAACGGCGTGTATACGGGACTGGTGCACGATACATTTGATCGGGGTCCAAAGTCCCAACGTCTATTGAAGGCGTTGGGTGCCAGTTCAGGTGTTTACTCGTCATCTGACCATGGTTCAAAAATACGAGGCATCGTTCCCGGCTCTTTCCTTCGAGATAGGCCCCGAACCGTCGCCAACAGCCCACTGTGCAGCTCTAGTCCGACGTTAATTAACCAAACCATATAATGTAATGCTATGCGGGAGTTTCACGTGACGTATCAACATTGAAACTTACTAATTGTTTAAGGCCGAGTGAATAAAGGCGATCAGAAGGTTCCTGGTTCGATCCCGTGCGACGGACTTATATTATTAAAAATGTATTTATTGAGGATTTGTTTCTTATGTGCAATATATTTTAGCGGCACTCAGTACTTTAATTATGCAACTAGAAAAAAATGCCTGTTTTCCCTATGTGGATAATTTAAACGACGGACCACTGAAATAAGCCGTTGCAATTTTTTACTAAGAAATTTAAAAGAGTAGTGAACTTGTGATCGGAGGGTTGCCAGCATCACTACAAAATACTAAGAATGTCGTCCAGAACATCCACAAATATTATTGGCGTGTATACGGGAGTGGTGCACGATACATCTGATCGGGGTCCAAAGTCCTGACGTCTATTAAAGGCATTGGGTGCGACGTTAATTAATAAAACCAAACCGTTTTCTCAAAATGGAAGAAATTTTCGTCGAAAATGCGCATCTATCATTAAAAGGTTTTGTTTTGTTAAAGTAATGTCGCACTAGAGCTGCACAGTGGGCTATTGGCGACGGTTCGGGGCCTATCTCGAAGGAAAGACCCGGGAACGATGCATCGTATTTTAAAACCATGGTCAGATGACGAGGAAACACCTGAACTGGCACCCAACGCCTTCAATAGACGTCGGGACTTTGGACCCCGATCAGATTTATCGTGCACCAGTCCCGTATACACGCCAGTATAATTTGTTGGATATTCTGGACGACTTTTCTAGTATTTTTGTATCATTAACAGTGTATCGGCTCTTTCTGCCCGTATCACAACCACTTAAAGCCAACTGCACAGAACTTAAACTTTCACTCGCACAAGAGCAACTTGAAACAGAATATAGATAAAGACCCCCCCTCATCAAGGGACCTGAAAGCGAAACTCGTGCCGAACTCATTGCGGAAATCATTAGAGATTCCCCTTTTCTCTAAACGAGCACTTTACGGCCACTCGCGACCTTCATTAGGAAGCACCGTATGCGCTTATCGCTGCTATTCCGAATAAGCTTTGGCTTGAGAAGTTCTCCAAAGAGACGGATTTTATACATTTATTTCAAAAAATCTATAGAAAGTTTAGACTTTTTTTCCGATCCGAGTTTTTTTAGCGATCATTTATTCTTATTGTTTTCCCCCCATAAATTATTTTTATCGAAATACATGAATGTCAAAAATGTATTTATTGAGGATTTGTTTCTCATGCAATATATTTTTTTTATCGGCACTCTGTACTTTAATTATGCAACTAGAAAAAAATGCTGTAGGTAGAAGTGTGTAGGAGAAAGGTGCAAGTTAAATCTGTCGTGGTCCAAATGTTCTCATACCCAGCAATATGTGTTGGCAGTACTCAGTACTTTACTTATGCAACTAGAAAAATGCCCGTTTTCCGTACGTGATTAATTTAAACGACGGACCACTGAAATAAACAAGCCGTTGCAATTTTTTAAAGAGAAAAAAAGCATATTAATATCGGTTTTTCAAATTTTCCTTTTTTCTAGATAAACTTGGCTACTGGGTAGCACAGTGGTAGAGTACTCGATTCATAATTGGATGGTTGTGAGTTCGAATCCCAACTTTGAGAGTGCAGTGAGCTCTTCATCGGAAAGTTGCCTGTCTCGTTCTCGTGTTCCACAAACAACATTCGCCCTATGTAGGAAAACAATGCAAGTTGAATCTGCCATGGTCCAAACCATCTCACGCCCACGTCAGGGTGTCTGCTCAGGTGTTGTCTCCGTCATCTTATTTTGTCTCCAAAATTGAGGAGATTCGTGAGAAAAAGCAAATAACTTTTTACCAATGCATTGGCTTCTATACCGATTCCGCCCTTTGCACGTTAATTTCAATGGGATATAAAAGTATTTTTGATAACTAAAAATTTATTTCTATAGACAATTCGGATGCAAATTCAGTAATTTAATATACTATAGTTTTGAGAAATTTTCGACAAAACACGTTTTGAAGAAATTATTTATCAATTCGGTCATTAAAGTAGTCTTAATTGTTATAAATTTGTTCTTCAAATCAGTCTTGATTTTTTTTTTCTCTTTATAATAAATTGTTTAAGCTCTTTTTTAATAATTCAAAGGATCCATCTGGAGTGCTTAAAAAAAAGCTCTCCAACTGAATCTTCATCGCCCGCCCACCCCCTAATCTTTATAAATAAAGAATCTCATCGAAATATGTCTAGAAGTTAAATTTTAATTTTTGTAGTATGATTTTTATAGTTACCAACTTTAGAGCCATATTTTATTTCTTCATTTTTTATTAAAAAAGCAATTTGTTATCTACAACCAAATAACTAATATTGATTAAGAAATGAAAAAAGAGGAGATTTTTTAGAGCTATCGGCAGAATCACCAAAAGATCAAATATCATGAAACAAGAAACATCCCGGACGAAAAACAAAAGATTTCGATCACGTCCCGGTGGCAGCGGAAAAGTATTTTTTTTTTTCGAAAGAGAAATGAGAGACTGAAAGTGATTTAACTTTTCTTTCATTCATTTAAAAGGTTTATGTTCAAACTCTGAGAAAATATAAAAGAGGATGGGATCAATTTTAGTTTAACCTAGTTATCTATTGCTCCCCTTGGACGTTCCAAATACTTTTATCAGATCAACTTAGAGTACATTCTAAGGAGTCTTTTCATTCGAACTAAATTGTACAATATTTTGTATATATGGTCTACATATACCTAACTTTATACTTAAATGTGCTTTTAATAATTAGTGTCTTATTTGTTTTTAAAAAAATCTTTTTCTGCTATAAAAATGGATATTTGTACGCAATTGAAATGATTTTCCTTTAAACAAATATTTTAATAACCTATAAGGTTTTACTTTAAAAGTTCATTTCAATAAATTAATAAGTGTCTTTAGTTTACGAAGAGAAAAATTCAAGTATGTGTCTGTAGCACATTCTGAGAAACGGTATATTGAAAAAGGAAAATTTATATAGGAGGTATAATGTATAGACGTATGTACCCGACATCTCCCGAAGGATATACGGGTATGTGGAACCGCAGGTTCGGCCAGCAGAGCAAAGCCACCCCCCACGGAACCACCACCAAACGCCAACTTTATTATTTTCCATAATATGCATGCTTTACAGAATTTTACAGTTTGTGTGAGTTTACAGTAGAATTTTCTTCATACATTTTGTACTTCTTATTATCTGACAGAATAATAATTTGTTGAGCACCACACTCAGAGGTTTGTGTATATAGGAGGTATATGTATAGGAGGTTCAGACTCCTTTTGTGTGCGTGTATGTGTTGTCCCTTAAATGTATGTTGTCTGTATCTGTCGCAAGTTTCAGAATAAAAATGGATCATAGAGATAAAGCAATCTAAATCAGGCGATCAAAGATCTATTAACCACCAATCAAATCAAATCACGTGCCAAAACAAGCCAAAAAATTTTTACAACAACCTGAAAACGACGAGAAGTGATTTTACTATAAGACTTGTATAGTAAAATCAAATCAAATTTTTGGAAATCAGCTATGTGTAGTTTCAGGATATAAACACCATGTTACTGTTTTAGTGTTATCCATTCCGAAACTACATACAACTAACAACCTCGTATAACTAAGTTAAGGGCAAATAAAAAAATTCACATAAATTTGGTCTCGTTCAAATTAGGCGTCGATAAAACTTTGAAATAAAGCAAAGCACAAATGGTACGTGGATGGTATCCCGCGGAATCAGACGGATCATCTTATTTATCTTTCTTCTATTGGAGTATCCATTCGTTATCGACGAATTCCTACTTTTATAATCTGTTGAAATAATAAAGCTTCATGTAAAACTTTTCTGGTCTTTCTCCGATACGGAAAACCTCGTTAGTTTTATAGCATACATATACCAGTGATATATCATTTTTAAAGCTCCTTTGACCTTTCAGTAATCATATACCAACTCTCAACTCAGCGGGTTCAGCGCATGTTCAGCCAATTTCATGGTTTCGACAACCTCACAAGGTTGTTCGAAATCCCCCTCCCCCGCGTCTGTAAGAATCTGACCTCAATTACTCTGCCCCCCCCCCCCCCCCCCTCTGAATGTCGGTGCCTTTTGAAATCGACAGCCTCCTCCTCTGATCCTTTCGAGTGATGCTGTTGAAATGAAAGGATTTACGGTTTACGTTGCTGTGACACGTTCCTCAATGCTCCTGGGTCATAGTTAAAACTTCAATTATGAATATTTGTTTTCAAAGTTTAAATATTTTGAACAAACAATTCATGTGCAAGTTACACAAATATGAAATTTGTAGCTTGGAAGTGTGGAACATTCCATTCAATTCCAGATCCATTTTCAATTTCCAGATTAAAATTGCGGTATTATGTGCTTATCATACTCTTTGTAAAGGTATAAAGGATTATCGTCTACAGCAGTGGTTCTCCACTTTTTTCCTCTAGCGTACTTTAAAAAAAAATATTTATGAGCATTCCCTTCTCTCCTATCCCTCTAGCAAAAGGAAATTATTTTTGTTAGGCAGTAAATTAGTAGTAAACTACTCAAATTGATGACTTATAGACTTTGATTTTATATTTTACTCATTACGTTTATCAGAGCCCCAGTTGCTCAGTTGGTAAGGCGTTCAGCTACTAATCAGAGAATTGGTGGTTCGAATCCGTGCAATGGACTTGACATAGAAAAGTAAAAAAGTAGTGATCTTGCGATCGGAGGGTTGCCAGCTTCGCTACAAAAATACTAGAAAGTCGTCCAGAATATCCAACAAATTATACTGGCGTGTATACGGGACTGGTGCACGATACATCTGATCGGGGTCCAAAGTCCCGACGTCTATTGAAGGCGTTGGGTGCCAGTTCAGGTGTTTCCTCGTCATCTGACCATGGTTCTAAAATAACGAGGTGCATGTATGAATGTGTGTGTGTTCCCGGGTCTTTCCTTCGAGATTGACCCCGAACAGTCGCCAATAGCCCACTGTGCAGCTCTAGTGCGACGTTAATTAACAAAACCAAACCATTACATTTATTTATTTGAGATATTTTCTGTAATTACTGTTATTATTTTCGCGTGCCCCAATCGGATCCCCACGTACCCCCAGGGGTACACGTACCACAGTGTGATGCCATGTTGTTTTTTTAAATTTCAAGTTTATTAAACACTTCTTAGATGAATCTGCTGGGATGTCTTTTGGATCCCCTACCAGTCCGTTCATTAAGCTACTGATTTAACTAATGACTAAATAATTAAAATCGCATTATAGCAATACGTTCATCATTCTAAAACAATTAAGTAGTACTAATTTAAATTAAATGAAGTCATTGGGGCTGTCGGTTTCATTCCTCGTCGTCCGGTAAAAAAAGACTACTGCCGTGTATAGAGAGACTGATGCACGTTAATACTTCGTGATCCAAACGTCTTCAAGTCTACATCCCATGCTTTTAGAGCAATTTCAGATGTTGTCCTAACTCCGTGGGAGTGTAGAAAAATATATAAATATAAATAAAAAAGATAGGTGTAAAAAAATATATCTTATGATCAAATTTCTTTTTTCATATACTGTACAAAAAATACATTTTTAACATTATAATAGATGAGAACCACAAAAGGGGGGTGCTAAACAGGTGGCTTTTTTCTTCCCTCCCGCGCAGAGGACATCCCGCCCCCGCGCTCCACGGCCAACGTGAGCGGATGCGGGGGCAGCGTGTCGGGCGTCGGGGGCCTCATCGTGTCGCCAGGGTTCCCGTACTACTTCCCGAAGGACGTGGAGTGCATCTGGCTCATCCGAGTCCATTACAACATGAAGATCTACGTGAGGGTTCTCACCATGCAGCTGTACGGATCCATAGGTGAGCAACTCTACATCTTCCAAAGAAAATAAGTATGATACACAAAGCTTCCCGAAAGTTGGCACTAAATTCGACATACATCAAAACGTTCTGCTTGGATCACTGAACTTAAATAATAAGCACTGGAGTAAGGATTCCCATTGGAGGAAAATTTACGTTACCGCGGCGCGCGGTTGAATACTATTCGAAAGATAAGTTAGAGAAAACATTGTACCTTGTCTATCGCGCAGTGAGTCGTGTTGCGTCGGTCTTGATCTTCGGGCATGAATTGTCTGTAGTAGAGAGAATATGACGTCATAATCGTGAAGCCCACATCTCAGAGTGAAAGGCCCATAGCACGTGACATCTCTTCAAAATCATGAATTAAAAAATACTCGGGATTGGCTGATGAATTGGGAAATGTGTAATAGTGAAAAAAAATTCATGGAATGACGTAATTAACCACGTGTCTGAGGCCATACATGTTGGCTTCACTTTGATGTTAGCGAGGGTGACGTCATGACTCCTCTACTACAAAGGATCCATGCTCGAAGGTCTTGAGTATTAGATTAATTAATATATTTAAGTAAGAAAGCAAGTATAAAAAAAAATATTAAACGCGTAACATTTAATGTATTTTTGAAGTCAGAAATGTGGTTTTAAAACTAGGATATATGTATGCACTTCATCCTATGCCAACACCATCCGACAGCACAATATTTTATAACCATGGTTCAGAAAGGTGTAAAGTGGTCGGTCACGCTTAGTATTCCCTCCAGTGATTATTTGAGCTCAGTGGCTTGGATTGATGTTAAATTTCTCATGATTACAGTGACTTATATTTTTTTATTACTAGTGTAATAAAAAAAATTAATAACATTTTGTATTTTTTAATGATTTATATATGTATCGTAGTTGCTTGAACAATGGGGGGGGGATTACTTGGATCGAAAACAAAACTGCTTTACATCATTCGTGCCTGTTGTTACCTGTAGATTAAATTACTACCTGTTGGGAAGATAGTGAATCCCATCTATATTTTCATGACAGCAGACACAGGAGTGATTAAAAAAATTGTTTGGGTCCAAATAACCTCCTCCAGGGTTTAAGAAGCCCCAAGTTACGATATTTAAATTTTTATACGCATAAAAAAACTTTTTCCTAAACTGTGAAAATAAACTAAGCCTATCTGAATAAGGAATGAGACCACTTTTAATTTTCAAGCAAGCTAAGCAGCAATGTTTTGTACATTCAATGAAGTATTCAAGCACAAATGGAGACTTTTCACTGGCGGCCGTTTAGTGACAATCATCGAAGTTTAATCGCAGGGACCGCAAACCTAATTACGTATCAATTTTACAATATAAAAAGGATTCATTTATCTATATACAAGAGATGAAATAAATGTCTCTATAGCGAAGCCTTCCGATTTTTATAGCACTAATACATCTTTCTGAAGCGGGGTCTACCGAGCGTTCAGGATTAAAAAAAAGTTCGTAAAAACAATAGAACGCATGTACTGGAAAAGGAACGAAAATGAATCACTTTCTTAAACGTTTAAATTATGCACCATGTGTTACTTCTTTCCATATGTTACCACTGTGTTGTAAAATCAAAGAGAAAAAATTAACTTAGGTAACTTTATGAATATCAGAGAAGACAAACCCTGAATGGGAAAAGAGAGGGGATTCTTAAGTTTTCTAGTTAAAATATTCAAAACTTTGCTGTTTATAATGGATAGTTTCCCTCCAACTTCTTCACGAGAACGATTTATTCGGTTATTTTCAGAGCCTAACACCGGCACATTTGGCGAATTTAGTTGTGGAAGAGAATTAAAATACTAAAGTTTAAAAATACCAGGAACGATATTGGCGCGTATTCTACAATTTTCCTAATCTTGCAAGGACAGATATTTTAGTATGCTCAGCGCTTTACACATGTTATTGATTATTAACTAATACATAAAGAATGATCCGAATTAAATGTATTAATTAAAACCCTGTTGTGTAGATGCCCTAGCTTCTATGTATACATTTAGTCAAAATATAATTTTATTTCAAGAAATTAATTTGAACTGGTAAGATGGTATTTCGTACATCTTAATTTTAATAAGAAAAATGTAGTTTGAATATTGGATAACAGTTGTACTTGGCTACAAATCTAAGTATTTCCTGCTAAGCTCGCTAATTGGGATTGGGAAACGCATTCATTAAGGGACGATTCATTTTTATTGTATGACCATCTCGAGCCTATGCCAATGTTGATTGAATTAATCGTTATTCGCAAACCTTTCACAGCGTTTCACGGGTAATAATCTGCAACAACCATTAACTCGTGGAGTGTGAGTTATTTCAAATTAAACACTTCATTTTTTTTTATTAAATCACCCTGTTGTATAAACAAATTTTACAATTCAATATGTACTTGCTTCCAAATGGGTATTGCAATATTGGGTCGTTGCAATTAAATAGCCGTTTTTAAGATATATATCCTATAGCTACCTATAGATAAAATTACTATCTGCTGGGAAGATAGTGAATGGCATCTATATTTTCATGACAGCAGACACACTAAGGAGTGATTAAAAAAAATGTTTTAGTCCAAATAACTCCCTCCAGGGTTTAAGAAACCCCAAGTTACGATACATCTTTTATACACTCAAAAAAACTTTTTCCTAAGCTGTGAAAATAAACTAAACTAAGGAATGAGACCAGTTTTAATTTTCAAACAATTCTAAGCAGCAATGTTTTGTACATTTAATGAAGTATTCAACGACAAATGGAGACTTTTCACTGCAGGCCGTTTAGTGACAATCATCGAAGTTTAATCGCAGGGACCGCAACCGTATATATGAACATCAAATTTAAGAAGACAACAAAATACCTATTTAACTGAAGTAGTCTTCAGCAGAATTAAAATATTATTAGCAATGATTGGCCAGTTTCTTAATTCTGGGAGCCAATCATTTAGCTTCTTTGGACGTGATGAAGTTTCCAACTGCCTGATATACTGCTGCAGCGGCCATGGGTTCATTCACCTTCCTTTCTCTACAAAGAGTTTGCATTTCAGCGTTTTCACCGAGAGACAATGAGATAGCTCCAGCACATGACGCCCACGCAGCGCGCGGCCAAAGTCACGTGAACACGGACTGAATGGAGGCATTCGGAGACATTCCTTAAAACGCTCTACATGCTAATTCAGCGTGCTCCACATCTAACTGTAATGTCCTAGATTTTACCCTTAATTGTAAATATTCAACTATTAAACATGCATCATTAAATTACATTTATTCTCTAAATAATATGGTGTTCATCAAATCAATTATTATTGCTGTATTAACCTACTGAAATGGAGTTACAATAGCGTGGCCACACCTACAGAAGATGGCCGCTGCACTGGTGACCCGGACAAAAGAACATTCTCTACTCCGACGATGCAGCCACTGATGACTAACCGAACAACAATGGCAATCCAGTCCAAGAATCAGCATTAATAAATATTCACCCGGCAACCACGAGGATATACTCTAGTTTTGCCTTGGCTTTCTTCGAAACGACGCTGACTCAGATATCTGAGATTTCACCCGAGAGAATCTTCCGTCAACAGACGGCGGACCTTCCGCAACTACAAGATCTTCAAACCGACCCCCGATATCAACATCTTCGGGGAGATATAACAACTGCAAGAACACAGCTAATGTCATCGTCATTCGCTCCCCTCATCACAACAGAGCAATCGCCGTCGCCGAAGTCAGCTTGGAGAGTTCAATCACCCCCAAGACAGTTCCCCATCGGTTCGTCGTGCGCCCTACTCCCACAAGTGATATATGGCACGGAGTGGGATCAGCTGAGTTCCCCTAGTGAAATCTCTTAGCGTTCGTCAAGTCTTGTGTTGTGACAGCTGATTTTCCCTCGTGAGTAGTTCGACATGGAAAGTTCTGTGCGTTAAGTGAAGTGTTATTTTCGAAGTGCATACTGCCAACATCAATACCAATACCTCTCTGTGCATTCTTTTTTAAGTGTGCATAATATTTAAAAGGGCATCGTTCACCAGGGTTATATATATATATATATATATATATATATAAAAATAAGTGTTTCTTTTTACATGTTTATATATTGCATATTATTTAAATGATCAAAGTAAGTTTTTATGCTTTACACAACTGCTATTTGCAATATTGATATTCATTAGTACTATTTAGTTTATTTTTGTTATACATTTATTTATCTTGTAAGCTTACAACAATTTTTCTCGTTAAAATGACTGATACAAATAATCAAGTGAATGGGGCTGCTCTATCTGGTGAGGCATCACAAATTTGCCCTATCGGCTTAAAAATTCCCGCTTTTTGGCGTACAAATGTTGCGCTATATTTCAAGCAAGTAGAATCGGCATTTGAATTGTCAAAAATCACAAATGATGGCACCAAATACAATGCTTTGGTATCAACAATCGACTCCGATGTGCTAGCACACATCTCAGACGTCGTACTTAATCCACCTAGCGATAATCGATATCAAACATTAAAAGATCGCTTAATTGCCGAATTTGCTGATTCCGACAGCCAACGGATTAAAAAAACTCCTCTCAGATTTACCGTTGGGAGATAAGAAACCAAGTTTTCTGTTACGGGAAATGCGGGAGCTTTCGGCTGGTCAGTTAACCGATAAAATTTTGAAAAATTTATGGTTGCAAAGACTACCGACCCCCATTCAAACAGTTCTCTCAGCTTCAACGGAGCAACTACAACAAATCGCTGTTCTAGCCGATAAAATTTCAGAGGTGACAAACAACCAGTCATCAGTTTTTTCGGTATCCGAAACCCCTCGGCACAATAGAGAACTTTATGAGCAGATAAAAGAGTTAACAACACAAATGCAAATTTTAAGTGCTAAAGTTGAGAACCTAAGTAACAGGTCCCGAGCTAATTCTAGAAATCGCGGGAATTACAGAAGAAATAACACTCGTTCCCCCACTCGTCCTGCCACCGATACTAACGGCATGTGCTACTATCATGCAAATTTTAGAGATAGGGCACGTAAATGTGACAAACCTTGCAGCTACCAGCAGCCGGAAAACCTTCAATAGCTGCCACAGGCGGGGTGCCAGCTCTCCCTCAGAACACCCGTCTATTTGTCTTTGATCGCCTTTCAAATAGAAAATTTCTTATTGATAGTGGGAGTACAATTTCTTGCCTGCCAGCCCCTAAAAATTCTTCTCATGCAAATTCAGGGTTTTTAGAACTTTTTGCGGCAAATGGGACAAAAATTCCAGTATACGGAACGAAACGTTTGGAATTAAGTCTCGGCTTGCGCCGACAATATTCCTGGGAATTCCTTATAGCTAATGTGTCTCTCCCCATTATAGGCGCGGACTTCTTACAACATTTTGGTCTTCTCATTGACCTTAAGAAAAAACGTTTAATTGATCCGGTCACGCGGTTGCATTCCGTGGGAAGCATTAACTTTTCCGCACAAGAGTCCGTCACTACAATTGCCTGTCAAACCCCTTATCATAACATTTTGAAGGAATTCCCTGATATAACGAACCCCTCATTAAAAAGTAAATCTATCCCACATAACACAGTACATCATATCTTAACTCGCGGACCTCCTGTCCATTGTAAACCTAGGCGACTACATCCCAAAATTCATGGAGAGGCTAAGGCCGAGTTTGAATTCATGCTGCAAGAAAATATCATTAGACCTTCCAAATCCAATTGGGCTTCTCCCTTACACATTGTAAATAAAAAACCAAATGGTATAAGACCAGTCGGGGATTATCGTTTTTTGAATTCTAAAACAATTTTTGATTCTTATCCAATCCCTTATTTGCATGATTTTTCCCATGCACTTTATGGAAAAACAATATTCAGTAAATTGGATATATTAAAGGCTTATTTTCAAATTCCTATAGCCGAATCTGATATTCCTAAGACGGCAATCGCAACTCCTTGGGGTCTTTATGAATTCACACACCTAAATTTTGGTTTACTAAATGCTGCGCAAACATTTATGCGTTTTATACATGAGGTTTTGAGAGGATTGGATTGTTGCTATGCCTATTTAGATGACATTTTAATTTTCTCTCAAAACGAGAACGAGCACAAAGAGCATTTGGAGTTGGTTTTTGAGAGGCTTCAAAAATACGGGCTAAAAATAAACCTTTCAAAATGTGTATTTGGCGTACCTGAAATTGAATTTTTAGGACATCTCGTCTCTAAAGAAGGTACACAGCCGTTGCCATACAAAGTACAGGCTGTTTTAGATTTCCCTAAACCCCAAAATATTGCGGAACTTCGACAATTTCTTGGCATCTTGAATTTTCACAGACGTTTCTTGCCGAAAGCGGCAGATAAACAAGCTATGCTGTCGGATCTTCTGAAAGGTTCCAAAAAGAAAAAAAGATAAAAAAAAAACAATTCGATGGAGCCCTGAAACGGAAAGCGCCCTTTCTGCTGATGCAAAAACACAACTCGCAAACGCTACTCTGTTGGCTCACCCTTCCCCTAACAATATGCCAAACTTGTCCTGTATGTTGACGCTAGTGACTACGGCATCGGAAGCTCATTATATCAAGTTGAAACAAACGGTCTTCAACCTCTTGGTTTCTTTTCTCGAAAGCTTTCCGACACAGAAAAACGATACAGCGCTTATGACCGTGAACTTTTAGCAGCTTACAGTTCAATTAAATACTTTAGGCACATGCTAGAAGCTCGCAATTTCTCTCTTTATACGGATCATAAACCATTAACATACGCATTTCAACAAAAATCGGTTTCATGTTCTCCACGCAGAAATCGTCACCTAGATTTCATTTCCCAATTCACTACAGACATTAAATACGTTAAGGGTTCCCAAAATGTAGCAGCCGACGTAATGTCTAGGATTGCTGCAATTTACATGCCAAATCCGGTGGACTATAATGAAATCGCTGTAGCTCAAACAAATGATTCTGAATTAAACGAATTGATGGAAAACCTTTCATCGTCTCTACAATTAAAAAAAATTATTCTACCTGAATCCAATGTCGAATTAATTTGTGATGTCTCCTCGGGTATTGCTCGTCCATACATACCTAAGCCATTTAGGCAAAGTATATTTTTAAATATTCATGGTTTAGCACACCCTGGTGTTCGACGAACAACAAAACAAATTCGCACACGTTTTATTTGGCCCTCTATAAATAGAAACTGTACTCAGTGGGCAAAACAGTGTATTCAGTGTCAGCGAAGCAAAGTCCAACGACATACATCAGCACCACTACAAACTTTTCCAGTGCCATCTAAAAGATTCGATCACGTGCATTTGGATTTAGTTGGACCTTTGCCATCATCAAATGGACACTCCTATTGCCTCACTGTAGTGGACCGCTATACACGATGGCCAGAAGCACTGCCAATACCCGATATTTGTGCCGATACCGTTGCTCAAGGTTTCTTTACCTGTTGGGTGTCACGATTTGGTGTGCCATCATCAATATCTACTGACAGAGGACGCCAGTTTGAAGCATCACTATTCAGAGGTTTGACGAATCTTCTTGGCATAGAACGCATCAGGACCACTGCATTTCATCCTCAGAGCAACGGCCTTCTAGAAGAATTTCATAGGCCTCTAAAAACTGCGCTGAAGTCTTACCAAACATCAAAGTGGACAGAATCCCTACCAATGATTCTTCTCGGTTTGCGCACTGCCATAAAAGAAGATTTGTCCTGTTCCTCAGCCGAATTAGTGTATGGTTCTACACTGCGACTTCCTGGTGACTTCTTCGACTCATCGAGGGCTGAAGTGGATCCAGCTACATTTGTAGAGCATTTACGGACACAAATGCAACAACTGCAACCAAAAGCAACATCCCAACACGGTTCACGACCAACATTCGTACACCCGCAATTGCAAACAACCACACATGTTTTTCTGCGTCACGATGGTGTACGAAAACCATTGCAACAACCGTATGATGGACCGTACAAGGTTGTAAAACACGGACGAAAAGTCTTTACAATTTTGTACAAAGACAAACCAACTACGGTGTCCATCAATCGATTAAAACCTGCTTTTGTGGTGAACGATTCAGGCACACAGCAACCCAAACCGCTTGCAGAATCAAAATCTGTTACACAACCGCCACCTACTCCCATCACCACCACCAGATCCGGGCGACATGTCCACTGGCCGGACTATTACGTGGCATCATAACTAGATGCCACTGGGGGGGGGACTACTGCAGCGGCCATGGGTTCATTCACCTTCCTTTCTCTACAAAGAGTTTGCATTTCAGCGTTTTCACCGAGAGCCAATGAGATAGCTCCAGCACATGACGCCCACGCAGCGCGCGGCCAAAGTCACGTGAACACGGACTGAATGGAGGCATTCGGAGACATTCCTTAAAACGCTCTACATGCTAATTCAGCGTGCTCCACATCTAACTGTAATGTCCTAGATTTTACCCTTAATTGTAAATATTCAACTATTAAACATGCATCATTAAATTACATTTATTCTCTAAATAATATTGTGTTCATCAAATCAATTATTATTGCTGTATTAACCTACTGAAATGGAGTTACAATAGCGTGGCCACACCTACAGAAGATGGCCGCTGCACTGCGGAATGATTAATGAAGCATTTCTCCGACAAAAAAAATTAAGGACGGATATTGTTAACAATCCGATCCCAAATTAGCATTTTACAGTACTATTGGTAGATAATGACGTGTGTGGCCTAGCGTTATCTTAACCCAAGAGGATTCTGGCTGCTTAATGAGCAGTATTTTGTAGATTTGCCACTTATTTGCAGAGTAAAGATTTTCTGCAATGGCTTGACATCTGAAATTTAAAAAAAAATAGTAAATGATACCAAGAGAGTACCAATGTACAGTTAGGTTTACATTATTTGGATTAGTGGTACAATGTTAAAAATGCATACTCATTTTTAAAGAAACCTTCGTTATTTTTTATGAAACGAGCGCATGTTATATGCTTCAATTAAACATTGCGTCAAACTGAGGAAATTCATTTTGTCGGTTTTTCCACGAAATTTATTTCAGCAAAAATGAGGACGATTTGAAACAAATATCATTGACCAAATAAAACCAGCTATCTTTTAGTCCAAATCCACACAGTTAAAAGAACTCGTTTAAATTGTAACAATATACGGATAAGAACCAAAAAATGTGTTTATACCACCGGAAATGAAACTTTAGTTAAAAATTTTGACGATTCTTGTTTCGTCAAAAATCTAATGGTTCAATGGCGAAACGATTATCAAATATGAAAAGGGCAGCCTTGATGATCGCAGAATTTTTAAAAATTATATAAGTAATTTTGAGAGTGTAACGTTACAAATCTGCCGAGAGCGTCTTTTCACTGCTCATCATTAAACCAAACGTGCCAGATAGTTGTAAAATATTCATTTTCTATCTACAGTTAGAATGAGTCTCAAAAATCTTTTCTAATTGTTTCTTCTGAGGAGTGAAGAGTACACTCCCCATTGATGTGCTTTCTTACGATCGGTGAAGATTTTAATGAAACATCAACACATTTCGGAACCATCTTATTAGCACAACGCCCTTATCACTGGCGCTATGAAAATGAGTTTTATCGAAAGATGTATTCACGGAGAGCATTGCGAATTAAAAGTTTAATGCGAATGAGCACTCATTCAATCTGATTACACTCTAGAAAATAATTATTTCCTTTGGAAAGCAATAAGCCTAGCATTAATAAATCCTGAAAGGGAATAACAAAATTAGTACATACATTTCATAAAAGTAAACACGATAGTTTTATTATTAAAATACAAATGCAACGTTAAAACTACACAAAATAAAAATACATAAAATTATGTATTTGCGTAGTTTTACCGTTGCATTTGTATTTCAATATTCTTAACGCAATGTTCTATAAGACCAGTTTTTACCTTTAAAAAAATATATTAAAAATATTCTATTTTTTTTTATATAAATTTTTATTTCGTTTCAATTTCATTCACAAACATATCGTCGCCTCAGAACAACAGTAAGACATCTAAAAAAAACGAAAATGAGTTTTCGGTCTTGCTAATGTTACCAAATGTGCCTTTATTTAGTGGAACACTCGGACATTTCCATGTCTTCTTTGAAATCCCTGAACAACAGCCTTAGATATTGAGCATTGAAAAAACAGCAAATTTTAAAATCTATTTTATAGGCAACTCTGTTTTTGCTCATATCCCGCTGTTGCTCAGAGGCGACGATATATGAGAACTTGGTTACTTACTACGATGCAAGCTGTGTGGATATGACTTGTCAAAAACAACCTTCCTTAAATGAGTGTGCACTGAGGTTGGGGTGGAGGTGGGTCGTAGTTACAGATCTGTGCACAAACTGGACCTCCCGTAACTTTCTTCGCGGTTACTCAATCTGAACGACGCTATTAGTAACCCCAGAATCTGTTTTAAGAGCGTTAAAGTGTTTGTTGGTGGTTTTAAAACTTCTTAAAGATAATCCGAGTGATTAGTTCGTATAATAAAATAAGATTCGCATGATTATAATTGAAGGAATAAATGGATGGAAGAGGTATGTAACGAAAAGTATGTTTTTGAGATATTTGACTATCTTTCATCCATGACATTAACTAATTTATACCCCATATATGGCAACTATCATAGGGCTAAAAATCTTATAGATGGGTTTTCTAATGGCTGATTTCATCTTAAAAGTCATGACATCATGTTCGTGCTGAGGCATGAGTTGACTCAATCTTCCTTAAAAAAACCTGCTCCTCCGTTAACAACCGTTTGCTGTAAGTAATAATACTTACCATATTATTTGCAACGTGGGTCCGGTCTTGGGAGTAATTTAATTCTGCAGGTATTCGCTAAAAACGGTTCACCTCTTTTTAGTATTTTCGGTTTAATTACAATACAAATTAATATTTTTCAAGTAAAATAATTTTAATATTATAGCTAAATGCTAAACCTATCCTCAAAACTCCTATACTAATACATGTACAGTCTTAGGAAAATTGTGTTTAGAACACGTTGCTGAGTCAAAAGGTTTCTTTGAAACTCCATAGATGGCAGCACAGGAACATGATATCCCACTGTGACGTCATAGCTTAAAGGGTGCAATTTCTTAAACCACCTGACGGATAGGGTCGTGTTACCTCCCCAATTCGTATATCACCAATTTTCCCAGTAGTAAACTTAATATAAAAGTTCATTTAAAAAAAAATCTCTACTTTTTAAAATGTAAAGCATTGGGTGATATTTGAAAATCCTTCTCTACTGAAATAAATTTAAATATATATATTTTTTGGGTCAAATTTACTGTAAGGTCACCCTTGGCGCGATGTTTTCCACATTTGGCGATAATTTTTTTAAATGGCAACCCCCCTCCGACCCGACAAGAAATTGCAGCAACCCTATTGGACAACAGCCGCCAAAATGGCGACTTTTGGCGAGATTTTAAAAAAGTCGCCAAGGGTGACCATACAGTAAATTTTTACCTATATTTTTACAGGAATGTTTTGGTAGTATAAATTAAATCTCTTGCAGTGAAAACAAATCGATAAATTCGATATCTTGCTTGTCCGTCAGAGGGTTAACGGTTATCGAGAAACAAGGTTGTGCGAGGTGCTGTTTGTGTGCAGGTGGTTGTAGTGAACGAGTGTGTGCGTATAAGTACCTGTTTCCGTTCCTTAAAGGCGGCGTTTTGCTTTCATAAGCCAACTGCGCCGAAGCTGAGCTCGCCCTGTACGACGGCTACTCCAGCATCTCCTTCAACCCGCGGGTGCTGCACAAGTACTGCGGGGACCTCCGGTACTACAAGAACGTGGAGGAGCAGACGCTGCTCTCGTCCAGGAACAGGCTGCTCCTCAGGTGAGAACATCCGCTTCATCCTTCCCACTAGCCCTGCAGCCAGCGCTCGCGTTACCAAATGCAAGGCGAATCGAACTGGAGGTGAAACGAATTGGAAAGATTCTTAATGACATCCCTTACTATTAGAGTGACCGTCACTTATTACGATTGAGAGGCTCGGAAGAACTAACAATGGATAAAATCGGCCAGATGATTTCGCTCGCAGGGAGAAAAGGGTGATCAGACGTTCGAGAGGGGGTTGGTTTATTTTCTTTAATGCTCAGGAAAGTAAGGGGAAAAAATGTATTACCTCGAGTGACAATATTTATGAAAATTAGGCAATAGCTTTCTGCTGTGCAATTTGTAAATATATTTGTGTTAAGATCATTTCCTATTATACTCTAGTCCAATGTATGCTGGTCCTTGGTAGGGTTTAATGAAAAAACCGAAAGCGGATCAAATCACAATGCGTGGGGTAAAAAGTGACGGTCCCAAACAAAATACACTATCCCAGTCCTTATTTTTCTGATTTTGTCCCACCTTCAATTGGATTTGCCTAAATTGAGTCTCTCACACACACGTTCAGTTTGTAACATAAAAGAGAAGGAAAGAGGTGATTAGTCGAAATTTCATGTGAAGTAAGATAGCAACCCTACATACCGAAAGCCGAAAACAAACCGGGCTGGCCGTGCGTTTTCAAAGATGCCTGGGTTAGTTAACATACAATTTTTTTTATGTATAAAAACTTAACAAATGACCTTTTGTGGGATGTAGGTCCGAATCAATAAAGGATTCCATTATTTCCACTTCATTTATAAGTTAAATTATTGCCAAGTAATGGTATTTCATTTAGATTTTTTAAGTACTGCAAAGTAGTGCTTTGGAATTGAGCCAAATTCTTTGCCAGTGTCTAAGTTTTAAGTGATTGCTTATTTTAAATTACAAACCGGTTTTGGACTTGCGTGTACCTCCATCTCCTTTCCTCTGTGGTTAGTAACTTTCCCTAGGCGAAAAAAAAATGGAGTGCAGACTAAGCGTGTTCTTTTTGCCATTTTGTTCTTTTGAGATAAGATGACAAAAAAGACAGTTTAGCTTTTGCTTGCTAACAATAAGAAGAAATGGGAAAATTGTACTTTAAAAATGAATATTTATGTTCTCAAATACGCTATTTATATCCATTAACGAATAACATTAGAACGCAATAATCAAAGGGGAAAAGTTTACCACCTTGGCTTCCGAAATCGCGCTACGGAAAATTCTACGCTCCTCTTATGGAAGTATTTCTTCCAGTTCTTCTTTAGCTGAGTGGTAACTAACTTAACAGTTGTAGTTTTAAAAATAGGAATTCATTTTAATCCATAATATTTAAGTTTGTCTTTCTTTGCTGGCCGCGGGACACCTCTAATGGACGTCCAATATCGGCATTTTATATGACCAGGGCATTTTATAGAATGCCAGCTTGCCGGTAAAAAACAGTTAATTTATTACGTCACATATCCTTGGGCGGAGGTGATCTATTATGCGCGATGTGCACGACATGGAGGAGGGGATCTTATTGGTTGTGTGATGTAGCAGAACTTTGTACAAAAAAAATGCTGAAAGTTTTTCAATAAACTTTGATACAAGTAACTTTTTATACAAATCGCTATCTTTCTAATGAAATGTTTGGTAAAATACACGTAGTGGAAGTTTTAATGATTGTTTTTAACGGCAAAGTTTTACAGTGCCATAGGGGGGGGGGTAAGGCTAACGTAACAGTGCGTGATATGTGTGGATAGTGTGTAGAAAAGGATAAAAATTTGCGTGGCGCAATAAATGTACGCTTCCTAGCATATACAAATAATTAGAGCTAAACAAATATGTGAAATTAAAGTTAAACACTGAAGACGAATAAAGCTAATCAATTTTAATATATTTTTTGTTTCAGATTCAAGACTTCTGCTTCTCAAATAATGAAAGGGGAAGACTTGAGCAAGAATGCGGTCGGATTTAAGATTGTCTGGACGGCAGTTGAATTCAAGCAAGAAGGTTTGGATTTTGTTTTTTCAAAATATTAGTCTTTGTAGTTACACCTTTATTTAAAATAATGATTTATATTTGACAATCATGTAAAAAATATATTGGCGTTTTCCCTTTGTATAAGTATAGGCAAAGCGTGGAAATGCTATTTACCTAAATGCTCCCTTCTTCCCAGAGTTTCCCGGTAAAACCCGGTTTAATGTTACCCGTGTCCAACGAAAATCAATTTTCATTGAACACGGATAAGCTTAACACATGTAGAAATCATAAAAATACAAATAAAAACATTACCATAAAATAGTAAGTATGCACCGAAAAGTTAAAATAACGAAAAGGTTTAATTTTGCCTCTATTTGAGAAAAATTAGATAGGCCTATGGAGATGGCCACAGAATTTAAGACGCAAAGTTAAGTCAAACTCAAGTTAATAGCATTTTTTTGGATTCCCGACACATTTTCCCATACTTTCTAAGCTGTGCCTCTCCTTAAAACGGCGTTTGCTAGTGTCGGATGAGCGTAAAATAGATACAACAGCCCCAAAGTTGTTGGGTTACGATCCAATTTTCCCGTCAGCACTTTCAGAACTTGCATCACTCTCATTTTTTAGCATTCTGCTGTCTTCAAAACTACTATCGTCAATTTTAACAATCTTTTGTTTTTTCACTGAATCGCTTGAATTTCGACAAAACAAGAATCTCCACATTTTTAACGAAAGTAATTTACTCCGATTACTTTTCGGTCGTATCAATTTATTTTTGTTTTTATATGTATATTGCCACAATTCATAAAAACTTTTTTACAAACTTCGATATAACTCGTGACTTCAGACCGCAAGATCCCTGATTCGAGTCGAGAGGTCAACATTTATTCGATCGTCCTCATTTTTAAAAAAGACGAAATAAATGTTCTCAATACGACGAAATATTTAATGAAAGCATTTCGGAGGCGTCTGTGTGGTCAGAAATGACGAAAGTTTTTTAAAGAATGAGCATGCAAACAGTGCGAGACCTACTTTTAAAAACATCACCACGTCAAAAAAGTTAAATGCCTTTCGGAAATATTCGTCCGGAGTGACTTAAGCTAAAATTTAAAATTCATTCCATTTTAAAATAGGCGATTCCGCTCATTCAACGAAGCGTTAAGATTCCCCGATGCACGAAAGAATGCGAGTCGCCCGACTGATGCCACCCTAACCTTAGAAATGTTTACACTGAATGCCAATTACCCGTTACTAAGCGAGTCATTAAGTAAAATAAAAACTTCCCTTTAATGAGCTCAATTATGTTCGCTTCGAATGGCAACACTGAATAAAGTGGCCGCCGGAAGTTGTTTGATGATGAAGCTGCTGGGACATTAATGAGTATTCTTCCGAAAAAAGAAAATTATAAAAGAAAATTAAGTTCTTTATGTGGATAAATTGTGTTTGTTCTAAAAATTCCTTTATGTTAAAAGAACATGTTAAAAAGATATTCTTTAACATGAAGCGTCTTTAAAATCAGCTGTATGGGGTCACAGTGCAGAACTAGCTATGGGGCATTAGGGACAATAGCCTCCTCCGAGATTTCCTTAAACTATCTAAAACAGACTTTTTTACGCATTTTTTTTCCTTCTAAAAGTTGGTTTTCTTTGTTTTTAAAAGCTTATTTTTTTCCTCCCTTTTAGTTTAATTTACCAATGGGTTTCGCCTCCTACTATTATTCACCAGGAAACAAAAATTGTTACTTTTTTCCACGCCCTGGATAGTCTACTTTTAAGATTATTAGATTTAATAAATAGACAAAATTTCATTGTTGAACAACCGCTATCCAACAATGAAAATATTTACATCAAAGAACATGAACAAATCAAAGACCATGTTAGAAATAATTCCGGTTAATCGATATTTCCCGATAAATAAAAGCCAGAATACCATTTTTTTTTCTGCAGTTTTTGCCTAACTGGGTTTTTCTCTATCTGACAAAAAATAATTTTCGAAATCGGACAATATTTTTTTTAAACGGCCTGGTTAATTGAAAAATCCGCCGGATAGTTAAATGCCGGATAAAGGGATAACTTTTTTTTAATGTTGCTCAAGTGAGACATTCTCTATCAAACACAAAAAAAATATCCACGTATCTGAATTGGAACAAAAATCTTGAGCGAACATACATAAAAAAATACAAGTCGAATTGATAACTACTACCTTGGCGCGCTTTCCGGCATTAGTTGGCGCGTTTTAGTTGGTTAAACAATCAAATACAATTTTTATGTAAACAAAAAATTTGAATTTTAAAATACTTTTGTTTAATACTTAAAATAAAAAACTGCCTTCTAATTTTAAAACCACTGACAGATGACGTGAACAATACTAAATTTGTCAACCCCATTTCATAAACTTTCCAAGCAAAACGAAAGTGAGAACAAGTAACAACGACTGAATTTACGTGTTATTATATATATATATATATCACTTTCCTATATTTTGTGCTCCTGAATAGCTCGCTGGGTAAAAATTCTCTCTTCTCTCTCGAAAAGCAAAATATACTTTTAAAAAGGATCCTAAAATATCATTCTTTTTATACTATTTGCACCATATGAATTATTATTATTATTACTATTTGCACCATATGGCGATTGAAATAGGAGATATTTGATACATCTGTAAAAGCGATGGTTGATAAGTAATCGTTCTATAAATATCGATTCATTATAACATTTAATGGTTATTTTTATAAGTAACAAAGATGTATTAACACGTTCAGTGCGCTACGGGGTCGATTGACCCCATGATACACATCCGGGTAGTTACTGCACGGGGTTAATTGACCCCGTGACGTACTTGTGGATAAAACTGTCCGCACTGAATGTGTTAAGTCCGGACTCGATAGATCCTCATTGAACCTGTTAAAGTTGCACAAAAATATTTAGTGCATAACCTCCCAATATTAGCAAAACGTTTTACCAATAATTGCTCTTACCAAGAAATAAAAGGGCCTCCAGTTCACTAGTGGATAAAGGCGTTCAGCTGGTAATCAGAGGATTGCTAGTTCAAGCCTGCGCGGTGGACTTGACAAAGAAAAGTAAAAAAAGTAGGGATCTTGCGATCGGAGGGTTGCTAACTTCGCTACAAAAATACTAGAAAGTCGTTCAGAACATCCAACAATTTATACTGGCGTGTATACGGGACTGGTGCACAATAAATCTAATCGGGGTTCCTGGCGCCTATTGAGGTTACTTCGGGAGCCAGCTCAGATGTTGTCCTAATCATCTGACCATGGTTCAAAAATACGGAGCATCGTTCCCGGGTCTTTCCTTCAAGATAGGCCCCGAACCGTCGCCAATAAGCCAACTGTACAGCTCTAGAATGACGTTAATTAACCTAACGAAACCAACCAAATAATAAATCCTTTATTCGCCCTTGTATGGGGGTACCGGGATAGAAAAACCATCGCTTTTAGGTTGATTAATTCCGACATATAACTCGGTTGCAAACAGCACGATTGACCTAAACTAACTCACATTTTATATGAAATTAGGTGTTCATGGTTATTTCTAAAAGACTGCGTCTCTTCCTTTTGTTAGCGAAATTTTTTTTGTAACTAATTCCGATTTTTATAATGTGTTGAAATGTCGTGTTGTGCATAATCCTTATGGCTGTGCTCCGACACGGCCACACCCGAATTTTAATTTACTTTGTTTTTACAATGCAAACTTTCAAAATTGTATGATTTAAAAAAAGGCTTATATTTTTTAGTAATATTTTCAGTTTATAGCTTATAGATTTACAAAATCAAGAAATTTCGTTGTGCATACACGCTAAAAAAAAAAATCATTACAAATTAATATTTCTGTATGGACACAAGTTCTAAACCAATAAATTTATTAAACCACAAGTAACAAATTTCCAATAGATAAAATTATAATTCAAATCTTACCTGTCAATATTACAGAACCTTAAATTTATGAAGATGTGAATTTTATCAACAAAATATATCTAACCAAAATATAGAAAAACTTTTATAAATATTATAATATATATAGAAACGCATTTAATAATAAAAACAAAGGGTTTATTAAATATATCGAAAAATCCGCATCCGAGTAAAATCTTTTACAGCAAACATGCATACATAAAAGCTTCCTTTGTAATAAATGATTTGTTGTTTTCCGTGCACAGCTCTGCCCGTTCATTTTTATGGCAGAAGCTTTCAAAGTGTGGGGGGCAATCATAAAATGTTTAATGGTTAGCGGTTGTTTCCAGAAGCTTGCGCAAACTTCTAAAAGCAGCTGTTATGTTCTTCGGTGGTAGGAGGTCATGGAAGTATTGTGGACGCCTTAGGGTTAATCTCTGTTTATTATCGATAAAAATTTAAAAATAAAGGAAGTTTTAAGGCTGTGGCTGTGGTCGTAAATTTTTTATGCACGTTGTTTTGTTTTAAAATACTAGAGCTTATTAAAGGTTGTATATATTTTATATCCATACAAAAGTAGTATTCATAAGACAAATTTTGGAAATTTGTGTTTTATATGCTTGATATACCTACAAAATGGTTTACGAGTTTTAATATTTTATTGAGCAAATGAACATTTGTATGATATATTTTCTATTATTTTTTTTCGAAATTTTACATCCCTAATTTCTTGTGTTTACAGCTGAGATTTATGGTTGTGGTTATATTTTAGTTATGATAATAACTTATGGTTATTGGATGTTTTATTTTTTGTTATTTTTCAAACTTTTCCATTCCTCGTATTTATAAAAGATGGTTATGGTTATAAACTTACTAGCCGTTACCCGTGGTTTCAACCGTGTAGGCAAATACGAAAGTTTTTTTACCAGAAAGAACACAATACAAGTTATAAATTTTGTTGGTAAAAATAAGTTCCCCGAGTCTTGTATCGAAGATTTTAACGCAAACACTAGAAGAACTGAAAAAAACAACGTAAAGTAAAAATGAAATAAACACTTAAAAATGTTGAATGTCGTTTATCTTCAATTACAACAGCAGCTGTAGTTCCAACATTTTTAATAGAAGTCGATATTTGGCATTCAATCATTTATATGTATTCAGATTTGAATATCAAGATAAAATTAAAAGTACAACACATAACATAATCACGGTGATACTATGCAGTTCTTTCTAAGAAAAGAGACAACTCCCTTCTTGAAGAGGATGTCCAAAGTGAGGGTGTTGGAAAAGCACGTGGACAAGACTCCCACGCATGAGTGTCCAATGAGATGGCCGGAGAATACTACGCAATAAAGTTCTGATGACGCTGGATAGCCGCCATCTTGTTAGAGGGACTTGAGAAGTATACCACGAGAGCTACGCATAGGAGGTGCCAATCCCGTAGGCGCACTTTCCTTTGATTGTAATTAATATAAAATGTAACCTCTCTTAAAGTTAATTATACTTAGATTAGATACACCTGAAGAGTTGGTTTCTTTTCGTATGCTTGAATTTGATTAAGCGAACCTTATTAGAGTCCGCGTTGTGTAAGGATAGCAGCAACTACAATTCCCGAGGATAAAACCTTCTTGGATAATCTTCAGAAGGGCCCTGTGCGAATACACCTGTGGCACACCCCTAATGGTGGCCTTGTCAAAAGTGAGTACGGTCCTTGAAGCCGAGTGCGGACGCCCTCTACGAGCAAAATATGTAAATTCATAAATTATTTAGTATAGTACGCAATTTTTTTTTAAAAGAGTAACTAATAACTATAATTACTATACAATAAAATCAAAACTATTTTGGAATTTAAAAAAAAAATGGAAGCTTGAATATTTTGAATAGGATTCAAAACTACTGAAAAGTGAAAGAGTCGACTTGAATGCACGACTTTCATACAGATAGGAATTACAAAAGTATAATAGCGATCTTCTTTTGATTTGATATTTCAATCCTCATCTGATAATTCAGAGGCAAAAAGTAAAGATATTGTGATTTAATTACAAACTATTTAATAAATCATTCTATCTATTATATCTGTAGTATAGGTCCATTTTACAGGTCTTACACGCGACGAACCTTAACAAGTGAGATATCAAAAGAAGGATAATTTCTCGGAGCAGCAATTATCGTACGTTCATCTCATAAATATCAACGTATTGTTTCAAAAATGTGTTTATAAGAAGCATTGCATATAAAAAAACATATTTTTAAAAAATATCTCCCACATCTAAATAACACGTGCCTTTGCAGTGTATTCGGTAACTCACGAGACTTCGGAGCAGTAGGTCGCAGGTTCGAGTCAAGACAAAGGCTACTCGTTAAACTAACATGACAACGCAGAAAACAAAAGTAAATGTTTAGATCAAATTCAAATGGCAATAACATAAACTTTCCACATCTTGGAACTAAATATCCGACCAACATGAAAAAAGATTTCTATCGAAGAACTTTCAAAATAGACTGAAGGATTAAGCTTTAAAATGCTTTTCAACTATTAGAAAACTTGACTTGTACTCATCTCTTATCTTTTACGTATAGATTCCCCTCAAATTGAGTAAAATTGTCCGTTTCTATGCCAACAGCCACACAACAGTATTCAGACAAGGGATTATCCTATGTCAGGGGTCGGCAACCTGCGGCTCGCGAGCCGCATGCGGCTCTTTTGATGTAAAGTTGCGGCTCTCCATTCCATACGAAAAAAATAATAATTTATTATTAAAACCCTTAAAAAATAAGAAAATATATTTTTAAGTGCCTAATTTCTCAATAGCTTCTATTTTCAAAATCGTTAATTACAAATCGCTGCGCTTAACATGACCGTAATGAGATAAATTTGAACTATTGTTTTGTTCTTAGAGATGAGACAAATGGCTACAAAAGTTTAACTGTTTGGTAGATACATGAAGGATGGATTCGCTGAGAGATTCGAGCAATTCAAAACAAACAAAAGTACTCTCGCGTTCATAGTAAATCCTCTCAACACAAATACAAATGAGATCAACATTGAGCCATTTGGAATTGATGCTGGATCGCTTCAAATGCAATTGCTAGATTTTAAAACCAAAGACTCGTGGAGTGGCAAGTTCACAGAACTCAAGAGCAAGTTGGAAGAGTTGGAGGTCCAGTAATGCATGCACATCGCGCAGCACAAGCGGCAGCTTTAAAAAAAAATTCCGCGAGTTGAGGCCCTCATATTCGGCGCATGGAATTGTCTTCCAGAATGCTACAGTGAGGTGAAGAAGTTGGCATATGGAGTGCTGACGATCTTCGGGTCGACATATTCGCGCGAGCAAGCGTTCTCTTGCATGAATATAATAAAAAGTAAAGTTAGAAGTCAGCTAACAAATAAAAATCTACAGTCGTGCTTGAAACTTAAAACAACAAGTTATAAGCTAGATTTAATCAAACTTTCAAAAGGCATGTAAAGCCAATGCTCCCATTGATGTAACCAGTGTTCACTCTAGAAACAAAAAGGGGCAGGACGCTGTTGGCGATAAAAGGTCACCCTGATTTTAAAAAGGCACTTGTTGTTTTTAAAAGGGCACTTTAAAAAAAAGTTTGGGGTGGGTCTATCCACCCGTTGACAGATCGTACACATGACCAAACAAAAAAAAAGTTCCAATGTTGGTTGACATTGCGCTAGAACTGCATCTCGAAGGAAAGACCTATACAAAATTGATGTAAAAATTGATTGAAACGAAAATTTTTAGTGGCTCTTTAAAAACTGGGAAATTTTGTAAATTGTAACTTTTGGCTCTTCCATTTCAATAGGTTGCCGACCCCTGTCCTATGTTGATATAAGACATCAGTTTATTGGTATTACTATCGAACTATTATTCCCCACACTCCATCATATATCGTGCGTCAAAATTCGTAGCGTACAGAGGCATGCGTTGACTAAATTTTCTTTCCCATAACTGTTTGTTTAAAGCGCGTTGCTAAGCCAAAAATTTCCTTTGAAATTCCATAGATGGCAGCACTAGAATCTGATGTATAATGGTGACGTCCAACTTAAAGGGTACTATATCGTTGTTCTTGTCCTCCACAGGCAAGTGCGACGAGTTTGTGTGCCGCGACAGCCGCTACTGCGTCAGCTCGGCCGACAACTCGTGCGCGGAGTTGCGCAACTACTGCATCGACAAATCCCTCGTGTGCAACGGGTTCCCCAACTGCGGCAACGAGGACTACACCGACGAAGACAGATGTGAGTAGCAACGACTGCCATTTGTCACCGATCAATTTGCCGCTCGACGAGTGATTAGATTTCCGATCCCTGAAGTCACACTTCATCAAGGGTTAGGGCGGTCTAACGTCGCAGTTTAGTTGGAATTGGATGGAAAAGATATCACACTAATGAATGTTTAACTTAATTAATACCTTGGTATTTGGACAGTTAGGTAAGAGATTAATTCTACTCGTCCCTAGGGGAATCCCATGAAAATTAGATTATAGCCCAGACAAATGAATGAATTCGAGAAAGAACGATTATTCGGTATAATTTTGCTGAGCGTTTCTTGTCTTGGGCATAGCATATATCTCTTAGTAATTTTTTTTATGAAATATCACTGTTCCTTTTGTTTCACAACTTGGTTCATTGGAAGTACGCGCTTCGTAGCCGAATTAACCCTTTTCACTCCGATGTCGCCTCTCAGGCACCAACATAACGACCAGTTCTTTTGTTTCCCTGTTCTTTAAAATAAACGAGAACAGCATAATCTTGTGTTTAGAACATCAATCTTTTTTTCAACCTGTTCTCTTGCAAATACAGAACAGATTAGGATATTTTCCCCTTTATGAGTATAAAAAAAATCTGTGGAAAAGAACGAAAAGAGGAATAACTGTTCCTTAGAAAGAACACAAATCGCAAAGTGTTCTTGGAGTACAAAGGGTTAAGGTGTTCAAATCTCAATTTCAACAAATTATGACAACTCGTCTTTTCGCCAAAAACTTTTAAATTCAAATCTAACTGTAAATAGAAAAAGAACTTCTTTAGTACAAAAGTAATTAAAGTATTTTGTGTACCGATTTTAATAATTTTCAAGGTATAAGATATGTATATGGGCAAAAACAATTATAAATACTAATAGTATAATATATATATTTTTTTTGTCCGAAAAGATTTTTTCCTTCCTATTGAACAAAATTTAATACTTAAAAAATATTAAATAGTGAGCAGTATCTTTTTTTCAGCATTAGGTAATTGTAAAAAAAATTTGGATTTAAGACATTATGTTAAGATTCAAGTTATTTTATATAAACCGGTTTTTTTCTGTACTGACTGGGTAAAAGTCAGTTACTTTGGGCTTCGAAAGTCTATCTTGTTTAAATAAATATTACACACAAAAAGCTAAATGTGTTTCCTATTAAACCTTTTATCGTGAACTTACACTTAAAACTTTCAAAAACGTTTCAAACTAAAAATTCTAGAAATATTTACTTATATACTACAACATGGGAATATTGAAATTATCTTAAATATGTATAATAGTCCTTGAGTTGGCGACAAATATTTTAATTTTCATTGACTTAAGCCACATAACTCCTATGGCTGGGATTCAGTAGGCGTAGCGGAAATTGCTTGAGGTCGAAATTCAAGCGCGAATCACTTCTAAATGTAGAATAGTTTAAAAACAATAAGTGATCGGAATTCCTGAATTTAGATTGTAGGTGAAGGATTGAATAAAGGAGTCACGTGATTTCCGAGTGAATCTGAGTTAAAATACCATTTACAACACGTTTCTACACAATGTGCTTAACGATTACAATGGATACAGTTACCGTTGAAAAAAATCAACCATTGCGATCAGAGAAGAAAACGAATCATGCATCGGATCATTTGGCGACTTTCTTAAAATAAATTTGCCAAGCCGCTACACCTTCTAAGTCTTTACTTTGGTAGTAGTTAAGTATTTGTGAATCAAGCCGACAATATGTATAATAGTCCTTGAATTGGCTACACATATTTTATTTTTAACGTTTCTTTTCCTCAGGCAACATTCCTTTGTTGGCGGGCTGCGGGGCAGCTGGAGGCGTGCTGCTGCTAAGTCTGCTGATCGGCTTCTGCCTGTACAGACGTCACTCCGCCCCCTCTCCCCATTCGCCCAACATGCAGCTGCGGCAGCTGGAGCACAGCCCCTCTTACTCCGGAGGTGGGCACTTCTACTACCCCTCCAACGACTCCAGCTGCAGCGTCCACCATGCGGGATCCAGCTACGAGATCCTGCACGCCAAACCTGTGACGAGGTAAGAGAATCTCAAAGCCCCATCACTCCAGGAGGGAATTAGCCCATGGAGATAAATTACCTATCATCTTGAGACGCGTCGACCACTAATCTACTTCCACCCTCTGACCTTTGTACCGGATTGAAATAAGTGGAAATGAGTCTTATTTGTGGCATACGCTGGCTTGTTTAACAGCTGTAACTTCAGTTTCATTTGCAAATTGTGGTGAGTGCTAGTTAAAATAGAACAAAACGACGAGTTCTACAAATACATTTGGCTAGTTGACAGTTTCAACTATTTGTGTGAATATTGTGTAGAGTAGAAAACGCGACACAATTGTCAAAAGTTTCACTGTAAAGTTAAAATATCATCTATCTAGAAAATGTCATGTTGAAAGAGCAGTTCAATACTATCTAAACCTATGGCAAATGCGGAGAGGCTGTTGGAAAGAGAAGCAGGCCGATGAGGCACAATAGGGACTGGGCACTGTAAAAATGTATGCTCGAATTTAGCAATTAAATTTTTCGGCAAAAATGATAAAATATCTTCCGTAAGATTTTTTTTTAATTTAAAATTTACAAAACAAAATATTTTTTTTTTGTTTTAACGAAATTTTTAATCAGAGTAAATTTATCGACACTTCCGACAGTTTGAAGTATCCATTTTTTTAAACAGTGTGCCTCCCCGATTTTGTAGCCTTTTTTCACGATCTCCTCTCTCTGTCATCGTAATAAATGAAATTGTACCGTACTTAAATATAAAAATTTAAATCAATAGTAAAATCATATTAACTTTAAAAAGAAAATGTTTTCTTACGTAAGTGGAGTTGTATAGTAAGTTATAAATATGGGGAAGACCTAATTTCAACATAAATCAATCCATATTGAGTTATACAGAAACTGAAAATGACCACCACTGACACAAACTGGACATCACATGGACGGTTTTCGGATAACGTTTAACTGCGCAAATTGAAATCCGCCATTAAAAATTCAATATATAGAATTTTTAATGCTATGATGTGTTGCCATTTTGGCGTCATTAATTTTAAAATTGAACAAAATTTTCAAAAATATTATACATAATAGTTATATCTATGCAAATATAATTTTGTTCTACGAATTATTCACTCTCATAACCTTTTTAAAGGTTGAAACCAACCAAGAAACACTTCAATTATCATAAAAAAAATGGCGCCGTTCGAATAATGCAACCCCTATACAAATTACTCCAAGTTCAGTTTGTGTAAAGTTCCGTGTGTAAGTCCATACATGAATAGAAATTTTTATTAAACAAAAACACTCCAACTTTATTATACTAAAAACATATTTTTAGTCTGCTGTCATAGTATGTCTTTTGTTATAATCCAGAAGGCCATGGAGGCAGTAATCTATAACCTGTAGGTGAAATTCCATATTACCATTATAAAATGACGTTTTTGCTTACTTTTCTATGCAGTTTCTTGTAAACCATTACCGTCATTCTCCAACTTATTTCTTTTCAGGGTAGAGAAAAGAACTTTACGGTGAAAAGAAAATAGAAGTTGTAAAATCTTTACAAGAAAATACACCTACAGGACGTCAACTTTGACGCTGAAGCAAATTTGATGGGAAAATTATCTTGCTTCGGAACTTTGTACCTGTGAAAAGAGTACTCGCAAATTTACGGGGAAGTATGAAGTATATCTGGAAAGTACAAATTCGGGGTACTTATTAACCTTTGGATTTGAGTAGTGACTTCACCAGTCACCAAAATAAGAACTTTTGCTACTTCAGATTGAACGAGAACTTCATGTTGTTGAACATAAATAACGCTTTTCTTTCGTTAGCTTTTTCTTTACCTAACTCCATTTAAAAAAGTATGACGTCACTTGGGTATCGACATACTTTATTAACCCTTTGCACTCGAGTGTCGCCTTTAAGTCGCCAAAATAACGACGTGTTATTTTTTCTCTGTTCTTCAAAATAAAAGAGAACCTATTCTTGAGTTTAAAAAAGTTATTCTCTCACAAATATTAATATAAATAATTTTTGTTATCTAAAAGTTCCAAGTATATAGGCAATTTAAAACTTTCTTCAAATTGAACTTTACGTATAACTTTTTAATTTTTAAAATTACCCACCATAAACGTAAAAAGTACAAACTAAAGATTACCTCTTCGAAAAGAACAGGAAAAGGAAGGAATTGTTCCATAAAAAGAACGCAAATATCAAACATGTTCCTCGAGTGCAAAGAGTTAATAAGGCCTTTTAATTGGTTTTATAGAAAATCAATTCTATATTAGAAAAGTGTTGAAAGTAACTTTTATAGAAAAATCACCTGGTGACAAAACAACTTTCTATTACTATTTATATATATATATCACTAGTTTAATTCTTTTCTTACTATATCTAATTTTTGTCCTTCATATTAGAGATCTAAATTTTTATAAATAACAGTAGCATTTCCAATGAACTTAGTTCTTACTAGTTTACAAAATACTTTTAAAACTAGTATCACACAAACATTTTATATTTGAATATTTCATGTTTTTATTTGACATTTTAACATGTAAGAGGTGCAACTCAATCAGTTATTAAGTTATACAGTTTTTATAAAATCCAAGTCTACTTGGCAAAACATTATTAAATTTATTATTTACGACATTTGTTCAATTTACATTAGTTTTCCTCAATTTTTTTTCCCACTCCTATATGCTAAATACCTAATTTATACACTAAGTGGCCAAAATATTATGACCATATTGGTTTGGTTAATTAACGTCGCACTAGAGCTGCACAGTGGGCTAATGGCAACGGTTCGGGGCCTATCTCGAAGGAAAGATCCGGGAACGATGCCTCGTATTTTTGAACCATGGTCAGATGACGAGGACAATACTTGAGCTGGCACCCAACGCCTTCAATAAACGTCGGGACTTTGGACCCCGATCAGATTTATCGTGCACCAGTCTCGTATACACGCCGTTAATTTTTTGTGGATGTTCTAGACGACATTCTAGTATTTTGGTAGCGAAGTTGACAACCCTCCGATCGCAATATCACTACTTTTTACTATTCTTTAGTCTAGTCCGCGCAAAGGTTCGAACCGGGGACCCTTTGGATTCCCAGCTGACGCCTTAATCCACTCGGCCTATTATGAACATACTCTTATCCCGGCGAATATACGGTGAATCACAGATCCTTTGTGAGGATCCTTAATGAAATTCTGTCGTAATTTGCTACACTGTTGCCCTTCGCTTGTCCGTCTTTCGGTTCTAACATTCGGTAGCCGCCGACGAGCACAGGACACGTTGATACCCAGCTTTTGGACTGACAGTCCAGTCTTTTAACACTTTCACTACAGCTGCTCTTGAACATTTCACAAATGCAGCAGTTTTACTGATGCCCTCACAAAGATAATGGACTCCCTGTGCCCTCACTCCATGACTCTGAGCACCCACATTTTGTCAAATCACGTTTTTTATCCATACCTGTTCGCACAAAACGCTTCTACTAACGTTATAAGGAAGCAGCTTGCCTTTTTATATACCCATCACTTTCACTGGCAGACGCAGTGCGACGTCACTGCTCATTTTCTTAAAATCGCTATGTAGTCATAATATTTTGCCCATTCTGTGTAAATGTTTTTAGAAATTTTTCAACTTTTGAATACTAACAATTCTAATTTGAAATTATTGTATTATAATTTTATTATTGTTTAAGGATATTTGTTTTAAATTTTGACAGATAGAAGATATTTTGAAATTTACCTGTTTGCGTTTAGAGCATTTAATAAAAAATAAATTTTATATCTCGACTAAAAAAGTTATTTTTATAAGAAACAAAGCAGCAGCTGATATGCATGTCAGCTGCTGTAAAAAGTAAAATCACTGTAAATATTTTCAAAATAAATTTATTGAAAAATATCTCTGCATCTTTTCTTTCTTTTTTAATACACAAGAAATATTGTTTCGATACTTTAGTAGATAAATACAATGTAGAATAATACAATTTTTGAATATGAATACATTATAATTATGTGTCCATGAATAAATCTTAGCAACTACAGTAGAACAAACATAGCAGAAAACAATCCATACCAGAAATTTTTATTGTATTTGTGTAAAACAGTGCTAGGACAACAGTCGTGATAAATGAAAGTTGTTTTTAAAAAATGCCTTCAATAAAGCATAAAAATTAATAATGCTTTTCAAGAAATTCATTGATAGATTTATTAACATTTTAACACTGCACCTGTTGCGCCGTTAACGTTATTCTAATACAACTACCCTTCATTTTGACGTTACTAATGCAGTGCTAACAGTACTTCGACCCATGACTTGGCAAAACAACTGCAATAAATAAATATATACTTAGGTTGGTTACTATGCAAATTTTTTCGATTTTTCAGATTAAAGTTGCGGTATTATGTGTTTTTCACATACTTTACAGAGGTAAAAAACAATACCTATATGGATTTCAAACGAATATATTTATTTTTAAAGTACTTTATGCCCATAGAAACCTACCTACAGGCACATAAAACAATTTGATAATCTCTGATATAAAATATTAAAAATAGACATACCTCCGAGGCAGGGTCGACGAATAAGTTTGGGGAGGACGACAATTTATCGGCCGAAAATTCAGATGAAGCTCTAAAAATTAAGTGATTTTCCAAATCAGACATTCAAATTATTCATTCACTAATAATGTTAATTCACTTTTAATATTTTAACTCGTCTACGGTTCTCGAGCCGCAACATTCAATTGCAGTTGAACATCGAAATCTATCTAAAAAGAACTGTAACTGCAATTAAAATTGTCAAAAACTTGAAAATTTCGATTTTTTTTTGTAAATAAATATTTAAAATGCTAAATATGCAGACTTGGATAGGTTGGGCTTTCCCTTCAAAATACGATTAGAAACTAAAACGCCTACACCGATTACGAGGTACAGAAATACATCTATAGGGACAATCCACAGTATTTGTCCCCTATGCAACTTTTTGTTATTTTATAATATGTTAATTAACGTAATATAAACCCATTTTTTTTTTATTTAGATTTTTTTTTTAAATGGGTTTATTTTATGTCACTAACATATAATAAAATAATTAAAAAAAAGTTGCGGAGGGGAAAAATACCTTGGAATGACCTTATAGTTAACCAACCTGATATGATAATTGCACAACGTTAAATGAAATAAAATTATATCCTTAATATGTAAGTGGGGGGGAGGGGGATAGTGACCAACATAAAATATGACCACATTAATAACTGGGGCATATACAGTATTTCATGTCAATGTGGCATGTCATATATTGGTCAAACAAAGAGAGCATTAAGATTTCGTATCAAGGAGCACCAAGCACATACTGTTAAACAAGAAATAAAGAAGTCCTCCATTGCCAAGCACTCTTGGGAACATGGTCATATATTTAATTTTTCTAACTCACATTTAATTTGCAAACCTAAATCTCCAGTTGAACTTGACTTCCTGGAGGCGTTTCATATTTTTAGCAATATTGATTCGGTTGTCAATGAAACGTTTGCGGTCCCAATGTTTCCCGCTTGTTGGCACACAATAGTTAACTCCAACCGATTGTAATAGTTTTTTGGTCTTTGGTAACATTTTGGATTGCTTGGGTTTATTTATATTTCATTACACACAGACTTTGCATTTTCCGCTGATGAAGGGTGATGTATCTCCCGAAACATGTCCGGATTATTACGGACTTTTATTGCGTATTTTAACGTTGCATTTGTATTTTAATAAAATATAGTTTACCTTTTTAAATTATTACAAGAAAATATAAAATATCTATTACTTGAACACCAAAGTTTTCCAAAACTTTGAATATTACTTATTTTAAAAGCAATTTATTGCAAACCCACTTCAACAATGCTACAGTTGAACTTCAATTATCCGGATGAAACAAAGCGGATCGACAATTATCCGGATCCGAATCGCTTTGAGGAGGGGGGGGAAGCAAAATCCACATTTTAAACTTTTTTATCGATGAATGATATTGTTTTTAATAGTTATTAAATTACAAGAATAACCCTTTTTTTTCGTGAATTATCCGAATATTCGATTATCCGAATGGTATCTGGTCCCAATGCATCCGGATAATTGGAGTTATATTGTATAAATGATTTTTTTTCAAGTAGAATATTCCCCACACCTTTTACTCACGACGTATTGTATTTAATATAAGACGTCAACGATCACAAGCCATCAGATGAACTATTGGATCTGCAGTACATGGACGTTTTCCACTATACCTATTTAATGCGCATATTTCCTTCCACAGTCTTTTGATTTTCCTTTTTTTCCTTCTTGACGATTGCTGTAAAACTCTCACTTCCTTTCTCAATCTTACCATCTTCTCTTCCAATTCCTTAACTCTACCCACATAAAACTCTTTGTTACGTAATCGTAATGAATTTTCACAAGAACTATCCTCCTTAGAATCATTCGGTGATGCTATTTCGATGTGTGTGTCATCTAAAGTGCCATTCAGCAAACTGTCTTCCTCAATGTTACCACGCCATTCACTTTGCATGTTTGTTCCATCGGAAACAATGATCGCTCGATTGCTATTCACGTCCTCACTATTTAAAATAGTTTTAACATCTATGTCATCTGAAATTATTAACACGTAATTCTGATCATTGCTGTTTCCATTACGCCTACTAAAAGATGATACAATGTCCAAATCACCTGGAAGTGTCAATATCCGATTTTTAACTTTGCCTTCAAATAATAACTCCGTTTGAATCTCTGCGTCATTGGATGTGGCTTCAAAGGGCTCTTGCTTCACCTGCAGAGGCTGGGGAGTTTTTAATTGAGCATTCGGTGTCAGGGAATCAAGTTTCTATGAAGATAAATAAAATATATTTTAAAAAGTATAATTTTGCTATAAACTTAAATATATACACATACATATACCCTTAAAAAAATGGAGTTATGACAAACTGCTAGGCCACTGGCAAACCTTTTACTAGTTCAGTAAACGGCCCGTACCAGGAATTTGTGTTGGTTTAAAAAGAACTGGTCAGTAACTTGTCCGATGTTGGTTTTTCAATACCGGGCCTTTATCGCAAAGGCTCAAATTTTTTGAATTCGGAATTAAGTTTGGTAATACAAAAACTGTCATTTAACTTATGAGCAGTGTTCATTTAAAACTCTTAAAAATATTACTGTTCATTTTATAAGTTAATACTTTTTTTAATAATAATAAAAAAAAATTATAATTCACTACACCGAAATCTGCTTCACTTTTTTTTTTAATATTACTACCTCAATAAAGAAGAATTGTGCATTGCTTTTTAAATACATTAAAATTGTGTTTGACTTATTGTTACAAATAAATAAACAGATAATTTTGGATGATTTCTGGTTCATAATTCTGATACTTGGCGAGCAAATTACAGATGATTCACTGCTATGTGGGACAAATAAAAATGTAAATACATTCAAGTCTAAGGTTTGTGAAAATATATGTTGTATTAAATATCAAATTTATTTGGCTTATTATAAATATTAATTTTAATATCTTAATAAAAAATGTAAAATTAATATTAAATAGAAATAATATTAACTGAGACCGTTATTAATTAGTCACAACTACAATTTAATATTAAAACTGCTAAGTTTTTATCGCTTCGGTTTCATTAAATTCGAACTAAAACGATGATAATTGAGTCATAACTGCGTGGAAATGCGAAGATTACAAACAATTTATCAATGTATGAACCAATCATATTTTAAATAACTAGATTTCTAAAACCTGAATTTTCTTGATATCAAACTAGAACAATACATTGATCATGTGATAATCTGTTTTGGCCCATACAAAAGCTAATCATAACGGACGTAACTATCTATTATGTTATGTAATGTGCGTAGACGGGGGTAGGGGGGGGGGGGGGGGGGGGCTAGGTTCAATCCCAATTATATAACTCTTTTTTTTTTATTTTGATATGGATTTTTTCGTTGCAATGTATATTTAAGCACATGTACAAATCTATAGCTTTGATTAGACTAAAAAAAATTAATTCGAACCTTTAAAGAAGAAACGGGAAATGAGTGTATGTCAAAGCCGCCGTATTTGGCGTCTTTATCTCTGTCTTTTCCACAAACTATTCAAAACTCATCATTCATAAAACACTTTCCGACCTCATTTAGAGATTAAACTATTTCCTTGCCAAATTTGAGGAATAATGGACACTGATGATTTGGAGTATTTTACTTGTTAAAGCTGACAATACGTCATCCGATAGTTAATTACCAAAATAAACAAAATTTTAATGTAAAAACAGTTTAATTTTACAATAGTATTAAGAATATTCAAAGTTTTGTTCATCGTCAATTATATTAGATGTATTTTCTTTGATTTTTTTTTTTAGATACTATATTTTTCAGCAGAAAGACCATCTCTATAGCATAAATGCTTAGGACCAGGATAGCCTGTCCTAAGCACACACCAAAACAAACAGTCAACTCTCGGAAAAAATTGTTTGGTAGGATGATAATCCAAATCCTAATAAAAAAGTATACTACAATTTTTTTTTTATGATGGAGGAAAATTATAATTTCTTTAACATATTTGTACAATGTTTTACACTTTTACATTCTTTAAAAATAAAATATGTTCCATTTATAATAATTATAATGGCACTGTTTTAATAATATTTTTGAAAATAAGTTTTTTCTTATATATTTTTATTTTGCTTAGAGTCATTTTAGGGTAAAACAAGGAAGTACAATATTTAATTACCATTTTCAAAGTCTCCTGAATGCCATTGCACCTTGTCTAACATGGGAATTTACAAAACACAATGTATTCCAATTTCATATGTACACTTAAAATTTATTTAATTTTCAGTTCTGAAATATATATATTTCTACCATACCCCCCCCCCCCCCCCCCCCCCCCCAGGTTGGGGCGGTCCTCACCACATGTTCAGCCTAGGAGCCCGTTAACTCTAAATCCGGCTCTGGTAGTATCATCAAGTATTAGCAATTCATTAGAACACAGAGGAGATATTTTATGATAATTATGGACATAGAGCAAAAACAAATGAAATTTCTGTTAAAAAACATAAATGTGCTGTTTAAAAGTAGTTTCAGTATGAAAAATGGTTTATTCATATTTTCCATTCATGCCAAATCATTCTAAATATTTAAATAAACTATTAGCGTGAAATTTGTTAGGTTTTCTTTATTTTGTTAAATATCTAATAATAACAATCAGAGTACTTAAGACAAGTAATATTTTGTGTAATTGACAAGTTAATTACTTTTTAATCATGCAAATAAAATTAATAAATTGGTTAATAAAAAAGAAAGTATCATAAATAAGAATAGTTAGTAAACAATTGAAATCAAACAGACTGATACAGTAGGTTTTGACAATTACATTGATTCGCATGCAAGCAAAGATATGTCTCTTCCTGAATCCTTCTACAACAGGGTTCTTCAAATATCCGGAAGATTTTTAGTGGAATTGAGTCAGAGTGGCATTTGTGTGCCATGGCACACAGTAAAGGTGTATATAAAGGTGCAGTAAAAAAGATTGCTTATTAAATCCAACCTTCAAAGCCCAACAGACAACCAAATATCGACAACTTTTTAACTCTTCCAATGTAGCAGTGGAAAAACTTGCAATTTATCACTTTTTTTTTTTTATTATTATTAAGAATATGATGAAAAAGATCATTTTAAATTAAAATCCAGACAGCTGTGCCAGTTGTTGTGACTCAAAAACGTTCCTCCCCTTCAACATATATATATATAAAGACCAAGTCCTTCTTATGACAATTCTGAAACTCACAAAGTTCAGGTGAGTCCTGGGGATAAGGAGTATTCTATTTGAAAAAATTGTGGGGTATGCTGCATGTCCCTTTGAGAATGAGTGGTAAATGAAATGTGCTCTTTTAACGTTTATTTTTTTACATAAGTCATCATTCCATTACCCATGAAAAGCAGACTTTTGATAGAACCAAAAAAAAAAAAAATTGTAAATTACATTTGATCAACGCAACAGGAAGAACATGCCAAGTCAAAGAAGGTGACAGCAAAAAAAGCCCAAGTTTTATACAAGAAGAAAAATACTTATGAACTAGAAACTGAATTACATAATGACAAAGTGGGTACGTAATTTACTGTTAATTAAACAAGTATTATAAACAATTGCTTTCTAGATACAATAGTTTTATAAGCCACCAAATATAATACTGCACTAATTAAACATAAATTTTTTAGCTCAAGTTAAAATTTCTGGACGGAAAATTGAGAAGATTTGTCATTAAAACAAGCAAAATTTATAATTTGACTTGCAATTAAACAGGTTATCTTTAAATTTCTCTATCTTCTATTGTTTCACTGTAATTAACCCTTTAGGCTAAGCATTGCATACCTTAACATGATTATTTTACAGAATTTATACGAACGTTTGTACATATGATTTGTAACAGTGAAACAAAATATAAGTCTACACGGAGCTGTGCCTTCTTGGAATTCGATTTGAAAAAAATTCAATGGCTTCTTCCCCCTGCTTTGCTATGATATTTATGAACATGCATGTGTAATCCCTTTTATGATATTCACAGATATAAAAATTCTCAATGGAATCGGGTGGTGTTGCTTCCACACATGTTGAAGACTCAACTGAAAAATCATTGTTTCTACTTGCATCAGGAAAGTAATGATTGATTTGGGATTGCTTTCAGTTACACTTATATAGTCACTTACAGCTACGGCCTATAGTTTTGGGTAAAATGAAAAAATAAGGGGACACTCCATCAAATCAATTGTCAATGACAACTTTGCCGTGCAAGGACTAAGATTTCCATTTCCAACACTAAGATATCAATGTCACATAAACAAATTGGAAATTTACTTGATATCAGTTTGGCGATGGTTTCTAATTCATACGAAACTATTACTAAATATATGAAATAATAAGTATTTACGAAATAACTGATAATCAAATTAGCGTATAACTCATCACAAAATGGTGATTGGAAATTTACGGAAATTACAAATTGGATTTGAATTTGTTTGTAAAATTATGCAATTATTTGTGCATGCATATAAAACATATTTCACAAGTATTATGCAGGGTTGTCAATTTGAATTAATATCATATTTGGTGCCACTAATTTTGACACCTTGGCAGTACTTAAATCTATAAAAGGAACAAACATTCCTAGTTTCATCAAAATCTGGGATCATAAGTGAATCAGGGTGACAAATCCTTTTTCCTGGTTGATTTGACACGGATTGGCCCTTAAATTAAGGAATGCCGGGAGAAGCCTGCCAAGGCGTCAAAATTAGTGGCGCCAAATACGATTTCTGTTCAAATTCACAACCCTGTATAATACTTGTGAAATATGTTTCATATGCATGCACAAATAAAGAACCTAAAAAAAGTTTGCTCAATCACCAGCCGTTTAGCTTTTACAGCCTATTAAAGTTTTGGGATAATTGTGGTTGTTATCGATCTAGCGGAGGAAACGTAATTTGTTCTTTTATAGAAAATAGACTTAAATAGAATATCCCTTGCTTACCATCCAATCTTGATAAATTTTGTTAGGAGTTATCAATATGTAAGGGAAAAAAAATCAAGTAGCAAGCATCTATACATGGTCAGAAAAAAAAATCCTCAAAGTTTTATTTATAGATATTTTAAAATAAAATAGTGAGTTCTACGCTAGGTGGAATATCTTCGAAAGGAAAAAGGATTATCAAAAAATTTCTCTACAACATGAAAAAGATATGCTCTACAACATGAAAAAATAAAATGAATGGGTTTTTCACTCCTTCATTATTTTTTCGCACTTCAAAGATAGCAATTACTTGACTCGCTCATTTTCTAGAAATCGTTAAATTAAAATTATTACAAAATTATATAAAAATTGAACGTGATACATGAATTGGATGTAGCCTAATGAAATTACATGCACTTAGTAAACATATCAGATCATCTTACTGTAAAAAAACCTACAAAGGGTACATAAAAATCTATTTAAAAAATTGAAAATGGTCTTGATCTTGATTTTCCAAAGGAAAAAAAATTACTTTGTAAAAAGTGTAATCCAAAAATCTGAAGACCTAGACTAACTTGTAGATATAATTAACAATGGTGATGGGTGCCGGACCCTGGTTGAATTGATGTGGAATGACCTTGAATAAATTGAGGCAGTATTGCAAGAGTTATTATTGGAACTGCCATATTGTAGAAATAGTATGACCCTGATTCCTTTGCTTTATGTACACAACACATTGGTGTTATTATACTTACAAAACAAGAATAGTTCACGAGAATATGATCAAAACTATAATCTAATGTCAAAATCCCAACACCAGTAATAATTGCCCCATTTGTTTACATGAAAGGTTTGGGTACAGATGTAGTATAGGACATTTGGCGCGCGAGTTTTTTTTTTGCGTGTTTTATAGGGACGATAAATTTATAGTATGGCAACCCCACCTGATATTGTTGGTATATTCCGATTCTTGTGGCGACTTTCAATCTGGCAACCCGATGACGTCATAGCGCTGTTAACGGCAATTTTTCGCCGCCAAAAACAAAAACGCACCAAATGTCCTATAATTGCCCCATTTGTTTACATGAAAGGTTTGATATAATTCAAAACATTTCACACATTAAAAAGGTTAAAATGCATTGAGCAGTTCCCATTGGTGATTTTTCTGAAAAAAATATGGTAAATTCATAGTGTACAGTGCCCCTTTGTCGCCAAGTCCAAAAATTGGGACCAAGGCCAAAAATGAAGGATTTTTTTTGTCGCCAAATAAAAATGGCGGACATTGCGTTGGTCCGGGCAGTCGATCATGGTGCTTACAGGCGATCCTTCGGGCAGTCGTTTGGGGCATTTCGACAGCATTCTAAAGCGCACACGCGTAGCGCGCGCTAAAGTCACAGACTCCCAAAGTCGATTTTGTGGTCTCTGGCCTCCGACTACTCAGGATCACATCCATGACACCCTCCTGGCAGTCGATCATTTGCTGCATAATGTATGACCCATAAACCCATTCCACAGTGAATTGCAGTGGTGCCAGCTCCATGCACCTTCCGCATACCTTGAACGTTCGCTTGTTAGACAACAATCCGGCATCCATGCAGCAAGCAATCACAGCATGTTTGCCTTTCATTTCCAACTCCTACAAATACCTACAATTTAAATAAAAGTCGTCCGCGTACACATCAAAATCACAACCACGCGAGCCGAAAGTCGATTAAAAAATGGTGATATTATGTGAAACTTTAGCGAGAGGAAAAAATTTAGGGTTGCCATACAACATGATATTTTCGCACGTCATCAAGAAGATTGCCAAAATATAAACTTTATCGCCAAATCCCATTTGGCGAGGGCACTGTACACTTGGAATTAACCAAAAATATATTCACAATGCTTTGTTGTCAATCAAAGAACTCCATTTTCTCCTTGCAGGGTTGCTAAAAAGGGTAACCAGATAAGGCAAAAAATCAGGGGGACTGGCCAATGCATTGGAATCTTAAAAGTAAATTGTATATCTCACCTTTTGAAGAGGGAGTTCTTTAATAATATCTGGAACAGCCTTGTATCGCAGTCGAGGCAGTGCCCGAGAAGTTCGGTCTATCATGTGTTTACTAAAGTGTTCCGAGCACACTCTGCTCCAATGTTTGGGGACATAATTTTCGCGCCGAATCGCTTTAATCCATAATTCCTTTTGCTTCGGGTCCCTTGGAAAGCTGCAACATCAGAACAATTAGTCAGTAGTATTTTTATTCTAAGATGAATGGGGAGAGGAAGGAATACCAACTGTTTTTAAGTATATAAACTTATGTATGTAAATATTTACCTGTGAAATGTTATTCCGGAAATTTTATTTGTCGTTTTATTAGTACACCCAAAAACAGAGCAGCCTACCATTATTATATAAAAAAAACAGAAGTTCAGGCACAAGAGAAACAAAAAAAGTGTTTATTCAAACACATGAAACCTCGAAATATATGCATATAAGATATGTATCCATCGTACCAATATTCGCAATTTTGAAAGCAAGCAGGATTATTTTGTTTAGGATTATTCGGCAAATCAAAACATCATCGAGTGCGATTACAGTTAGCACCACCAATGGACCCACTGAGCTAATTAATATAAAAGCTGGAATGAAGACTCCAATTAATTTATTCATATATAGTTTGGTTTTGGTTTGGTTTGGTTAAATTACGTCGCACTAGAGCTGCACAGTGGGCTATTGGCGACGGTTCGGGTTATATCTCGAAGGAAAGACCCGGGAACACATACACATTCACACACACATTCATACATGCACCTCGTTATTTTAGAACCATGTTCAGATGACGAGGAAACACCTGAACAGGCACCCAACGCCTTCAATAGACGTCGGGACTTTGGACCCCGACAGATTTATCGTGCACCAGTCCCGTATACACGCCGTTAATTTTTGCGGATGTTCTGGACGACTTTTTTAGTATTTTTGTAGCGAATCTGACAACCCTCTGATCACAAGATCACTACTTTTTTCCTTTTCTGTGTCAAGTCCATCGTGCGGATTCGAACCACCAATCCTCGGATTAGTAGCTGAACGCCTTAACCGCTCGGCCACGGAGGCCTTATTCATAAAAAAAAATATTACTTATTTGGCAAACCTAATATTATAAACAAACTTCGCCATAATTACGAACGTAGCTACTAAACAAACAAAAGCAGAGTTGTCTGCTGTATGAAAGAAATCAAAACTAAGTAGTTCAATGTTGATACATAGACCACAACTGAACATGGGGGTCTTTCCTTCGAGATAGGCCCCGAACCGTCGCCAATAGCCCACTGTGCAGCTCTAGTGCGACGTTGATTAACCAAACCAAAACCAACTGAACATGGTTAAAAATCCGCGACGCCGAAGAAGTTCCGTAGGGTTAGCATAGAGCTTTAGTTCCTGTACTATAATTAGTTTAGTCTTTAAATTATACCGCAATATATAAATTTTACTTAATACACTAAGATAGATTGTACTAATAGTTTATGAAGCATTTTATATAGAAATAAAAAAAAATTCAGTATTTCGTTGTTTGTTTTTAATTTTTTTACATTTTCTGTAAATTTGTATTTCAATTGCATTTATATACGAAATAAAAAAGATACATATACTGATACAAAACCATTTATTAGTAATATTATAGATACAAAGTAATATTACTGATACAAAGTAATATTACAGATACAGTAGTAATATTACGATACCAAAACCATTTATTAATAATAAACAATAGTAAATGAATTAAAAGTAAATTCAAAACTTTAAAATACAATTACAGTAAAGACAATCTCATCAATCTTTAGTGTATTCACATCAATCTTAAGTATGAAATACTTAGTAGCATACATATATAAAATACATTTGCAGTAAAGACAATCGCATCAATCTTTATTGTATTCACATCAATCTTAAGAATGAAATACTTAGTAGCATACATATATAAAATACATTTGCAGTAAAGACAATCGCATCAATCTTTATTGTATTCATGACAATGTTAAGTGTGAAATACTTAGTAACACGAATTAAACTATTTTATTGAGTAATGTCCATAAGATAAGCAATTAATAGAATCTTTTAAATACATTTTATCATAAAAGCTGCTAGACTAGTTTTATTTTGTAAAACCGTTGATATTTCATGATTTTTTGAGACAATTGATGTTTGTTTATTTTTCATTAAACCGTCTATGTTTAGAATGTCCAAATATAAGTCATGATTTAACATGCTTTTGATAACAGATTTTTTTTGTGCCTTTTGCCGTTTGTGTCTGTTCATTTTCGTACACGTATGAGTACATTTTAGGCCTCAAAGCTCAAAATTCTTTAATTGGTATTCCTCTAGTTTCATCTTTTAAATAGCCTAAGCAAGCCTGATTTTGGTTTGAGTACAACTCATGAGAGGAAGGGTAATTTGAAAAGTCCGAAATATGTTTAAATTTATTTAGCATATCAGAATAAACATTATTTGTAAAAATTTCAAGGGTTAATGAGTCAGTATCCGTATAAATTATACTTATATTTTTTCCATACACTGGTAAAAACACTTCATAATATAACTCAAACATATACAATTTGCTTAAATCTAAAATTGTCATTCCAACATAAAGAGGTTGATTTAACAATAAGCTTGATAAATTGATACCCTGCGTTTTTTAGTTTTCCTAGCATCGGAACAATGTATTTCTTCCTTGTCTTCGGAACGGCGTGTAGCAAATATTTCGCTACCAGGGGAGTTAGCACGTCTTCTTCCACACTCTCGACAGATTCCTTACGTTCGGGTAGAGCAGTCTCGTTAAATAACTCTGCCGGCAATTCGAAAGGTTTCGGAGCAGGCGGTGGTTGTATGCTTTTATGATATTTAGGAATTAGCTGGGAGAGTAATTTTCCTCTCAAATCGTCGGGCATTTCGTTTTGATGCAAAACTTGAATGATCTTATCTTCCAACCGGATCTCTGGTTTGTTGATTTGGTAATACTCGGAAACGAGTTCTGGAGGAACGAGAGCCATTTTTCTAGACATCTCCGATATGTAATAGTTTCAAAACAGTCGGAGTGATCAACGGGAGAAACCCGCCGGATTGTTGCGACAGTAATTTTCTCCTAGTCGAGACGGCTACTTTTTTATCCGCTAATTTGCGTATAACCCTCTTATACGACGCTAATCTCTTAACTTTAGCTCCTGGAATATTTCCGTGCAGTAAATTCTTGCAAATTTCACAGATAGATTTTATTTTATCGTTGCTCGCTGTATTTAAGACCGCTTTTCGTTGTTCGGGGGAGGCATTCGAAAGTATATGCATTAAATGCACATGTTTGTTCATACGTTTCATTTTTATGTAGGGACTAGCACCCAATTTATGGAATTTTCATCTGGAAATATAGACGGTTGCAACCTCAAGTCTTCGGACGTTTGTGGGTGAAAGTCGCAGAATAAAAAGGAATGAGGCTGGCTGGTCGCCTTTTTATAAGCATCCATGAAATATTTTCCTTTTTGAGGAAACGCCTGTCTCGCGAAACACGACATTTGAGATGCGTCTCGGTTATTGCGAAACAATACTATATAGTGCGTGTTAAGGCTAATATCACGCATGACTTTTACTTTAGGGAAAAGATTTTGGGTAATCAGTATCACGCTTAAATGTTTGTGGTGAGACGTTACTCGAAACATTAATTCCACTTCTTCGTTTAATTTCGATTGTAAATCGTCAAACACTACCAAGTCAAACGTATCTTCTTCAGACGGTAATCCGCATACAAATTTTATTCCAAGTTCAGATGCCATCCATTTTTGGTAAACAGAATAACACCAGCAGATAGTTTTAATCTCTCGTTCGTAGACGTCATTTTTCACAAGTTTTCTCACTCATTCCGCTAGCTGACGGACCCGTTCAAATCATCGTCGAGGAAAATTTTAATTTCAGCATTATTGACACACTTTCATAAACACTTCTTTAAAAAGTTGTACTCCGTTTAGTTCTGGTTTTAAATCGTTTGATCGATTATAAAAAAATTTTCTTATATCATACACTAGTTTTTTTTCTCTTTCTCACATATGTGGAAATAAATCCGCCGACCGATATTTTCCGACACCGAACAAGTACTCTTGCTCAAATCCACATATTCTTCGTTTGGTATCACCAATATTATCAATTCAGCGAGACACACGATTGCGAAAATCGCTATAATAACAGTTTTCACCTCCATTTGACGATATCGCATTTTTCGATTTCTTTATATATAGCCATAAATCCCTTTTTCGAAAAGTGAAAACGTGACTGCGGAGAGAGATTTTTTTAGCGCCGTTTTTCGAAGCTTCGCTATTTGAAAATATAAAGATTTTTAAAACGATTTCTACATTTAACTATACAAACACCATCCCACACTACTAATTCAACAATTTGTTGTATCAAGCTGTCAACATGTTTTTTCTCGATATCCAAATGTCAACAAAAACATACTACTCGTACCACAGACGATGTGACCAATGACATCTGTGGAGTGAATGAAAACGACAACTTTGTCCCTGAAATTACGTCATACCTCAAACGATTTGCAACAATAAAGAAGGACATTCGTGAACGAGTTGAACTGAAGCAAGATCAACAGAAACAACAATAGGACAAGTTTATTTTTTACTTGGCGACAAAGTTTGGGTAACCTTGCATCCCGCCAGCAAAGCTAAAGCTAAGAAAACCTTCAAGTTTTACCCAAAACGTAACGGACCATATCAAGTCCTCACACAAAAATCACCCACTTCATATGTAATTGCAAGCCCTGATAATCCAACAGAGCCCTTGGCAACGTGTCATGTTTCAGCAATAAAACCGTATCAAGAAACGGAAATACGTACTCCAGTCGTCCCACTCCGAAAAAGGGGACGTCCACGAAAAATCACAAACCAATAACTCTCAAGAAATTCGCGGACACGTCGCTTTGCCCACGAACAAGCAAGGACTTGATTCACCAAAGCAGTACTTCCGAATTTTATCCTGGTCTCCTTGTCGGGACGCCTAAGGGACCAAAGGGGGAGTTTGTAACACCCTGTTTACGAAGCGCCCTCTATTATAGCAACTGTAGTGCCCTCTTCTGGTTTGTGAATAAAGTCATCAGTCGAGAGCCAGACTTTGTCATGTAAGGTTGTGTCCAAATGTATATATGTGTTGTGTGTAACTTTCATTTTTAATTAAATTAGTTACACTGAAACACAAATGGCCATTCCTTGTCTTGATCATTAAAGAACCCTATCCATAGCACAAACCCCACGCTATACATATATCAATAATAGATTCAACTTTGAAATTTCTTTATAAAATTGTTTAAAAAAATGTCATTGTTTCTGCAATTTGTTTACGAGTTAAAAAAACGTTAGTACTTTATTATAAAATTCTTTTAATTCCGCAAGCTGGAAAAGAAAGAAATATAAAAATTAAATAAAAGCAATAATTTCATAATATATTAATTTGTTCTGTACTATAATATGAAATTACTAAAACTTAATTCTAAGGAATCATCAGTGAAGTAGTCACTGTAAGCACCCCTGTTCCTGAAGAGAGAATATTTCTGAAAAACAAAAATCGAAGCCAAATATAAAGAAGGAAACTGTGAAATTTTATAAAAAAAATTGTATGAATCAAGAGAGTATTACCACTTTACACTAAACATATACTTTCTACTTGCGAAGCGTTTCACGCAGCTAATAAAATTGGAAAAACCTGGAATTATCAGGAAAAATAAAAATGACCTAATAAGTCAGGGAATGAAATTTAAAAATTTCTCAACTTTACTGGAAAAGTAAGGGAAGTTTTTTTTTTTTAATTTTTAGCTGAAAGTGCCTTGTCATACTCCTTTCCTTGCTGTCAATGAACTTTTCTTTTCATTATAAATATTTTAATTTGTAAAAATTATAATTTCTCATTTTTTTTTAATATTTTGATATGTTATTTGCAAGTACCGTATATACTCGCGTATAAGCCGACCCCCTGATTTTAGGCCGATTTTTTGTCCAAAATCGGAAACTCGCGTATAAGCCGAGTTGTATTTTCGTACATGAAAAATTCCGATTAAAATCGGCAAATCCTCGACAAAAGAGTAAAATTTTAATTAGAAAAATAAATATTTAAGCATAGAAATTAAAAGTTTAAAGAAAGTGGCTGGAGAAACGGCCTTCTTCGAAGTTCGTGACGATTCATCGGGCTTAAAAGTATGTACCACTCGCGATGTTCTGGTGTCTTTCAAACCAATTAAATATTTATCAAAATATATAATTTTTATTAAGTTAAACTGATTATTTATGTGAGTAGTTAAATTTTGCGTTACGATTACGCCGCGATGCGCAGAACGGTCTCCAGTCAGCACGTGACGCACATTCTCGATCTCGGAAATGTGTCGTCGCGTTTCAGAAGAATCCGCTAATTTCAACTTATCTCCTTTTCCCATTTTAGGCAAATTATATTAGAAATTTTAATGACCCGCGTATAAGCCGACCCTCCTACTTTTTGATGAAAATTTTGACTTAAATTTCTCGGCTTATACGCGAGTATATACGGTACTTAATTTTTGTAGGTCTTCAAATTTATCAGTAAAAAAAAAAACCGTTAATTTTCGTGTATTTATCATTCCGGCATTTTTTAAATTCCTCTGGAAAACCTGGAAAAGTCAGAGAATTTCAATCATAATGTTGAGTGGTAACCCGGTAATGCACCCAAGTCAAAAGAAGTTATTCTAATAGAGTGAACAATTCATAAGGTTCATTCTCATCCCTGGTATATAACACAAGAGCAAGCATGTTACAATATATGCATTTGGCAATTTTTAATTAATACAAATTAAAGCTTAAAGATTTTTGAAGGCTATAAATCCCACAGAAGCAAAAAAAAAAAAAAAAAAAAAAATCTGTTAATAGACATAGTTGTTGGTATCTACTCACCAATGCAACTCAATTTCTTAGTTTAGCAAAAATATGTTTCTGAAGACAGCTTAAGTTAATCAAAGACAAGATCACTCACCTCTATTATGTAATAAAACATGCCAAGTGTAATAACTGAATGTTATTAAAATGTTTCAGTAAACTGCATGAGAACGTGGAACACTTTTATTCGGTAATCGTTTTTGTGTTGAGCATCATCATTTGAAATCAAGGTGAACATTTGTTACAACGTTAGCGTAGACTACAAGTACAGTAGATGCTTTTGAAGCACTTAAATTCCAAAAATAAAATAAACAATTCCATTCAATGTAACTTCTAAGTTTTAAAAAAATTGTGTTCAACATGAGGCGTCAGCGACCACAATCCATCAGATGAACAATTGGCTGTGCTCTACACGGAGGCTGTTGACTATTTCTCTTTAACCTGGATACTTCTTTCCATAATCTGATAATTCTTTCTTTTCTTCTTCGCGAAGTTTGATGCAAGAGTTTTAGTTTCTTTTGCAATTTTGTCATCTTTTCCTCCAATTGTTTAATTTTATTCAAGTAATACTCTTCGTCATGCAAAAGTAATGAGTTGATAAAAGAACTGTCTGCAATAGAATTATTCGATGATTCTATTTTAATGATTGGGTCATCTAAAGTTACATTAAGCAAACTGTCTTCCCCAATATTACTACACCATTCATTTTGCATGTTCGTGCCATCGGAAACAATTATCACTCGATTCTGATCCCTATAATCTCCATTATTGAGTATTTTTTTAATATCTGAGTCATCCGAAATTATTAATACATGATTTTGAACACTGCTGTTTCCATTATGGCTACTAAATGTTGATGGAATGTCCAAGTCCCCTGGAACTGTTAATATCCTATTTTTATCACTGTCACCACATAACTCTGTTTGAACATCTGTGTTATTTGATATCTCTTCAAAGGGTTTTTGTTTCACAGGTAGAGACTGTAGTGTTTTTAATTCAGGTTTAGGTGCCAGGGAACGAAGTTCCTATAAAGATAAATAAAATCTCTTTAAAAATGTGCAGTTTTGCAGTGATATTTAAAGTAAATACTAAACTTAATGAAAATGATAAAATAACTGAAGTCAAACAATTCACAATGTCCAGTAACAATTAAAAAAAATTAAATCATATATCTGTACTTCGAAGGTATAAGAGACTGTCCAATTTTGGATTTCCAGGTTAAAATTGCGATATTATGTGATGTCAATATTGCAATCTGGACTTCTATTAAAAATGATAAAACTACACACAACATTTCTCTTTATTCAACAAAAAATAATTTTTGAAATCTGACAATATTTTTTTTATGATTAAATGGTCTAATTTTTAATGATTAAATCGATATTATTCTACAGAAGGTTCACAAGTGAGACACTCCCAATATAACACAAAAATGTATGTGAATTAGAATAGAAATCATGAGCAAACATCCATAAAAAATAATAACAGTCAAATTGATAACCTTTCAAGGGCATGCTTTATGGTATTGGTTGGTGCGCTTTAATTCGGTTAAAAAGAGATAGGGCACTATTTTGAGAAAAGGAATGCATCTTTTTTACTACAGGCACTTTATAAAGGATGCAAACAAAAAAAAATTAAATTATAAATTTGGAGAAACAGAAAAACAACTGTTTTATTTTCTTCAAAATTTGAGATAAAATATCTAGAACCAAACTAAAATTAAGAAAGACTGTTGCAGTTGAGATCATTTACATTTAATTGGCTTAAAAAAACATAAAATATCAATCAGGGAATTTTTTTTTCTCGAAAGGATGTGGATGGGCGAAGAAAATCCAGTTTTCGATTAGCTTAATTCCGTTTTTAATTTTTTTGGAGAGAAATAATTGAAACTGAAATAAAAAGAATAAGAACGGATATTTTCGAAAAATTACCAGGGGAATTGTGATATTTTGGAGATGTCAAGAAAGGCGATGAAGACAATTTGCGAATAAAAGAGCAGGCCCTTCAGAACACGCCTGAATTAACATTACCTTACTCCACACAGTCACTAAATAGGAAAATCTTTTTAACCATCTGAGGGACAAAAATGGATATGTTCATACATGTAAAAAATTAACCAGTTTTTTAACAATACCATGAATATAATAATATGAATTACACAAGATACTGCCATATCCTGCTGTGCACTTTCTAATATATAATATGTTCTCTAAAGGCCAGTTTAAACCCAGGAAAATTAAGAGCAGCGCCGCTGCTTTGACAAGCTGTCTTGGCATCAACATCTGCCATCTCGTTTCCGCGAATGCCAACATGACCCGGCACCCAAAAGATTTTCAAAAAAAAACTATTGGCTTTTCATTGACGTAGGGTGTTTACAATTGTTAAAGTTAAAGGATGAGATTTGTATGAATTTTTTTTAAGTGCAACAAGCACACTTTTAGAGCCCGAATATATTATCCACCATTTGTAAATTTTGTTGATAATATATATGATTTACGGCAAGGGAAATTGCGTAGATTTCTGATGTGTAAACCGAGCAGTGTGGATTAAGAACTTCAGACAGTGTAACATAAGCGAAAACAGCCGCTGAACCTACATGGTCATTCGACTTAGACCAATCTGTATAAAGTTTGAATAAAAAACAAAACAAACGATATTCATTAAAAATTTGACAAACATAGAATCTGGAAATGTTGATTTATTACAATTACTGAAATTTACAATAGAAAAAGGTGACTCCCTCCAAGAAGGAAAGATGTCGACGAATTTTATCATTCTAAAATCATTAAGATTCTGTAAAAGACATTTGATTCTAATAGGGATATTGTAAATAGTAATTGAAAAGGATTTAAAATTACAAAGGACGAATAAGAATGCTTTTTATTTTGAAATAAACAGACAGTGAAAGCTTTTCCCAGTGGTGCTGCAGATGCCTTCCTATACAGTACATAAAGGCTTGGTACTGGGGATGTTCTAAAAGTTCCACAAGCCAATCTTAATACTTGATGATTAATTGTGTCTAGGTATTTTAAGATGGAGTTTCTAGTCGACCCATACGCAGCGACGCCATAATCTAACTTGGAACGAATGAGCCCGAACATAGATGCTGTGTCAGCACTCCAAGATGTATTAAAGAGAACTTTTAGGATGTTCTTTGACTTGTTGCATTTCGGTCGCAAATGTTGAACGGGCATAGAAACGAAACTACCGCACGTTCGAACTTAGAATCGAAAATAATGCCCAGAAATTTTGCTTCTTCTTTGACCATTTAAAAATATTTCTGGATCAGGATAAAGTCCACGTTTCCGACAGAAATGCATGCAGACTGTTTTTGATTAGATATTGCAAAGCCGTTATTGTTGGCCAAACCAAGATTTTAATGATTGCAATATGCAGCTGTCTCTCTACTGTGTTCATGTTTATTGATGCGCAGGATATCTGAAAGTCATCGACAGACAGGGCACCTTTAACAGTCGATCGAAGCTGTTTTATAATATCATTGATCTTTGAAACGAACAATATTACGCTGAGAACGCTCCTATAAGGGACACCTTCCTCTTGCAAAAATTCTTGAGAGAGAGTGGATCCAACACAAACTTGAATTGAAACCTCCGAGTTTTAAGGAAATTCCCAATAAATATGAGTATGACGCTAAAGTCTAGATTGTAAATATTTTTTTAAATTCTTTATCGCCAAATTTGATCACAAGCTTTCTCCATATCAAAGTAAATGGATACAAGATGAGCAGAAGATGTCCACTTCAAGCAGAAAGATGTTATCGATTGTGCTTCTGCGATGACGGAATCCACTCTAGAAAAGTGACAAAATCTACATGTCTTTTCAGCAGTAGATGAGGCGTGCATTCACCATATTTCCATCAACTTGCACATACAACTAGTTAAAGCTATAGATCGGTAGTTAGTTGGTTTATGAGAATAATTCCTGGTTTAGCGATAGGAATAATAATAATGTCTTTTTGCCAGGAAACAGGGTCCAGGGAAGACCATTTCATTCCAGATTCAATTAAATAATTTTAAAATACAAAATATAGAAGATATGTTTAAATGATTCAACATGTCATTGTGAATTTGATCAGGCGCAGTCTTGTGACATTAGGCTCTTAAAAGTTCAATCATTGTAAAATTTGATTTATATTCTTTCGGTGTAGAAGGCCGAAAGTTTAAAATTTTGTGCTCTTCGCGATTCTTTATTTGTAAAAATTATTTATTATAATTATTGCACTTGGAGACAACAGCGAAAGTAGCTCTAAGTTAATTAGCAATATCCTGTTGATTAGAAATTAAGAGCCCGTTTTTATTTAAAATGGCAAGAGGCTGAGTGAATCGACGTAACGGCCAGATATTTTCTTAACTTTTCTCCAGATGGACTTGAAGGTTACGTGACAGTTGATCTTAATGAGATATTCTTGCCAACATGACCTTTGGATCTTAAGTCGTATCCTACGAGATTCAGCACAGGCTTTCTTAAATGCAATTAGATTTATTTCCGTAGAATAACGACGAAAAAATAACCCAAGCGCGTTTTCTGCACTTTTCAGGCTCTGAACATTCATGGTTCCACCATAGTTAAGGAAATTTAGTCTGGTTAAGTTTTGGGAATAGACAGTGCGGGCGCTTGCAAGATAGATTGAGTAATTTTATCGACAATGAGTCAACATCTAATTCGTCCACCATCTCTTTCAAAAGGACAGCGTGGGTCGAGAAGATATATCAATCAGCTTTTTCAATTTTAAAGGTGGCTGGTAGTCCAAAATAGTTTCGTGGATGTTAACAAGATTGGAAAATGATCACTATCACATTAGTCATTTCCAACCATGAAAGACCAGTCTACGGAAAGAGATGGTGAAGAAATGGCCAGGTAAACATTGCGGTAAGACCTGGAAGAGAGTGGGACTTACATCGTTCAGTAAGGATAGTTCAGAAATCAACTGTTGAACTATTGCACCACGGCTATTTGTGTTGGGGCTATCCCAAATTGCAATGTGACCGTTAAGGCCACCTAATATAAAAAAGGGTGCAGCCAACTGGTCAACCAGCCCCTCCAAATCTTTAACTACAATAGTTAAGTTTGGAGGCAAATATAAAGAACAAACAGTCACAATGTGATGGAGCTGAATTCGAATGGCTATTACTTGCAAGTTAGTGTTTAAATTTAATAAAGTGGTGGGAATTCGATTAGAGTGTAGAATTGCTACTCCACCCACATGCTCTCCAACCGTCTGGGTAACCTTTTCTCACACTGCAAAAAGATGCAATTTTTACAGTGTCACCATGTCTTAAAAAAGTTTCTTGAAAACAGATTACACCAGGTTTGTGTTGTTCTATTATATTTTTGATATTTTGGTGGAAATCACGGTAGTACCAAGATATAATTCTGGCAATTTAGGGGAATTTGATCTTTTCTCACATTGCAAAAAGATAAAAATTTTACAATGTAATCAGGTCTTAAAAACGTTTCTTGTAAACAGATTACACCAGGTTTGTGTTGTTCTATTATATTTTTGATATTTTAACTGTATTTTGGCCGAAATCACGGTAGTACTAAGATACAATTCTGGCCATGTAGGGGAATTTGATAGATTTATGCTGCTTTGATGGTTTTATTTTAGGCAGCAGATGTTGTGGAACTCCCAAACCAAGTTCCACGTTCATGTCTCCCAATTTCAAAAGAATTGTCTGAATGAAATGTAGGTAGATGTATTCTGCGAGGAGATTTATTTGGACTTTTATTATTTTTTTATTTCTTATAGGTTTTTCGGTTTTGAGACTCTTTGACTCTATTAGAAGTGTTTCGTTTTAACAGAGTGGTTGCTTTAGGTATTGTCGAAGTAGACTTTTAACTACTGAAGGGGACAGATGCTTTTTGTGTGGTTTAATTTAGAGTAAGATCGCATTAAATAGCGACTGAAGTAGTGTTTTGGGTTGCTGCTGCATACGATAAATTGGGTTTTGGTAAAGCTATAGTAGCGAGTTTTTAGTCTCTTACTAGGAAATATTTTTGGTTGAACGGAATTCCTTTTCCTCCACCCACTTTGGGTAACTTCTAGAATTGACTGAATGGTCTTGAAGCATCTCAATGGATTAGGAATATAAGGGCGGACTGGGCAATTTAAATAAACGGTAGTTATATGATTAGGCACGTTTGGAATATTGAAAGTAAGAATAAGGTGTTTTGTGTTGAGGATTATATTGCTACACTTAATTGTCATTCGTTTAATTTGGATGACATTTTGGGATTTTTTTCTTCCGATATTTCTGTTTCTGAAACGTGAAGTAGGTCGTTTTCTGAAATAATACAATGGGATGAATTTAAAGTGTTATGTGGTGTTACAATTATGAGAACTATGTTGATTAGTTTACTTGCAAGGAAAGATTTGGATTGGATAGCTGAAGTTGTTTCTACGAGTAGATCGGCAGAATGCAGCTTTTTAGAGTAGATCGCCAGAACGCAGAGTGTTAAGACTTTTGCACTGAATTATTTTCTTTTCTTAAGAAAGTGCTTAGTTTCAATTAATAAAATATGTCATCTAGAAGACAAAAAAAATCCAATTTGGTTTAATTTTGGTTAATAATAAATTTAAAGTACGTAAAAAAGGAAATGGAGAATTATTAGTAGAAAATTTAGAATTCTTATAATACTGTAATGCGATAAGCTTGTTTATAAATATGTAATACAAGTTTGTGTTCTTTCATAAATGTCCGAAAAGGGTAAAAACCTGAGTATTTATAAAATATGGCTTCAGAATGGTCAGTAAAATATAATATGCTACAAAATCAATATACATAACATAAATATGTCATTGTGATTTAAAAACAACAACATTTTGGTAAGTATGAAAGTAGCACAAAAAAAGGTAAACTCCGAAATTATCCAATGACTGCATGAGAAATGAAACATGACATGTAACGAATGCACATAAGATGTAATTTGGGACAGGTATTCCATGAGGTATGGGTGTGTAAATACCCATTGTTTACACCCTACCCACTGGGTATTTACCAGACCTACATTTGAAGAGTAGTTAAACGCTTTAAGAAAAAAATCTGATTTAAATTTTTTTAAATTCTGAGGGAAAAAAATCATAAAATTCCTATTTAAATTTTAAAAAATCAGATTTAAATCAAATAAATCCGAGTTCTTTTATGTTTTCAAAAAAAATTATTGATTTTTTACAATTTGTTCAGGAATGACTTATAGAGACAGGCTTAGGCATTCGAGGAGAGGACTACAGAAGACCTTTTTCAACTATTTAAATTTGTTAATCAGGTGATGTTGAGGGCATACAATTTAATACAGCCAATGGGACTAGAGGTCATCGGTACAAGTTATACAAATCACAACTAAAAAATCAGATTTAAATCAAATAAATCCGATTTCTTTTATGTTTAGGTAGAAAGCATTATTTTCACAATAGATAAATTGAATAGTTTGGAGAAGAGCTGGTTCACACACATTTGTCAGGAGTAGCTGGTTTTAAAAGACAACTTGATTGGCATTGGAGGATATGTGTTAAAAAGCAACAATCTTGCTGGGCTTAGGGCCTGTAGTTCCTCAACATTATTTGTATCTGTATACACTCACATAACAAGAGATATTTTTTTTAAAAAGTAATTCAAATAATAATATTTGAACATCAACACCAGGGTCACCAAAAATTTGTGAAGAGCCCAAAAAGTTGTTAAGTTATTCCGTAATTCAGGTATATTTATGATATATTCTTAATATTCAGAGATTAAGAATTACATAATATCCAGATATTACATAATTCAAATATGGTTAAAAACTTTTTTGTATTTTAAATACCTAGCATGTTTTAGAAGGTGAAACTAGCTGATTGATTGAAGTAAATTTGAGAATTCATTTTCTGAAAACTGCATTGTTAAGCAATCATATATATTTTTTTAAAGATAAACTATTCAACCAAAATTCTACTCTTTTCATGGTACTATTAAATAGATATCATAAAATTGTTACATATAGCTTTTTGGTAAAATTGTTACACATAGTTATGCAGTTTATTTGTCAATGATAAAAGTTATTAATTAAAAAATGCTATTTTTTTTAATATATATATTTTTTAATTTTTGTACTAGAGTATGTGATTATCTGATAAAAACATAAGTTTATTTCAATCTGAAGCTAATATACACACATTTAAATGAGTTTTATTGGAAAAAATTGACTCTATGAAAATGAATGGTTTTTGGTAAAGGTACGTACCACAAGTCCGTTGCTAATGATTTAGACAATTCTTTTATTTATAAAATTTCTTTTTAAATATAATGTTACTTAAGTCAAACAAGAAGTAAATCTAAAGTTTGAAGTTTTTCAGTTAAAAATTAAAGTTGCAGTATCAATATAAGCCAAAAATAGTAACAGAAGTACTAATTAAAGCCAGAAAAAAATCACAAGCATTTTTAAACATAAAAAACAAGCTACAAAATATCTTAATATCAAAATTAGAACCCCTAACTATCAAGCAATCAGAACATGCTAAAAAAAGAAAATAGTTTAATATATTATCCCTATCCTTTTTATAGTTTAATCCATCTCTGACATGCACTGCCCGTTTTTAAATGGCTGACATATGTGTAAACATGAACATGTCAACCAAAACATACTTAAAGTATATAAGCATTGCGCAAATATTTAAAATATGCCCTTTAAAAGGAGGTATCATTTATGTACCTACTGTAATTTTGAGAAAAAGTTTACTGTGATGTGATTTTGCCATATACGAAAAAAAACGACACCTGTGAATTCCTTGAACACACACACACACCATTGTGTAGATGAAAGTGAGATATTTCGAAAAGGCCGATTGTTAACCAATTCCCCTCTCCACATTTGTATCCATGGATATGTTTCTGCCCTCATAACTCCACGTGGAATCATCTTATAGGGATAAAGGGCATACTATTGTGTAGAGGAAGGTGGGCCATTTTGTTCAGGCTTATTATTAACCTATTCCGGCATCTGATTGCGCCGGGGTAATGTCTACAGTATAAGCATCTGTCTTCATAACTCTATGTGGAATCATTCTATTGGGATAAATAACTTGCGATCCTGTAGGGAAAGGTGGGTCACCTCAACCAGGTTGGTCATTTATCCACTCCTCCTCTGATCATTATACCACATGGGGCCCTAAAGTATTCACAAACCAAACTTTATGGTGCAGTGTGTCCAATTTTCAGGTGCATAATAATCCTGTGAAATGTCATCAAAATCCTAAAGTTGGGCAACAGAGTTAGCGCAGTATAGCAAATTTTGAAAGAATGTATTCAAGACAAGCCACACCTGTTTTATATGCGAAGGATGTCCTTCAAAAATTGTTGGGACAGCATTTGGATGCAAAGCAACCCTTAATGTTGAACATCTGTCAAACATCTCTTCTGGAAAGTGTTTGGAGCATAATGTACTGCTGTCGGAAGGCACCCAGTTTCCCCTTCTCGCGGCTAACAGCCACTGCATCCGTCTATTGGGATCTTTTGGAAAACTGAAACAAAAAATGATATGATGAAATTCATTCATCGAATTAAAAGTTTTAAAATCAACAACATAATCTACTTTGAGGTCTTGAATACTATAGTATCTATTAATAGTGTTCCTGTTATGCGTTTTTCAAAGGGCGCCGCGCCCTGCCCTTTTTTTGTAAGTGCCGATGCGCCCTGCTCTTTTTAGAAGTGAAAAATGTGCCCTGCCTTTTTTCCAGTACCTTTTTGGCGCCTTGCAATTAAAAAAAATATTTTTCCGCAAAAACGTAGGTGTGTAGAATTAGCTTGGTATCCCAATCGTACCCTCAACCCACGTGATATTTGCTGGGTTTAGGACTTGTCATTTGGAGTTATAAAAATTGATTTTTGGAAGAAGCTTGTTTCTTTTTGTTTGGTTGGTATTAATGTTCTAATTTGTTTTACTGCTAATATATTTTGTTAATTTTTTTTTATTTGAAACTTATCTCTCTCCCACCTTTATGAAATTTGAGATGGTAAAAACTTTTTAACAAGGAACTTTAGAAAAATTTGAGGATTTAAAAATTTTCTTTTTGGAAAAAAAAAACCACTACTATAAGAGATTTTTTATGTAATGAGTTTATGGTGCAGTTTTTTAAATTTTATTTTTTGTGACATTTTAAACATTTCTAGAAAAACACTAAATTATACAAACTTTGAAAAAGCTTTTAGAAAAGAGAAAATTCTGGCCCTCCTGAAAAAAATCCAGTTAAAAGTGCCCTTTCAGTCAACAGAAAGTGCCCTTTTTGACAAATTCCCCCCTGCCCTTTTTTTAAAACTATGTGAACACTATCTATTAAGATACAGAGACCTCTGGTAAAAGCAAGGTAAATAAACGTTTAACTAGGGCTACACAACAGGGTGTGAGCGAAAAAAACTTTTTATCGAAATTGCATTTTGCAGGGTATGCTAAAGTTGTGTATTGATATAAGATGTTCTCTGTGAAAATTTAACATTTTTAAAAAACTGAAAAGTATGCTAACCAAAACTTGCAAATAAAGCTGCCAAAAACTTTAAATTAAAGATTGTCATAGTATTCACTTCAGGTGTTTTTTGAAAGGTGGCCCGCCCTTTTTTCATCTCAATAGCGCCCTAATGCCCTTTTTTCAAAAATATTGCCCTCTTTTGAAAAAATTCCGCCCCTCCTGTTCTTTTCAGTCAAGCACAAGCTTTCTGCTTCCCTAACTGTTTTTAAAAAATGCATCGCTTTAAACATTTATTGTGTAAATGGGAATTTAATTAATTATGAAAATAAAAAAACAAACTTCTTTTTAACAATGCAGGTTGCGCAATCGTGTAGATTCCAAGCACCCCACGAAGTCGATTGGTGGCCACGCCCACACCAAACTTTTTTTTGACAGTGCCCCTTTTAAACAAAGAAGTGCCTTTCAAAAAATGGGGTGCCCTTTTCCAGCCAACAACGCCCTGCCCCTTTTTATTTTATTTCTAGAGTGAACACTGATTATCAATTCTATTGTTATGTATTTTTTTATGTATATTCTCGCACAAGATTTCTTTCTAATTCAGATATTTGAAAGAAAAAAAAATTGATGGATATGGATATATCTCACTTGAAAACTTTTTTTAAAAAATATTCGGTTATCCAGCACTTAATTATCCGGAATTCTTAGTTAACCGGACTATTTGAAAAAAATATTGTCCATTTTCGAAAATTCTTTTTTTGTTGGATGAGAAAAATCCACTTCGGCAAAAACGTAAAAAATAATTAGTTATCCAGCTGTTATATATATTTAGAAATATCGATTAGCTGTACTCTTTTTTTTTAACAGTTTCGTCAATTTCACAATATTTTCATTGTTTGATAGAAGGTGTACAACAATGACATTTCATTCACTCAGCAGTTATAGGCATGGATGGGGATTGTTTTACAATGTACATTGTTGGTACAAAATATGAGCACAAGTTGTTACTTGAATTTCTTGGTGAATAATAGCGAGGGATGAAGCCCCATGCTAAATTAAAAACTAAAAAGGAAAAAAATTAATATTCTTTAAAAAAAAAACTAAGAAAAATGCACTAAAAAGTAAAAAATAATTTTTAATTTTACGAACGCGTTAAAAAAATTGGATCACTTAATTTTAACAATTACTTCTTACAACTTTTTGAAGTTGGTGTCAACTTACAAAAATCATACATAAATTTTGGCGGTGATTTCAAAAAGTTTCAATAAGTATAAAATTGATATGAAATAATTCAGTATTTTCAACTCGTTCGCAAAATTAAATGTTCTTTTTTTAAGAAAAGATTATTTCATTAGAATAATATTTTAAATGGCCGCAAAAGGAATTGAATTTACAAAAAAAATGAAAATTGAAAATTTGAGGCTTGTTAAGGTATATATAAATATATATATTTTAATGTAGCAGATTAATTTTTAAAAACTTGTACATTTTAAAATCAACAACTCCTTTAACGTACTTGATTGTTTTCCTTTTTAATTTAAAATGAATATATTGTAAATTATCCAAAATTAACAATATTATTATATATTGTTAATTATCGAAATAGAAAAAGGTCTATTTTACAGTATATACTCAGTGTTTAATTTGTTTCTTTCGATGAAAACAAATTTAAACATACAAATATATAATTTGCAACAGAAAACTTTCCTAAAAATTAATGATAATTATTATGGAAATTATATGTTAAATTGCCTTCAGAAAAAAAAAATCAGTTAAGGAGCCATATGCATACTTTTAAATTTCGCACATAATGCTAAGAAAATGTTAAGGTTGGGATTTCTAATCGATAGCAGGTACTACTTGGCGACTTTTCCGGGAGATTCACTTCTGAATGTGAGAATGGGATAATTGTTTACAAATATGAAATGATAGGAATTTCCGAGATTGGTTTAAAGAGTGACTTGACTTCAGTAAATTGAAAATTAAAATTATTCTTTTCGAATAGAAGTTTTTAAACTATGCACTTGTATTTTTCGTAGGATTTTTATTGTGTTTAAAGCGTATTACAGAAATTGGTGTTACACGATAAATTGACGTTCATACTTATTCTTTTCGAATAGAATTACTGAAAAGTATGCACTCTCATTTCTCTAGTATGGCAACTCAGAAATTGTTGTTTTTAATAAGTACCCTTTATTGCTCTTGGTATGGCTGGTAGTTTGGTTGAAAGATTACTATTTCTTTTTGTATCATATGTATGTTGATAGTTCGAAAGTTGATGTTGAAGATGAATTTTGAATTGTATGCTCCTGTTGTAATTTTTTTTTTTTGTTAAAGTGTTCTTTAACCTTTGATAACAGTGCGATGACAGTACGGTGTGATAACAGTACAATCGTAACTTTTATAACAGTGCGCTGCCAAAAGCAACTGCTCAGAGGGGAAGAGTATCCCCAAATGACTGCCCGGAGGGACAACCAACTGTTTTCTTAAAAAGTAATGTGCCATTGCCCGTTGTTCAAAACGACTACTCGGTGGGGACGAGTAGCCCCAAATGACGGCCTGGAGGTAGTACCAGCTGTCTAATCTAATCGGTATCCAATACCTAATGCATATTAAGGTTGAATCAGGTGCCAGCTCAGGTGATGTCCTCTCCATTTGAACACGATTAAAAAAAAATTATGCATTGTTCCCCTCGATATAGGCAGTGTTCACTCTAGGCGTTTTTTGAAGGGCGGTCCGCCCTGCCCGCCCTTTTTACATCTCGGTAGCGCCCTCATGCCCTTTTTTCAGAACTGCCGCCCTCTTTAGAAAAAATTCCGCCCCTTCTGCCCTTTTCAGTCAAGCACAAGTATCCTTGCTTCCTTAGCTGTCTTAGGCCTGAGTTTATGTAAATTGGAATTAGTGAAGAAATCGATTAAAAAAAATTGTGTAAATTGGAATTAGTGAATTATGACAGTAGAAAAACAAACTCCTTTTTAACTACGCGAATTGTGCAATCACGATGATCCTATTAATTGCATGTGCCCGCATATGAAATGCTAAGTTTTTTTTTCTGTGTGTTTTTTAAAGAAAAAATAGTTTGGGGAGAAGTTGCAAGATTAGGCATTTTATTACCAAATTTTGGATTTAAGTAGTCTTTTCATCAGTTTTGTAAGGGGTCTGATTAGGGATACTTACAGATTTGGTTTTTAGGGAAAACATTAGTTATTAAATTTTAAATTTTGAATTTTAAGTAATATCTTCATAAAGAGACATCAATTTTGAACGGGTCTTTCCTTCGAGGCCCGAACCGTCAACAGTAGCCCAATATGCAGCTCTACCGCAATGTCAACCAACAAATCAGTTTTTTTTTAGTTGGACACCTGACCGGTGTGTCAGCGGGTGGTCACGTCAAACTTTTTTTTTTAAAGTTCCCTTTTAAAAACAAGAAGTGCTTTTCTTAAAAACAGGGTGCCCTTTTACTGCCACCAGCGCCCTGCCCCTTTTTATTTCTAGAGTGAACACTGATATAGGCACTGAATCGTCGTCAATAGCCAAATGTGCAGCTCTAGTATGAAGTTAATTAACGAAAGCAAACCTTCAAGATCAACTCTAAACCATCAGTCCATTGTGGAGCTCAAACGTATCATCATTTTATTGAATTGTGTAGACCTAATAGAAAGCCTTTGAAATGAATTTCGAACCGTCACTGACACATTACACAGTGGACATCATTCGATCGTAAATAAATCTTGTCATCCGACCATGGTTCAAAAATACAAATGCAACCCTTAAGATGTTAGCTGTAATTGTGTGTTTAATTGGAAGTAACAATAAAGATTGGAAAAAAACAATGCATAAGCACAACGCATCAGTTCCTTTGGCAGCTACTTGAAAACACAGCCAAGTCTTTACTAATTTTAATATTAAAAAAATCTGCAAAATAGCAGAATAATCTGTCTTATTAGGTTCCCTCTTGGATATTTTCTGAAAATCTTGTATTTACATCGATGACACGTTGCTTGGAGACGAAATCCAATTTGGTTGCCTCCATTTTCCCTCTCTATAAGTATTGGCCGAATTTTTTGAACAATCAGGGTGACCCAATAAAACAAATTAACCAATAACTGTTTTATATAGTCAAATTTCATCACAATAGTGTTTGATAAGCTAATATATTATAAATTATTATTATTTAGAATATTGCGTATTCAGTTTTTCACATCACAAGCAGATGGATTTAACCAGAACTTTTGTCAACAAAATTGGCGAGCAAAAATTGCTTTGGCAGAGTGTCCCTCTATACTTAGGCTTTACAGAATTTATTCCACTTAAGACTATTATGAGTCTCTTATTATTTGTTTCGATATTATCTGACTGCCTATGATCTGACATCAACATGTTGTAGCAGGAAATTACCCTTTCCACTTGCAGGGAATGTGGTGCGACCAAGAGTCAAACTCCCCTTCCCTTAAAGACCACATTTTTTGAAAATATTAAATAATACTTTTTTAAGACTAAAACAAATAAATTATTCTGGTGGAGAAATAGAAGTTTATTGTGAATCGTAGTTATTTGAGATTTATAATAGTATTATTTAAAAAAAAAGTATTGGAAGCATTGCCGTTTTCACCGAAGCATGCTTATCTAAAATAAAAATCTAAGATAAGTAGTTGAATAAAAAAACTAGCATTAAATGGCATTTACAAAAGTTTTGACTATTTTTTTGCATCGGTTTGAAGTATTTTTTTTTTAAATCAAAATTTCAGACACTTTTTCATTTCTACCAACCTTTATTAAAGTTACTCATATAACCTACGCATAAACGTAAGCTTGTATTGGGCCCACGGGCTCGAGGCTCCCCCCACCCACCCCCTAAAAAAAAATGAAAACTTTACGCCTCTGAACCTACGAAATAAATATCCAATGAAAGATTTGGTCGCGAGACTAAGACTTACTGTTACAGAGTTTAAATGTATATTACCGAATGGCTTTTTATGTAAGATAGTTGGCATTAACCTGGCATATTACATTGTTAAAAAGTAATATATCCATTTTTTTTTTAACTTTTTGATTAATTTATATTGGTATCAATATATTGAGAATATCTAAAAATTAAACATTTTCATAACAATTTTAATAAAAAATATTTGATCTCTTTTCGATCATACGTAAATAACGAAGAAAAAGATATTTTTCAATTAAATTATTTTAACCTTATTCTTGCTGTCGTTTCACTCTAGACATTTAGTACAATAACTTAAATATATTAAATTTGGTTACCTTAGAATTATACATCCATGATATATTTTGTTCATATAAAACTACCAATCAAAATTTAAAAAAGAAAAAAAAAACATTCATAAGAATAATCTTGTATAATCTTTTGAAAGACTGGCTATAATTTCATATAGTGTATGCATTTTATTAAAAATTAGAGCTACCCTTCCCCAATAATTTTGAAAAATTTAGGCTTCTATTTATATGTATTAAAATTTGTAAATAATGATCCCTTCAAAATGTTATTAACATCGGGAAATACATTTTCCCCCAAAAGTATAAATTAGAAATCTCTTTTAACTATACAAATAACATTTAGTTAAACTACACACCGTAAAAGAAATCTACATAAAAAATAAATGTAATTTACTTACTTTTTGTAGCTGTTAAATGCAGGTAAAAATATCTTTTAAAATTGAAGTGAAAAATCGGCCTAAGGAATGATACTGGAACGTCTTGTTTCTGACAACATTTCAAGAGAACCATACCAAAATGCATTGGAACACTTTCCACCCCTTATATAACACCCCCCACACCATATATTTCTGCCCTAATACCTATTCAAATAGATGCCAAGAGCTTTCCCGACTATAAAAAAGCAGCTGGTGCCCACTTAAGAGATCCTGCGTATAGATAAGGAAAGCAATAAAACGATTTTGAACAGTAGGCAATCCAAAATATATTGTCAACGGTTCGACCCCCCATTTCTGAACAAAAGGAGGAACTAATGTACTATCACGGGGCACCGAATTTTCAACAAAATTAAGTCGCCATTTCGCCAATTCTGTGACGCGTTTGTTAATCCCGCCAAACGAGACGGTAACCCTCGATTATGCAGTCGTAGTACAATGGAACGATGCTAAATATTATATTTATAAATGTTATAATTTACTGATTTAATATCGGAATGTTATTTTTTCGTAATTTCTGATATTTTAATAACAAATTAATGTAATAAGAGTAAACTATTGCCGTTTTAAAAATATAAACAAACTTTAGAACATGAAATAATTTTTATCGTTGCCAGTTCACTTTGATAAGAGTAATACTTTTATTTACATTTGTATTAAATAGCCCAATGTGCAGTTCTAGATCATGTTTATTATCCAAACCAAACATTTTGCTTTAAAATGGATGGTCGGTAATTGCCTTGTTGGTTGCTTTCGCGATTGATTGGTTAGCGCACACTAGAACTGCACTTTGGGCTATTGTAAACGGTTCGCATATATCTTGAAACAAGGACACGGGAAATCTGTCTCGTATTTTTGAACCATGGTTAAAGGACGGATGTTGCTATTTCTAATGGAAAGTTAATGTTCGAGATCTATATAGAAGGAAAGACCCGGGAATACTGCCTCGTAATTTAGCACCCTGGTCAAATGATATTTTACAGATCGACGCATATCGGAAATATACAAATAACTGACATTAAGTTAATGCGTTTAAAAGCAAATGTTGCGATTAGAACTCGCGATCAGTTGATCCGCTGTTGGTTAGCCGTTTCAAGTCGTGTGGACATCACGAATGCCATACACTGTTTTAAGCGCACGCACGTACCGTGGCACTAACGTCACATATTCCTAACGTCGATTTATGTTTCCGGGTATTTGTGGTCTTCGGCCTCCGCGATCATGGTGCTTACAGGCAATCCTTCGGGCAGTCGTTTGGGGCATTTTGACGGCACTCTTAAGCGCACACGCGTATCGCGCGCTAATGTCACAGACTCCTTACGTCGATTTTGGGGTCTCCGGCCTTCGGCCTTCGACTACTCAGGATCACATCCATGACCCCCTTCGGGCAGTCGATCATGGTGCTTACAGGCAATCCTTCGGGCAGTCGTTTGGGGCATTTCGACGGCACTCTTAAGCGCACACGCGTACCGCGCGCTTAAAGTTACAGACTCCTTACGTCGATTTTGTGGTCTCCGGCCTTCGGCCTCCGACTACTCAGGATCACATCCATGACCCCCTCCGGGCAGTCGATCATGGTGCTTACAGGCAATCCTTCGGGCAGTCGTTTGGGGCATTTCGACGGCACTCTTAAGCTCACACGCGTACCGCGCGCTTAAAGTCACAGACTCCTTACGTCGATTTTGTGGTCTCCGGCCTTCGGCCTCCGACTACTCAGGATCACATCCATGACCCCCTCCGGGCAGTCAATCATGGTGTTTACAGGCAAACCTTCGGGCAGTCGTTTGGGGCATTTCGACGGCACTCTTAAACAACTGCCCTTCGGGCAGTCGTTTGGGACAACACCTCAATATAAAGCATAATATTCTAAAATAAAACTATAGTTATACATAGAATATAAAATGAAAAAATTAGACATATAAATGAAAATTTCAAACAGATACATTACCGTATTTAGTTGAAACAATTCGCCAGTAACTAAAAAGAGGCTACTTTAGACCAAACGGAAATTTTCAAAGAGCGTCATCAGGATTAAAAAAGTCATGAAATTTGTAAAAAAAAGCCATGCAAAATATAACAAAAAAAAAGAAGAGCTCGTATAGCAACAAAGCTCCCAGACGATACGAAAAAAATTCGCAGACGATAAAATTATCACAGTAATTCTCAAATCAATCAAAGTGGAGCAAAAGTTTAGAGAGTGGGGTGAAACCACAGGTCCGTCATTTTAAAATAATTCCACATTTTCCCGGGATAGATCCAACTGTGCAGCTCTAGTGCGACGTAATTAACAAAACCAAACCAATCGTGATAGATTCGGAACCATTTCCAATAGCCCATTGCGCAGCCCTAATGCGACGCTTATTCAATAAACCATTCGTTACATAATAACATTGGATCGTCTTTAATACCCCATTGTGTGGCTTAAATATTGCCTTAACTAAACCAAAACAAAGTTACTTAAACAATTAATAAATGTCAATTACTTTTCAAATGTGTCCGTGCAATAGCCCATTGTACAACGTTGTAATAGTCTACCGTGCATTCCATCCAACCAATCGCGTTTAATCATCGAACTTTTCATCGCAGCCACCGTGGACCGATTTTAAACTGAAGAAACTGGCATCATACATCAACCTATCGCCGTTGCCCATCGTTGGCCGTTAATAATCATATTGGCGACTTCTATGCATTTCTAAATTTCCATTTTTCGGTGCCCCGTGATAATACATTTGTACCCAAAAGGATTTTTGTGGATGGGAACTAGCTAGACCGGGGAGGGGTGTGAAAGCTTTTTTCCCTTGTTAGGAGATTGAGTGTCGAAATCGGGCCTTTTCACGGGAATGGGGTCTCTGTCATCTGGGGACCATCATTCTTTGCTATGCCACAGATTCAAATTTATGTTTTTACTGGGGAAAATTGATTAAACAAAACAAAATTTCGGTGGGGCAAATTTGCATGACTGGTGGGGAATTTCTACACACTGGTAGGGAAAAATCCCCACCAACTCTATGTTAAAATAGGCCCTGAAAAGAGGTGGTTATTTAATTGAATTTCAAAGGTAAACTTACCGGTGAAATGTGAGATCGTTATCCTTATTCAGATACCGCCTACTGTTGCAGCCGTACGCTGCACAAGCCATTTCAGAATAAAAATTATAATGCCAAACCACTATACCAAATAATACACAATCACAAATAATAAATATTATGATATATGAAAAGTTTCGGTTACAGTTAAAATAAACGTAATCAAACAATAAAGAAACTTCGCGCATTTTGATTGTAGGGAGGAGAGGCCGTGGGAATTTATCAAATATGAAGTATTGCCGACCGGTTTACAACCGACCGGTTTACGACCGGCGCATAACAAAGCGCTAGGCATTGTGGGACGTAAATAACACCACAGAGAACCACGTAAAAAGAGAGGGTGGTCCCGACGTCTATTAAAGGCGTTGGGTGCCAGTTCAGGTGTTTCTTTGTCATCTGACCATGGTTCTAAAATAACGAGGTGCATGTATGAATGTGTGTGTGAATGTGTTCCCGGGTCTTTCCTTCGAGATTGACCCCGAACCGTCGCCAACAGCCCACTATGCAGCTCTAGTGCGACGTTTTTAACAAAACCAAACCAAAAAGAGTGAGCTGCATGTGCGCGGAACAGGCACGTAAATAAGGGGGGGGGTTCAACCCCTCTCCCATCGTAAGTCAAATAGAAAAAATAATTAAAAACCAAATTACTGAAAAAATCATAAAATTAGAGGGTTAGTTTGGTTAATAAACGTCGCACTAGAGCTGCACAGTGGGCTATTCGTGACGGTTCGGAGCCTATCTCGAAGGAAAGGCCCAGGAACGATGCCTCGTATTTTTTTTAATCATGGTCAGATGACGAGGACAACACCTGAGCTGGCGTTCAATTCCTTCAATAGACGTCGGGACTTTTAACCCCGATCAGATTTATCGTGCACCAGTCCCGTATACACACCGTTAATTTGTTGTGGATGCTCTGGACCACATTCTAGGTTTTTGGTAGCGAAGTTGGCAACCCTCCGATCGCAATATCACTTTTTATTATTCTTTAGTCTAGTCCATCGCAAGGTTTTGAACCGGGGACCAGGAATGAAGTGAAAACTTTCTCGTTAAACCGGGGAAAATTAACGTCGCACTAGAGCTGCACAGTGGGCTATTGGCGACGGTTCGGGGTCTATCTCGAATCGATTTATAGGTGTTGTGTCGTTAAATGAGAAAGCGTTTTAAGGTCGCACCATGGTGTTGTTGACCACTTCATACCAACCATGGTTTAAAAATACTAGGCAGGCAGTGTTTCCCAAGTCTTTTCTTTGAAGCCGAACCGTCTCCACCGACTGTGCAGCTCTAGGTGCTTCGTAACGCGGATACTTTCTACTACGTTTAAGTCACTAGTTGGATGATTAAATAACGTCGCACTAGAACTGCACAATGGCTATTGGCGACGTTTCGGACTATTTCTTAGAAAGTACCCCGGGCCCCGCTTTAGGCCAACACAAGGAAATATAAAACTATAATAAAACACTGCGTGTTGTTGCCCCCCCCCCCCCCCCCATAGGGCAACAAGCACAAGGTGTGACCTTTTTCGATTACTTCCCGCGCCCGTTTGGTCCCTAACTAATTATTAAGAAACCACTCTACAAGTATCGTAATTTTTTTGTTGCTTTATTGCACCGATAACTTTTTTTTTTTTAATATTACATTATTGGAGAACAATTATGTGTTACCCATTTCAATATATTACTATTTAGTCTTTCTTATTACTGACTAATAAATACAAAATAAGGTTGTTGTTTTTTACAGGAGGAACTTTAGTTCGAGAATGCTGATGTGTAGGGACCAAATTCCAAGCTGAAAATTGAGGTAGCTATATTTTGTATAAAAATAACAAAAGAATCGGTTTCTTTTGAGATTTTCTGATAAAAATCACCTATTAAAAGAAGCAATCTTTGTCTGACCAAATAATAGATCTGCAAAATTTTACAACAAAAAAAGACCTTTTTACCAAAAAAAAAATATATATAATAATAATGAAATAAGACAAATTAACAAGACGACATATTTTTGTTAAAGATGGTTGTCATTTCTCTAGTGGTTTTGACTGCCAAAATAGAAACATTTTTATTACAGGAAAACTGCTTTATTAAAATTTGTACAATGTGCAATATTTTATAAAATCATTAAAATATATATTATATAGACATATGCACATGTTGAGAGGTACTGTACTAGTACCAGAGAAGTTTTAGTTGCAAATTATAATGCAGCAATCATTAATTAATCTGAATTTGTTCAAATATAAATCAAAATAAAGTTCTGGGTGTGTCATTGTAACCATAGTGTAACTAGTATATAATGTTACTATAGATTTGACAAATATAGTAGATGTTTTAAAAGAACTTAAAAACCACAAATGAAATAAGCTATTTAATTCAATGTTTCTTATAAATAAAAAAATTAAGTAAGTATTCCTCAATTATCACAAGCAACAAGATGAACCATTGGTTGTTCACTACGTTGACATGGTTCACTCTATTTATTTATTCGGCAAACTTCTTTCTTTAATCTAATAATTTTCCTTTTATTTCTTCTTGAAGTTTGACGTAAAGATTTAAATTTCTCTTTCAACTTTACCATCTTTTCTTCCAATTGTGTAATTCTTTGAATGTAAAACCCACTGTTATGTAATAATAATGAATTGTTACCAAAGTTATTGTTACCAAAACTATCCACAACAGAATTAATCAACGCTTTTATTTCAATGTTTGTGTCAACGGAAGTGGTCCCTTCATTAAGAAAACTGTCTTCTCCAATATTACCACACCATTCACGTTGCATGTTTGTTCCATCGGAAACAATTATCACTCGATTGTTATCACTGTCCTTCTCCTCGTTATTGAGTATTGATTGAATGTCTGTGTCATTTGAAATTATTAATATACGATTTTGATCATTGGTGTTCCTATAATTGCTTCTAAATGTTGATAGAATGTCCAAGTCACCTGCACCTGTTAATACATGATTTTTATTGCTGCCACTAAATAATGATGTTTGAATATATGTGTCATTTGATATCTCTTTAAAAGGCTCTTGGCTCACAGGTAGAGGATTTGAAGATTTCAGTTCAGTTTTGGGTTTCAGAGAATCAAGTGTCTAGAAAAATAAATAAGTAACATTAGTATATTTTGTAGTGCAAACTTCATGAAAAGATTTACATAACTTAAGTAAGATACATCACAATGTCACTAACAAATATAATTACAACTACATATAAAACACAAACAAAATTGTGTTTATGCATTAACCCTATATATTATATTGTTTTTTTATACCTTGCGAAGAACGGTCATTCTAGGATAGGATAGGGAGGCTAGGATAGGATAGGGATCAAACTTCCCCCCATAGGATTTCAATATCTCTAATAATATTTTATACACAATTATTTTTCCATACAATTTATAAAAATTAAGATATTTCTAATTTTGGTTCTTTTTGGTTATACGGCCTCGTATGCCAACGAGCGAAAATGCGCCAAAGTTGTTTACCTTAGGGATTACCATACACAAAAGATCGCGTTTCAGTTGATTGTATGATTGAGTGCACTGAGCTAAATAAAAACGGGAGAGTAAACTGAACGTGCCTTTTTTAGTGTCATTGCTCAAAATAGTTAAAACACAATTTCTTTGGAGTTGATTTTAGTATGGGTAATCAGCTTCTCACTAGAGCTACACAGTGGGCTATTGGCCACGGTTCGGGGCCTATATCGAAGGAAAGACCCGGAAACAAGTGCCTCGTATTATATATTTACTTTCTTCCTGCGACAAGTTTGTTTGGATTACGTGCATTGGATGCGTGCGCATTTTCCTTCGACATTAAACGTCTATTGCCTTACGATTGTTGATTGGTTAGAATATATAAGTGTTTAACGAACTCTGATTGGTTGCACGACTATGCGAACTATTTAATAGTTACAAATATTTAAATTCGGATATATGGAAATTATGGGTTTGGTTCAAACGATTTTAAATTGGGTTTGGTCAATATTTTTTATAATTTTGGAAAGATGTTTGATTGTTAGGATAGCTATTAAAATAAATTTGTTTAGAATGCGTTTAAGAGTGCTGTCGCAATGCCCCAAATGACTGCCCGAAGGATTGCCTGTAAGCACCATGATCGACTGCCCGGAGGGGGTCATGGATGTAATCCTGAGTAGTCGGAGGCCGCAGGCCGGAGACCACAAAATCGATGGCAGGAGCCTGTGACTTTAAGCGCGCGGAACGCGTGTGCGCTTAAGAGTGCCATAGAAATGCCCCAAACGATTGCCTGTAAGCACAATGATCGACAGCCGGGAGGGGGTCACGGATGTGATCCTGAGTAGTCGGAGGCCGCAGGCCGGAGACCACAAAATCGACGGCAGGAGCCTGTGACTTTAAGCGCGCGGAACGCGTGTGCGCTTAAGAGTGCCATATAAATGCCCCAAACGAATGCCGGAAGGATTGCCAGCTCAGGTGATGTTCTCGCCATCTGACCGTGATTCAAAAATACGAGACATTGTTCCTTTCGAGATAGGCGCCGAACTGCCGCCAACAGCCCAATGTGAAGCTCTAGTGCGATGTTAATTAACCAAATCAAAGCTTCGAGATGAATTCTAAACCGTCGACATTAGCCCATTGTGGAGCTCAAGTGCAACGTTATTTTATTCAATCGTGCAGACCTTGAAGAAATCCTTCGGAAATAATTTTGAACCGTCACCGCTAGCCCATTACGCAGTAAACGTCATCCACCGTGGTTCGAAAATAAGACACAGCGTTTGAGTAATTAACCGTAATTGTGCATTTCTCCTTAAGTAACCATAAAGATCAGAAAAAAAGACGCATGTGCAACGCATCCGGTCGTTTGATGTTCACTTGAAAATACATCCAGATCCGCTGACGAGCGAAAGTCTTTACCTCGAACCGTAACTAATAGCCCATTGCACAGGTTAAGTGCGACTTATTGTCTATAATTTAGAATATACTTTTTGACGTCATCTAATCGTAAATCATTTATGACTGTTTTTAACATTTTATTTTGTGAGTGGCAACATTAAAATTGTAAATAATCAATACGGCGACAAACTTTCGCTTGGCGACTATTTGAGGCCGTTTAGAAGAGAAGTACCCTAATTTTATATACCAAAATTTTTAGTTTTTTTAAAAAGAAATTTATGCAATTTACAAATCATTGATAGGGAATGTTTCCGCAAGTGTGCCCGCGGTATTTTCCCCGCCAAATCTCGCGCCAAGCAGGCGCGAGATATGGCGGGTTGCCAAGATGGCAGACTAAGACTAAAACAACGAAAAGAATCGATTCTACGATTCTACTTACTCGCAGGCGATTCTTACATTTTTTAGATCGACTCTTCAAAGAGTTGGGAACTCGGCAATTTTTTTTAGCAATCTTAACTTACCATCCATCACGTAGCGCCATCTTCTGCTAATTTGAAACGTTATACGTTATTTATGGAGCGTTATTTTTGACGTTATTTATGAAGAAAATAGAATAGATAAACATTATACAGACTGTACTCTAACTGCGAAAATAAGAATAACTAATGCTTTTAAAAAATATTTTAGATATAAAATACTAAGCAGGTAAACTTTTCGAATGTTTAATATTTTCATTAGGGTTAAAAATTTATTTGAAAACGTACTAAGACTTTAAATTAAATATTGGTAGTTTTCATAATACTAAAATATATTTTGTAATACTAATAAGAAATGAAATTTTGCATTCAAATTGATATTAACTTGAAATTTTGAGAATTATTTTCTTTAAAATTCCTCCCATACATTCTAAAAGTATTAAACAATTCAAGAATATTTGATGGATCTAAAAATTGAATTTTTAAAAGAAAAATATAATTATTAAATTTACTACCCAGAAAATGAAATTATTTTTAAGGTTTTCTAAATTCAAAAATAAGAATAACTAATACTTTAAAAAAATATTTTATATATAAAATACTAAGCAGGTAAACTTTTCGAATGTTTAATATTTTCAATAGGGTTAAAAACTTATTTAAAAACGTACTAAAACTTTAAATTAAATATTGGTAGTTTTTATAATACTAAAATATATTTTGTAAAACTAATATGAAATTAAATTTTGCATTCAAATTGAAATTAACCTGAATATTTTGAGAATTTTTTTTCTTTAAAATCCCTCCCATACATTCTAAAAGTATTAAACAATTCAAGAATATTTGATGGATCTCAAAATTGGATTTTTAAAAGAAAAATATAATTATTAAATTTACTAACACGAAAATGAAATTATTTTTAAGGTTTTATTTAGAATTTTGTGGCAAATTTAAAATAACATTTTTAGGAATCTTCATATCAATAAGAATGTGTAATGGGTTTATAAAAGTAATAAATTATTAAAAATAATTCAATTTATTTTAAATAACAAATAAAATGTACTTATAAAAATCTAAAAAAAAGTTTCCAAAGCGTATAATTTAAATGATTTTATTTTTACAAAAACAAAACTCAAATAATAAATTAATCATAATAATAATATATTTATTTTTTAAATAATAATTAAAAACATTAACATTCTTATTGTTAACTAATTATTCTTATTGTTAATAAGACTAATAAATATCCATTCTCACGTACATCTGAACTAGTTTATAACATATTAAAAATAAATAAATTTAATATATTAAAAATATTTAGCTATACTAAGATAAAAAAATATTTTACATAAACTTACATATAAAAGTAATTTATTGTTAAAGGCTAAAGATGATTTTTTTATAATCATTACCTTTATAAACAAAGCCGAAATCCTTTGGAAGTTCTGTCAAAAATTTAATATAATATTAAAACTTCGATGTTGACATTATCAATATGAAACAATTCAATAGCTTTAAAATTCCATAATATGTAGTTTAAAATAGATGAATGGTTATTAAATCTATATCACGTTGAAACACATTACATAAAAAAGCGCGCCTTTCTCCGTATGTTTTGGGTTTTTTCGCGCCCGATGGGGTTGCCGCTCAAACTTGCAATTGATGCCAAGCTAGAAAAATAAGGCCAAAGTCTGGCGTCTTTTGTTCATTTGGCGTCATTTGTAAAACCTAATGTTTTTTTTGTAAATGCATTTAAAGACATGAAATCAAAAGGTATGTGGTAAATATAAATTAAATATAAGTTTTTCAGAAAAATTCTGACTTTATAAAAAAAGTAAGTTAGATTTTTTTTAAATCAAACTCCCTTTTGAAACAAAAAATTCACCATATATGGGCTTTATTTTAAAATATGGAACAAGAGTTGAACCTTGGTGGAGGAGGACAACGGCAAACGACTAAAAAGTTAGCAGACGGTGATTGGTTTACACGGCATCACGTGCAAGTTTCCAGTTTGCCTGTGTATATGACGTTCATTTCGACCAATCACAGCGTGGAATTCGTGCGCTTGTTACCTGTATTTTTTCTCCACGAAACGATTTCAGCAAGAAGAAAGGGAGGTGGGGAAGGGAATGCTACTGCCTTATTTGGGCATAGCCATCAAACTCGTTATTGGAGGTTCTCGCGGCGTACGATTTTCGTAAGGCTAATTAAGTGTAAAGGGTGGCTGGCAGGGGCAGGGGTGCCCGTAGAGGATCATGACGCAAATTGCGCCATCAGAATTTTTTGGGGGGATTTTTTTTCATTGCTTTATTATTATTTAATTTTTAGGGGGGAAATTTTTTGGGCAAAAAATAATTTTGCATATATAATATGTCTCCAGTCACTGGAATTTCCAGCGATTGCAAGAAACGCCTCTCAACACAAAAGCTGAAAAGTAAAAGTCTTTATTTTGTTAAAACTAAATGCCATTCAGACTATACACTTCAGTGCTGAGATTTAAATTAAAAAACGCTGTTAGGCAATAACTTTTTCGTTAGGAAGAAAGAATGTAAAAATAATAATAAATCTGAAGATTGCTATAAACTCAAGACTGCAGACTGCAACAAAAACTGGAGAAAAAAAACGGTGACTTTAATAAAGTTAATTCTTTCGTTTGTAAATATGTGGCATATGTTTTTTTTAAAAAAAAACTGCAATGATGGAAGCATAAACTGTTTCCGCATCTCAATAACACTTATAACGTAAATTACGATTTTTATATACAACTCCACAAGAAACTAATTACTTTCATACGTTTGTTCACTAATAAGCATCAGCTGTGGCGATTAGGGGGAGTAGAAGGTCACGAGTGATTTTAAACAAAACCAATAACGTTCAGTATTTTGCATGAATTTCGTCGAAATTTTGTTTTCTATCTTTGTGTTTACCTGTCTATTTTGTTGGGGGTTTAATAGATTTTTTTAAAATAAAACTTTCACAAGTTTATTCATTACTTATAATCTGTACTTTAGTTCATGCTGACATCTCTAACCGTTAAGACATGGATTTTCCCACTTTTTCATAAATATTTCTGTTTGACCATATATGTAGCTGTGTTTTATATATAACAGTTTGTTTATATCATTAGGTAAGAGAAAGTATACTTAACCAGTAAAAAACAGATATTCTAAGGCCCATTCTACACGGACGCTATTTACGACGCGTTGCATTTTGCAGAAGCCTCTGATTGGTGCATTCAAACCACGTGGTGGACCAATCGAAGAGTTATCTGCAAAAGCTAACGTGCGCAAATAACGTCCGTGTAGACTGGGGACATTATTAAAGCGCATTAGCTTTATTAGCCCTGTAATTTGGGAATACAAACTATGTGATTCCCATATACACTCGTAAAGCCATCTGTATCTAACGCGCGTAAATAACATCAATTTTATTTCTTTGATGTCGTGATGCGTTTTAAAAAAAAGCTGTTTTTTTATATTTCAGTCAGAAATCTTTTCTTCCTTATATATAAAGTATTTAAGCAATTTCAGTGACGTTTGGCTGACATGTAAAGGGCAATTGTTTCTGAGCATTTTGGGTAAAACCTATTTACATCATGTGTGTCTGCTAATTAGAGTGATTTCGCATATATCACTGACAAATGTAATAAAATAAAATATTGTAGGTACTTATTTTAGTCAAAATGCAGCGATTGCAACGGTGTTTCTGAAATCGAACAATCAGAGATTACCGTCAGCATTTATACAGTAACTATTTTTAAGTGTTTACAAAATTGAATTCCTTAACCGGGATTTAAAATTTTTAAAATGTCCATTTGTAAATTATATTTTCTGGTGAAATTGAAATCAACACCTTAGACAAATCGATGACATTTTGTAGAAAACACCAGATTTTTAGACCATAAAAAAGCTGCGGTTCTTGAACCGAAATCAATCGATTCTTAGCGGACAGACAATAACAAGTTCTGTGGAATTTATTATGAATTTTAACGCCTGAATATTAATGAATTTAATTTTAACAATTAATAAATTTCTGAAATTATAATTTTATTCGACAAAATTAGGTTATCGGAACCTTCGACCATATATTTTCCCGACGAACCTGACTTTAAGAACCATTTGTTTGTATCAATGAAACGTTATAAAGAGATGCGGAGAGGAAGTTTAATGCAATATACAAGTTCCATACATATAAGTTAATGTATATAAGTTAAAGATTAACAAATTTATATCTCGATTGTATCTCTAACTGATTTATAAAATACAAAATGTGGAGCTTTAGGTGGATTCAGCTGAAAATTTTAGATTCTAATAAAGTTATATGCTTTCAATTTAAGGGGGAGGGGGGATTTGCGCCATTGACTTTGGGGGGGGGGGGGCACCCCTGGTGGCTGTGGTACGTTAAATATATCGTGTCTAACATGTTCTCAAGTTATAAAAGTATGGAGAGTGGGGTGCACAGGTGTGCTATTCTTTATCTGACCAAATACAGATTGTGGTTAGTGTAACGATTTGATTCAATCTTTTTTAGGGCCTCGGTAGCCCGGTGGATCCTTGTTCGGTTAGCAGTAAGAGGTATGCGAGTTCGGTTTTGGTTAATTAACATCGCACTAGATAGAGCTGCACAGTGGGCTATTGGCGACGGTACGGAGTCTATCTCGATTGGTTGGTTTGGTTAATTAATGTCGCACTAAAGCTGCACAGTGGGCTATTGGCGACGGTTCGGGGCCTATCTCGAGGAAAAGACCCGGGAACGATGCCTCATATTTTTGAACCATGGTCAGATGACGAGGACAACACCTGAACGGGCACTCAACGCATTCAATAGACGTCGGGACTATGAACCCCGATCAGATTTATCGTGCACCAGTCCCGTTTACACGCCGTTAATTTTTTTGTGGATGTTCTGGACGACTTTTCTAGTATTTTGGTAGCGACGCTGGCAACCCTCCGATCACAAGATCACTACTTTTTTATTTTCTTTGTTAAGTCCGTCGCACAGGATCGAACCAGGAACCCTCAGATACCCAGCTGACGCCTGTATCCACTCGGCGACGGAGGCCTGTGATATATCACGAAGGAAAGACCCGGGAACGATGTCCCGTATTTTTGAATCAAGGTCAGATGGCGAGGACATAGCCTGCTTTAGCACCCTACGTAACCTCAATATGCGTCAGAACATTATACCAAGATCAGATTTAACGTGCACCAGTCCTTTTCACACGGTGTAGATATTTTTGTTGGCGAAAGGAATTTGACTATCCTCCGATTAACAAATCTCTACACACATACTCGGATGCTTGCCCAAGTTCCAAACACTCGGCCGGTCGTTTTAGTTGATTAAGCAATTTTGGAAAACCAGTCTCACAAATGCTGCTCTTTTGTTAAATATTTCTTTTTTGGTTTCACTTTACTTAGTTTGTGTTTTGGAATAATACTTGCATAAATTAATATCAACAAATGTATTTAAAGAACGCACTCATTACTAACACGTAAGCAGAAAATATGAACAACAAAAACGATTTAAGTTATGCGGATTGATCACTTCTTGTAACATGAAAAGCGCTGTTTTAATGATTGCTTCACCCCACTGACTTAGTGTTCTGTTATATTTTTTTTTATAATTCAAAACTGTGAAATAAGACATTTTGTAAAGTTTTGGGCTAAATTACTTTTAAGAATTCGCAAACCATTACATTATATCAGATCTACTTTTTTCTAGTACGCTTTTAATGTCCCTTGTTTTGTATTTTTATTTAAATTCGGCATATAATTTATTCGAATTTTTTAAATTAACCGGACTTTTTGAAAAAATATTATCCGATTTGTATAATATTTTTTTAGTTCAATGTAGATTTTTTAAAAAAGTATATAGGTTATCGAACACCTAAATTAAGTGCGTCATTTAAACATTTATTTGTTATAGTTAAATGTAAATAAAATTAAGTAACAATACACTGAGTTTTCACATACCTTGATCTAGCATTAGCTATATAATTAGCGAAATTATAATTGATATTATTATAATTTTGACAAAATATACTTATTCAATGCAAAGCATCGGGGGATGTTGCTAGTGTTTATTTAATCAGTTAATTATATTTAGTTTTGAAACTTTCGACTTTTCTTTTTTATTTGTAATCTACTTTCCACAAATTCCTAGAAAATTCACTATTTCTGTCCACTTTAAAAGAAACTTTAAATCATTGTCAAATCAAACTAAACTACTGCAAAAGTTTTAAAAGAAGTAACAAATTGCCGGTATATTGGGGCGCCCGATTAAGAATGACTCCAAATGTTAGTGTAAAACAGGTTAACTGCAAATAGAGAAACTGTTTTCACCACATATGTCTATTTTATTTTTAAAAAATACTAATAAAATATATTTTTATTTAACAAACTGAAGCGCTCCAAAGGAAGTTATCAATTCGACGGTTCTGTTTTTTTTAATGCATGTTCGTGTAAGATATCTGATCTATTTAAGACATTTTATTCATTTTTCTTTTGTTGTATAAGAGATGTCTTACTTGGTCATCTTTTGCAACCAATATCCGGCAATTAACTATCTGGAAATCTCAATTAACCGGACAGTTATTTTTATTGGTGGATAGGGTTGGATATTCATTGTTAAATCTAACTATAATAAAAATTTTATTTAACCGTCATTTATTGAACCGGATAATCTCCGGAACTACTTGAGTTTTCCTGGTGAATAACAGCATGGAGCGAAGCTTCCGGCTAAATTAAAAACTTAAAAAGAAAATCTTTTTTTAAAAAAAAAGGGAAAACTGACTTTAAGGAGAAAAATGCGCTAAAAAATAATTTTTAATTTTACGAACAAGATGGAAAAATTTAAATATTTAATATTAATTTTATACTAATTAAAACTTTCTAAAGTTGGTGCCAATTTACAAAAAGCATACCTAAATTTAGACACCGAATTCAAAAAGTTGTAATAGCAATAAAACTAATATTAAATATTTAAAAATTTACAACATGTTCGTAAAATTAAAAATTATGTGTAAACGATTTTTTTCTTCTTAAAATCGGTTTTCCTTTTCTTTTGTAAGGTTATTAAATTTTAATGCTCTTACTTTAAAGATGAAATTGTATTTACTCTTGTCAGAATTAATAGAAGAGCATGTGTGTTATAATATATACTGTATTAAAATTATTTGCTTAGTTTATATTACCATAGTATTAAAGTAAAGTCTATCGCTATCTAAAGAATATGTTATTCATTAGTAGTAATTATTAATTAGACTTGATGATAGAACCTTTTAGTTTTTTCCAACGGTGTACCATATTTTAATATCACTACATATACATACAGTTTGCACAGCCCTTAAGCCGCCCCTGAGGGTACGGGAGTTGGGGGAGGGGAACTAATTTCCCGCCTTTTTCTTCCCCCAAGTTTTTCTTGGGGGGAGCACATCCTGCGCTATAAATCTGAAATGTATCTGACATGCTGCGGGGGAGCTTGCGGCCACTGGTTGTTCTAGGAGCCCCTGACACTTAGAGGTCAAATTCCTTCCTAGGTTACGGAAATCTCGCGTATGCGAGTTTTCGATCTACTCAAGGTTTAGCCAGACATATTTTGTGATCTTAAACTTCTACTGTATGCGATAATAATATAAAAGGCGTAAACTTAAAATTAGTTAAATGAAGTACAGTTTTTATTTAAACAGTGTATTTGCAAAAGTTTTGATAGGGGTACTTTAGCATCATCGTTATGCATTTTGGGAGCGAGCTGACTGTGTTTGTACAATCACTGGACACAAAAATTTAAAAATGTATACAGTCTTTGTGCATAGTACTGTAAAATGTGTTGATATGTAAACAAATTCAATATAAAAACTAATTACTTTACATTAGTTTAAGAAAATCTACTTGATTAATTAACACGAAAAACAATAAATAAGAATTCATTTATCAAAATAAAGTTTTAAAATTCAGATTATGCTCTAATCTTTTGGTAAATTTATTATTTTTTAAAAGTCAAGGGTTTGAGTTTATAAATAAAAAAAAAGAAATTTCATTGCTATGTTATTTAACTTTGTATTATTCTATATTAAAAGTAGAAAAAATCAAAAACTAGTTGTAGTGAAAATTTCTACATGTTTGATGTCCTTCGAGGTTTTTTTAAAAATAAAATGTTTGTTTAGTGTTTTTAAGGAAATCGGGTAGACACAGTCCCTACTGAAATGCAAGATTTGGCTCGTCATACTTTGCACACGCGCCTGCTCGGCCTGCTCCTTCTTACGTTTTGGATAAGCTTAAGATCTCTCCGTACTTGTTATAAGTTTATACTTATTGGTATCATTTTGTTCGTTTAGAACTGTTCTTTCAACTTGTTTAATTTTCCTTTCCCGCAGTTGAACTTTAGTGTGATATGTTCGTTTCATAGTAAATGTTTGAATTCTTCGCCTAATCGTCACTTTCCACTCCGCACATTTTCTACATAACAGGACAATGATTTAAACTGTCAACTAAACTAGTCCAATGGAATCGTAGAATTTATCGTCCTCTTCAATTTAAACACGCACTTATCATAACCCGTCGATGATGATGTTACAGTCCGAACCAGAGCATATTTTAAGGAATTTTAACTGGTGGGGCAAATTGAATTCTGCAGAAAGCCGAATCCCAGAAGTTAATGAAATCTTTGTACTTAAAATAGCAAATTTTAAACTAATTTAATTAATTTAGTTTAAAATTATATGTTCTGTAAAAAGTTAGTTAACAAATTTATTTAAAAGAAATTATCGAATTCATGAAATTTTCTAACGATGCATAAAAGTATTTTTCATTTGTTTTCATAATGCAAATTTTATTAAAATTTTTTTTTAATATTTTTTAAAAAAAAATCTAATGTTTTGTATTTTAAAAAATATATTTCCGCCATTTTATTTCACACAAATGTAAAGTTTTAAATCTATAGTATATATACATCTAAATCCGTATACTTAAGTAAATTTCAGACTAGTACCCGAGCATATTACAAACAAAATGGGCATTAATAACATTACATTAATAAGTAGCATTTACTTTATAAGTTGAACAATAATATTCTATTTATTTGTATTCGAAAAATATTTTATTTTATAGCACAAAAATGTAGAAAAATAAGTAGATTTAAATTTTTAAAAAACATAATACTTTCTTAAAACTCGTTATCATTTCTAAATAATGTTTTTATATAATCTCTGCTTTTGTAAATTGCTGCTCCGACAACTTTTGTCGCTGTTCCTTTAGCTGCAGAAATTTTAGCACTGAAGGGCAGTGATTGAAAAATGCTGTTCCTTTTCCATTTAAGCCTATAATGAGTCTCTTATTAATTGCTTCGAGGTTATATGACTGCCTATGATCTGCCATCAACATGTTGTAGCAGGAAATTACTCTTTCCACTTGCATGGAATCTGGTGCGACCACGAGTTAAAATTACATGAATGGAACTCCTCTTTCAAACTCAACTTCCCTTAAAGCCCACATTTTTTGAAAATATTAAAAAATTCCTTTTCAAGATTAAGACAAATAAATTATTCTGGTGGGGAAATAGAAGTTTATTGTGAATCCATGCACGTAGGTAAGGGGGTGGTGCAAGGGGTTCAAATCCCTCCTATTGGAAGTCAAGAAAAAAATTCAAAAAATCGAATTACTGTAAAAATTATAAAAATACTTTAAAAAACTAGAAACATTTCAATTTCTAGTATAGTACTCCTTGTTGAGTTGCATGACTGAAAACCTGTTATTTCCCGAGGGTCTTACCCTAGTTTTCAAAAACTTGTTTAGTAGTCATTTTTATCTCAAACTAAACTAATTCTAACATGACATCATCGTGTTACATTATCTAGCATTTGAATTTCGGCGACAGAGGAAAAGGTCGTCAGACGGGATCTATATATTATTTTAAACAAGGAACCTTAAAGTTTGTATTTGTTCTCTAAATTTATTTCATAATTAGTGGCGATATTTACTAATTTTTAAAAATAGTTAATGACTCATATTGGTAACAATTTTATGAAAAATAAATTATAACTGTTGTTGTTTCAATCCTTATATTCCAACATATTTATGTCTACTTGAATAAAAATTAATAAGTTAAAGAAGTGAGGGGGTAGTTTTTTTTTGGGGGGGGGGGGGGGTGCGGGGAATCAAGTTAATCAGTCACTGAACCACCCCCATGAAAAATCTATACCTACGCGCATGTGTGAATCAGTTATTTGAGATTTATAATAGCATTATTAAAAAGAAAAGTATGGGAAGCATTGCCGTTTTCATCGAAGCATGCACATCTAAAATAAAAATCTAAGATAAGTAGTTGAATAAAAAAACTAGTATTAAATGGCATTTACAAAAGTTTTGAGTTTTTTATTTTTTATTGTTTTGCATTGTTTTGAAGTAATTTATTTTTTTAATCATATTTCAGACACTTTTTCATTTCTACCAACCTTTATTAAAGTTACTCATATATTTCATGTAACCTACGCATAAACGTAAGCTTGTATTGGGCCCACGGGCTTCCCCCCCCCCCCCATTTCCTCCGTAAAAAAATGAAAGAAAAAAATTGAAAACTTCACGCCTCTGAACTTACGAAATAAATATCCAATGAAAGATTGGTGGCGAGACTAAGACTTACTTCCCAGAATTTGAATGTGTTACCGAATGGCTTTTTATGTAAGATAGTTGGCGATTTTGTTAATAGTTCCATTAATATGGCATATTACATTGTTAAAAAGTAATATATCCATTTTTTTTAACTTTTTGATTAATTTATATTGGTATCAATATATTGAGAATATCTAAAAATAAAACATTTTCATAACAATTTTCATAAAAAATATTTGATCTCTTTTCGATCGTACGTAAGTAACGAAAAAAAATATATTTTTCAAATAAATTATTTTAACCTTATTATTGCTGTCGTTTCACTCTAGACATTTAGTACAAATAACTTATATATGCTAATTTTGGTTACCTTAGAATTATACATCCATGATATATTTTGTTCATATTAAGATACCAATCAAAATTAAAAAAAAAAAAAAAAACATATTCATAAGCATAATCTTGTATAATCTTTTGAAATACTGGCTATACGTTCATATAATTTATACATTTTATTAAAAATTAGAGCTACCCCTCCCTAATATTTTTTAAAAATTTAGGCCTCTATTTATATGTATTAAAATTTGTAAATAATGATCCCTTCAAAATGTTATTAACATCGGGAAATACATTTTCAGTAAAAGTAAAAATTAGAAATCTCTTAACTATTCAAATAAAATTTAGTTAAACTACACACCGTAAAAGAAATCTACATAAAAAAATAAATGTAATTTACTTACTTTTTGTAGCTGTTAAATGCAGGAAAAAATATCTTTTAAAATTGAAATGAAAAATCGGCCTAAGGAATGATACTGACACGTCTGGTTTGTTTTATGACTGGTGAGGCATTTCTACACACTGGTAGGGAAAAATCCCCACCAACTCTATGTTAAAATAGGCCCTGGTCCGAACCATTGCCAATACCATCTAATGCAACGTTATTTCCATCAAACAAATATTCAAATGACCGCGAACCACTGTATAAAATTTTAGACAACGTCCACATTTTAACCCAACTCAGTCCTACCAGAAATTTTTAAGATAGCTCTTTAAGAAAACGGAATTTTTAAAATAATATAACGAACAACAATATTTAGGCCCCGATTGAACATCGAAGTGAGAGTTTGATGGTTGAATTAAAGTCGCAACACAGCTGCACAGTGAGCTATTGGCGACGGTTCGGGGTCTATCTCGAAGTAATGACCCAGGAACACTCGATCGTATTTTTAAACCGTATAGTCAGATGATGAGAACAACACCTGAGCTCTCGAAGCAAGACAAGTCAGTCTTCAAACGTGGATACCATTGTTATCATATGGACTCGGGAATATTAAATCTATTTTTTTTACCTGCACTAAAATATGTACTATTTTTTGTTATTAAAACTAATCAATTTCAAGAAATGTGTTATATAACATATTAAATTTTTTTTTTCTAATCTCGTATTTATAGAGTTTTTCTTTTCCGTAAACTTGAAACTCAGTCTCTGTAGTAATTCTGTAGCAAACTAATTTTAGAAATATTTTTTTTATAGTATATGGGTGATTTAAGAACCTTGAGCTGTAGGGGGAAAAGAAAAGTAAATTTACGAGCTTATTCGAAAATCGGGCTCTGACAATATAGTTTAATCAACTAAACAAATTATTGTCTTGATAAAAAATAATATGTGTTTATTTTTTGCTCTTGAATATTTTTTCTGATTTTATAAATTAGAAAAATAAAAAAATATTTTGGAATTTAAATATTAATTAATACTCTATTGATAACTTAATGTTTCCCATTCAAACTTCTTACAAATCACACCTTGTCGACGGACTTCCGATTCGTGTAAAATTTTGAAATAAAGCAAAGCCATATGCGGCGTGGATGAAGAGACATGGAGTCAGAAGTAATCAGGGCCGCCCATACGGGTGTTCCACAGGTGCATTCTCACATAGCAGAACTTAATATATATTATTTAAATCTTAAAAAATACCGCTTCGTGCGTCAAAACTCAGATTTTAATTTCCAAGTGTCTTGGGCTAGCTCCGAAATAATAATCTTTATGTAATTCAGGGGTGCTCGCGGCAACAGGGACGGATCAATGAATTATTGTAACACAATCGAACACGATTTTGTCGCCCTTATTTATAAATAAATTTTAAGTCAATTTTCCAATTTGGGTAATAATTTTTTTTAATAATTGAATTTTCTGACTGACTTGTAAACCAACTTATATTGGTTTCACTAAGGTGCAAAATTTTGGGGAAATTACTGCACTGTATGGTCAGTTTTCAGATAATAAAATCCAAGCTACATAATCTCTATTAAGTAATACACAGGCAAAAAATAATAATAAATGAATCTCAAAGTAATCACTTTAAATGTAATATATAATTTCATTTAAAATATAAACCTAGAAAAATGCCAAATGTTCATAACAAAATTCCAACTCAAATTATTTCCCATGTGTCACTAAAATTTGGCGCCCTTCTTACTCTGGCACGTTGGCATACATTGGTAACCAATTGATATTTTTATAATCATCTGCTAGTTTCCCTCCAAAAAAAACACCTTCTGGTCGTAACACAGCCACAGGTGACTACTTTAAGTATTAAAAAAAATCCGTTGTGGCTGTCTCGGATGACGGCGATTTTTAAAGTAAAATCTTTAATAATGTTTACAAATAAATTTAGAAAATCGTTAGCTTTGTTTTAATAATTATAAAATCGGATGCGGCTGTGTCGGAGAACGGCCAGAAGGGTCTTACCTAAAACATTTAAGCATATTATATAAATAAGAATTGATCGCCTACGGAGAGAAGATAAAGAAGCTATTCCGTTTGACTCCTTTGATCCCCATCCATCCTCGTTCGTGCTTTGCTTTATTCCAGAATGTTCACGTATTGGTGCCTCAATTGAAAGAGACCCAATTCATGTCAATCTTGTTATTTTTTTTTTCAACGGGGTTAAGGGTCGGAATAGATCACAATAAAAGTGTTTGGTGTTTTTAGCCTGATATGCCCTCTATACTAGTGATTTTAAAGAAGTTTCATGCCAAAAAGCAAATTTATCTAGAAACAATGTTTACTTTATCCCATATTAACAAAGGAAATAAAATAAAAATTCTAGACTTCTGGCTCGTTCAAGATGGAAATGAATATCTTTAAAGCTTTTTGAAAGGAGCTAGTATGAATGTCCATTGTTAAACACTCACTCCCTCAGTACAGAATTGGCAACTTTAAAACAGGATATTCCTCTTCTCTGTGAATAGTGGTAAAGACAAGAGAGTCTATGGTAAAGACCAGGTCTGCCAGAATGAAATTTCAAAAAATTGCCAAATCAATTAACGAATGTCGCCAATTTCCGGAAAAAGTAATAACGTATATTTTTAAAAAATATATAAATTATTTATAAATATATTTAAAAATACTCTTGATATTTTTAAATACTGTTTTAAAAAAATCGTAGATATAAGAGGTTGATAGTTTAAAAATATTGCCAAATTAACAATTCTTTGCCAAAGTTGCCAGCCTTCTCCACATGTGGGGACATTATCTCTCCCTTCTTTTCCTGGAAGCGGATTTCTATGAATGGAAGGAATGTTGCTAGCTGCGACCCTCCGTGGTTGCAACCGGTTACCCCCCCCCCCCCCCCCCCTCAATCACCGCAGAAAGCTGATCACTTTTTGAAACACCCCAGCAACAACAAAAAAAGCACGTACAGAAAGAAGTTTAATACAAATAAGATAAGATTAAAATAGTAATTTACAATTATTCACTTTATTCAGCGGATTACAAATTTAAATGACAAGCTTATTTTGTATTTTTTTATCATTTAAATTTTCAAAAATCTATTTATGCATTATAATGGTTTTTGTTACTATTTATTCTGTGTTTCGGGAAATGAATTCAAAATTGTATTAAAGATCAGATAAGATGAGTGAAATAAAAGTTATTGAAATTAAGTTAACATCTTTGTCTGATAATACAGTGAATTTTTTTTTGCAAAATTGCATGTTGTTGCACTCATTTGCAACAAATATCTTCAATTTTATTTAAGTTTGAGATTTTTAAATTGAATTTATTCATTAAATGAATAAACTTTTCCTAAAGTATGCAGTAAAAATGAAATTAGGATTTTTCGTTAAAAATATAATTTTGCTAAATTGAAGTATTCTTGTTACACTTCTTCAATCATTTAAAAAATATTTATTCCAATTTGTTAAAAATTATCTGTAAATAAATCATCTAGTATTTCTTTTGAAACTTGTTCCTTACCTTAAAGAACTTATACTCTTATGGATCATTGTTTAAGCTAGGGTTACTTTTATATAAAATGCTAAAAGAAATTCTATTTGCTATAATAGACCTTCAATTAAATTTAAATAATAAATGGTTAAACACATTGAATTTATGCTAAAATGTTCATGAACAAAAAATAAAATTATTTTTGAGTTAATAATGGAAAATTAAACATTTTTATGTACAAAATCAAACTTTTATACCTATGAGAAATGAAACAATTACAAATGTATGACGATCTTAAATTTGCTTAGATTGCTGAAGTATTTTTTTGTCCTAAGAGAAACTGTAAGTGCATATTTGCTATTTCTTTTCTTAATTAACTGTTTTTGAAAAAGGCCAGTTCCTCTTTTTTGTGCTACATAGTGTCAAGAATTAAGAAACATAAAACTATTTTTCTTTTAAATTTCTTCACTAGACTATTTTTATTTTTATTTAAAGATACTGTTCATTTTTAGATTAAAAAAAATCAA